>OZ025249.1:54385477-54761651 GCA_964019135.1 Arenicola marina | reverse complement strand
CTCCAAATTGACAAATTTTGCATCAATAACATCATGGACTCCTTCGCGCACGCCCGGTTAACCAAATTTAGGAAATTGGCGAAACAAAAGTGATTCTATTTGCCGAAAACGCCATTTGTACCCGAAAAGTACTTTTTTACGAAACTAAAAAAGCCTACTTCTCCTCCAAATCGACAAATTTTGCATAAATAACATCATGGACTCCTTCGCGCACGCCCGATTAACCAAATTTAGGAAATTGGCGAAACAAAAGTGATTCTATTTGCCGAAAACGCCATTTGTACCCGAAAAGTACTTTTTTACGAAACTAAAAAAGCCTACTTCTCCTCCAAATCGACAAATTTTGCATAAATAACATCATGGACACCTTTGCGCACGCCCGATTAACCAAATTTAGGAAATGGGCGAAACAAAAGTGATTCTATTTGCCGAAAACGCCATTTGTACCCGAAAAGTACTTTTTTACGAAACTAAAAAAGCCTACTTCTCCCCCAAATCGACAAATTTTGCATAAATAACATCATGGACACCTTCGCGTACGCCCGATTAACCAAATTTAGGAAATTGGCGAAACAAAAGTGATTATATTTGCCGAAAACGCCATTTGTACCCGAAAAGTACTTTTTTACGAAACTAAAAAAGCCTACTTCTCCTCCAAATCGACAAATTTTGCATAAATAACATCATGGACACCTTCGCGCACGCCCGATTAACCAAATTTAGGAAATTGGCGAAACAAAAGTGATTCTATTTGCCGAAAACGCCATTTGTACCCAAAAAGTACTTTTTACGAAAATAAAAAAGCCTACTTCTCCTCCAAATCGACAAATTTTGCATAAATAACATCCTGGACTCCTTCGCGCACGCCCGATTAACCAAATTTAGGAAATTGGCGAAACAAAAGTGATTCTATTTGCCCAAAACGCCATTTGTACCCGAAAAGTACTTTTTTACGAAACTAAAAAAGCCTACTTCTCCTCCAAATCGACAAATTTTGCATAAATAACATCATGGACTCCTTCGCGCACGCCCGATTAACCAAATTTAGGAAATTGGCGAAACAAAAGTGATTCTATTTGCTGAAAACGCCATTTGTACCCGAAAAGTACTTTTTTACGAAGCTAAAAAAGCCTACTTCTCCTCCAAATCGACAAATTTTGCATAAATAACATCATGGACTCCTTCGTGCACGCCCGGTTAACCAAATTTAGGAAATTGGCGAAACAAAAGTGATTCTATTTGCCGAAAACGCCATTTGTACCCGAAAAGTACTTTTTACGAAAATAAAAAAGCCTACTTCTCCTCCAAATCGACAAATTTTGCATAAATAACATCATGGACCCCTTCGCGCACGCCCGATTAACCAAATTTAGGAAATTGGCGAAAGAAAAGTGATTCTATTTGCCGAAAACGCCATTTGTACCCGAAAAGTACTTTTTTACGAAACTAAAAAAGCCTCCTTCTCCTCCAAATCGACAAATTTTGCATAAATAACATCATGGACTCCTTCGCGCATGCCCGATTAACCAAATTTAGGAAATTGGCGAAACAAAAGTGATTCTATTTGCCGAAAACGCCATTTGTACCCAAAAAGTACTTTTTTGCGAAACTAAAAAAGCCTACTTCTCCTCCAAATCGACAAATTTTGCATAAATAACATCATGGACTCCTTCGCGCACGCCCGGTTAACCAAATTTAGGAAATTGGCCAAACAAAAGTGATTCTATTTGCCGAAAACGCCATTTGTACCCGAAAAGTACTTTCTTACGAAACTAAAAAAGCCTACTTCTCCTCCAAATCGACAAATTTTGAATAAATAACATCATGGACTCCTTCGCGCAGGCCCGATTAACCAAATTTAGGAAATTGGCGAAAGAAAAGTGATTCTATTTGCCGAAAACGCCATTTGCACCCGAAAAGTACTTTTTTACGAAACTAAAAAAGCCTACTTCTCCTGCAAATCGACAAATTTTGCATAAATAACATCATGGACTCTTTCGCCCACGCCTGATTAACCAAATTTAGGAAATTGGCGAAACAAAAGTGATTCTATTTGCCAAAAACGCCATTTGTACCCGAAAAGTACTTTTTTACGAAACTAAAAAAGCCTACTTCTCCTCCAAATCGACAAATTTTGCATCAATAACATCATGGACTCCTTCGCGCACGCCCGATTAACCAAATTTAGGAAATGGGCGAAACAAAAGTGATTCTATTTGCCGAAAACGCCATTTGTACCCGAAAAGTACTTTTTTACGAAACTAAAAAAGCCTACTTCTCCTCCAAATCGACAAATTTTGCATAAATAACATCATGGACTCCTTCGCGCACGCCCGGTTAACCTAATTTAGGAAATTGGCGAAACAAAAGTGATTCTATTTGCCGACAACGCCATTTGTACCCGAAAAGTACTTTTTTACGAAACTAAAAAAGCCTACTTCTCCCCCAAATCGACAAATTTTGCATAAATAACATCATGGACACCTTCGCGCACGCCCGATTAACCAAATTTAGGAAATTGGCGAAACAAAAGTGATTATATTTGCCAAAAACGCCATTTGTACCCGAAAAGTACTTTTTTACGAAACTAAAAAAGCCTACTTCTCCTCCAAATCGACAAATTTTGCATAAATAACATCATGGACACCTTCGCGCACGCCCGATTAACCAAATTTAGGAAATTGGCGAAACAAAAGTGATTCTATTTGCCGAAAACGCCATTTGTACCCGAAAAGTACTTTTTACGAAAATAAAAAAGCCTACTTCTCCTCCAAATGGAAAAATTTTGCATAAATAACATCCTGGACTCCTTCGCGCACGCCCGATTAACCAAATTAAGGAAATTGGCGAAACAAAAGTGATTCTATTTGCCGAAAACGCCATTTGTACCCGAAAAGTACTTTTTTACGAAACTAAAAAAGCCTACTTCTCCTCCAAATCGACAAATTTTGCATAAATAACATCATGGACTCCTTCGCGCACGCCCGATTAACCAAATTTAGGAAATTGGCGAAACAAAAGTGATTCTATTTGCTGAAAACGCCATTTGTACCCGAAAAGTACTTTTTTACGAAACTAAAAAAGCCTACTTCTCCTCCAAATCGACAAATTTTGCATCAATAACATCATGGACTCCTTCGTGCACGCCCGGTTAACCAAATTTAGGAAATTGGCGAAACAAAAGTGATTCTATTTGCCGAAAACGCCATTTGTACCCGAAAAGTACTTTTTTACGAAACTAAAAAAGCCTACTTCTCCTCCAAATCGACAAAATTTGCATAAATAACATCATGGACTCCTTCGCGCATGCCCGATTAACCAAATTTAGGAAATTGGCGATGCAAAAGTGATTCTATTGGCCGAAAACGCCATTTGTACCCGAAAACTACTTTCTTACGAAACTAAAAAAGCCTACTTCTCCTCCAAATCGACAAATTTTGCATAAATAACATCATGAACTCCTTCGCGCACGCCCGATTAACCAAATTTAGGAAATTGGCGAAACAAAAGTGATTCTATTAGCCAAAAACGCCATTTGCACCCGAAAAGTACTTTTTTACGAAACTAAAAAAGCCTACTTCTCCTCTAAATCGACAAATTTTGCATAAATAACATCATGGACTCTTTCGCGCACGCCCGATTAACCAAATTTAGGAAATTGGCGAAACAAAAGTGATTCTATTTGCCAAAAACGCCATTTGTACCCGAAAAGTACTGTTTTACGAAACTAAAAAAGCCTACTTCTCCTCCAAATCGACAAATTTTGCATAAATAACATCATGGACTCCTTCGCGCACGCCCAGTTAACCAAATTTAGGAAATTGGCGAAAGAAAAGTGATTCTATTTGCCGGAAACGCCATTTGTACCCGAAAAGTACTTTTTTACGAAACTAAAAAAAGCCTACTTCTCCTCCAAATCGACAAATTTTGCATAAATAACATCATGGACTCCTTCGCGCATGCCCGATTAACCAAAGTTAGGAAATTGGCGAAGAAAAAGTGATTCTATCTGCCGAAAACGCCATTTGTACCCGAAAAGTACTTTTTTGCATAAATAACATCATGGACTCCTTCGCGCACGCCCGATTAACCGAAAAAGGCCATTTGTACAATAAAAGTAGTATCTTACCAAACTAAATAGCCTACTTCACCTCCAATTCGGCAAATTTTGCATCAATAACATCGTGGTGTCCTTCGCGCATGCCAAATTAACCAGATTTAAGAAATGAGCGAAAGGAAAGTGATTCTATTTGGCAAAAACGGCATTTGTACCCGAAAAGTACTTTTTTACGAAACTAAAAAAGCCTACTTCTCCTCCAAATCGACAAATTTTGCATAAATAACATCATGGACTCCTTCGCGCACGCCCGGTTAACCAAATTTAGGAAATTGGCGAAACAAAAGTGATTCTATTTGCCGACAACGCCATTTGCACCCGAAAAGTACTTTTTTACGAAACTAAAAAAGCCTACTTCTCCCCCAAATCGACAAATTTTGCATAAATAACATCATGGACACCTTCGCGCACGCCCGATTAACCAAATTTAGGAAATGGGCGAAACAAAAGTGATTCTATTTGCCGAAAACGCCATTTGTACCCGAAAAGTACTTTTTTACGAAACTAAAAAAGCCTACTTCTCCTCCAAATCGACAAATTTTGCATAAATAACATCATGGGCTCCTTCGCGCACGCCCGGTTAACCAAATTTAGGAAATTGGCGAAACAAAAGTGATTCTATTTGCCGACAACGCCATTTGTACCCGAAAAGTACTTTTTTACGAAACTAAAAAAGCCTACTTCTCCCCCAAATCGACAAATTTTGCATCAATAACATCATGGACACCTTCGCGTACGCCCGATTAACCAAATTTAGGAAATTGGCGAAACAAAAGTGATTATATTTGCCGAAAACGCCATTTGTACCCGAAAAGTACTTTTTTACGAAACTAAAAAAGCCTACTTCTCCTCCAAATCGACAAATTTTGCATAAATAACATCATGGACACCTTCGCGCACGCCCGATTAACCAAATTTAGGAAATTGGCGAAACAAAAGTGATTCTATTTGCCGAAAACGCCATTTGTACCCAAAAAGTACTTTTTTACGAAAATAAAAAAGCCTACTTCTCCTCCAAATCGACAAATTTTGCATAAATAACATCCTGGACTCCTTTGCGCACGCCCGATTAACCAAATTTAGGAAATTGGCGAAACAAAAGTGATTCTATTTGCCCAAAACGCCATTTGTACCCGAAAAGTACTTTTTTACGAAACTAAAAAAGCCTACTTCTCCTCCAAATCGACAAATTTTGCATAAATAACATCATGGGCTCCTTCGCGCACGCCCGGTTAACCAAATTTAGGAAATTGGCGAAACAAAAGTGATTCTATTTGCCGACAACGCCATTTGTACCCGAAAAGTACTTTTTTACGAAACTAAAAAAGCCTACTTCTCCCCCAAATCGACAAATTTTGCATCAATAACATCATGGACACCTTCGCGCATGCCCGATTAACCAAAGTTAGGAAATTGGCGAAGAAAAAGTGATTCTATCTGCCGAAAACGCCATTTGTACCCGAAAAGTACTTTTTTGCGAAACTAAAAAAGCCTACTTCTCCTCCAAATCGACAAATTTTGCATAAATAACATCATGGACTCCTTCGCGCACGCCCGATTAACCGAAAAAGGCCATTTGTACAATAAAAGTAGTATCTTACCAAACTAAATAGCCTACTTCACCTCCAATTCGGCAAATTTTGCATCAATAACATCGTGGTGTCCTTCGCGCATGCCAAATTAACCAGATTTAAGAAATGAGCGAAAGGAAAGTGATTCTATTTGGCAAAAACGGCATTTGTACCCGAAAAGTACTTTTTTACGAAACTAAAAAAGCCTACTTCTCCTCCAAATCGACAAATTTTGCATAAATAACATCATGGACTCCTTCGCGCACGCCCGGTTAACCAAATTTAGGAAATTGGCGAAACAAAAGTGATTCTATTTGCCGACAACGCCATTTGCACCCGAAAAGTACTTTTTTACGAAACTAAAAAAGCCTACTTCTCCCCCAAATCGACAAATTTTGCATAAATAACATCATGGACACCTTCGCGCACGCCCGATTAACCAAATTTAGGAAATGGGCGAAACAAAAGTGATTCTATTTGCCGAAAACGCCATTTGTACCCGAAAAGTACTTTTTTACGAAACTAAAAAAGCCTACTTCTCCTCCAAATCGACAAATTTTGCATAAATAACATCATGGGCTCCTTCGCGCACGCCCGGTTAACCAAATTTAGGAAATTGGCGAAACAAAAGTGATTCTATTTGCCGACAACGCCATTTGTACCCGAAAAGTACTTTTTTACGAAACTAAAAAAGCCTACTTCTCCCCCAAATCGACAAATTTTGCATCAATAACATCATGGACACCTTCGCGTACGCCCGATTAACCAAATTTAGGAAATTGGCGAAACAAAAGTGATTATATTTGCCGAAAACGCCATTTGTACCCGAAAAGTACTTTTTTACGAAACTAAAAAAGCCTACTTCTCCTCCAAATCGACAAATTTTGCATAAATAACATCATGGACACCTTCGCGCACGCCCGATTAACCAAATTTAGGAAATTGGCGAAACAAAAGTGATTCTATTTGCCGAAAACGCCATTTGTACCCAAAAAGTACTTTTTTACGAAAATAAAAAAGCCTACTTCTCCTCCAAATCGACAAATTTTGCATAAATAACATCCTGGACTCCTTCGCGCACGCCCGATTAACCAAATTTAGGAAATTGGCGAAACAAAAGTGATTCTATTTGCCCAAAACGCCATTTGTACCCGAAAAGTACTTTTTTACGAAACTAAAAAAGCCTACTTCTCCTCCAAATCGACAAATTTTGCATAAATAACATCATGGACTCCTTCGCGCACGCCCGATTAACCAAATTTAGGAAATTGGCGAAACAAAAGTGAATCTATTTGCTGAAAACGCCATTTGTACCCGAAAAGTACTTTTTTACGAAATTAAAAAAGCCTACTTCTCCTCCAAATCAACAAATTTTGCATAAATAACATCATGGACTCCTTCGTGCACGCCCGGTTAACCAAATTTAGGAAATTGGCGAAACAAAAGTGATTCTATTTGCCGAAAACGCCATTTGTACCCGAAAAGTACTTTTTACGAAAATAAAAAAGCCTACTTCTCCTCCAAATCGACAAATTTTGCATAAATAACATCATGGACCCCTTCGCGCACGCCCGATTAACCAAATTTAGGAAATTGGCGAAACAAAAGTGATTCTATTTGCCGAAAACGCCATTTGTACCCGAAAAGTACTTTTTTACGAAACCAAAAAAGCCTACTTCTCCTCCAAATCGACAAATTTTGCATAAATAACATCATGGACTCCTTCGCGCATGCCCGATTAACCAAATTTAGGAAATTGGCGAAACAAAAGTGATTCTATTTGCCGAAAACGCCATTTGTACCCAAAAAGTACTTTTTTGCGAAACTAAAAAAGCCTACTTCTCCTCCAAATCGACAAATTTTGCATAAATAACATCATGGACTCCTTCGCGCACGCCCGGTTAACCAAATTTACGAAATTGGCCAAACAAAAGTGATTCTATTTGCCGAAAACGCCATTTGTACCCGAAAAGTACTTTCTTACGAAACTAAAAAAGCCTACTTCTCCTCCAAATCGACAAATTTTGAATAAATAACATCATGGACTCCTTCGCGCACGCCCGATTAACCAAATTTAGGAAATTGGCGAAACAAAAGTGATTCTATTTGCCGAAAACGCCATTTGCAACCGAAAAGTACTTTTTTACGAAACTAAAAAAGCCTACTTCTCCTCCAAATCGACAAATTTTGCATAAATAACATCATGGACTCTTTCGCCCACGCCTGATTAACCAAATTTAGGAAATTGGCGAAACAAAAGTGATTCTATTTGCCAAAAACGCCATTTGTACCCGAAAAGTACTTTTTTACGAAACTAAAAAGCCTACTTCTCCTCCAAATCGACAAATTTTGCATCAATAACATCATGGACTCCTTCGCGCACGCCCGATTAACCAAATTTAGGAAATGGGCGAAACAAAAGTGATTCTATTTGCCGAAAACGCCATTTGTACCCGAAAAGTACTTTTTTACGAAACTAAAAAAGCCTACTTCTCCTCCAAATCGACAAATTTTGCATAAATAACATCATGGACTCCTTCGCGCACGCCCGGTTAACCTAATTTAGGAAATTGGCGAAACAAAAGTGATTCTATTTGCCGACAACGCCATTTGTACCCGAAAAGTACTTTTTTACGAAACTAAAAAAGCCTACTTCTCCCCCAAATCGACAAATTTTGCAATAAATAACATCATGGACACCTTCGCGTACGCCCGATTAACCAAATTTAGGAAATTGGCGAAACAAAAGTGATTATATTTGCCGAAAACGCCATTTGTACCCGAAAAGTACTTTTTTACGAAACTAAAAAGCCTACTTCTCCTCCAAATCGACAAATTTTGCATAAACAACATCATGGACACCTTCGCGCACGCCCGATTAACCAAATTTAGGAAATTGGCGAAACAAAAGTGATTCTATTTGCCGAAAACGCCATTTGTACCCGAAAAGTACTTTTTTACGAAAATAAAAAAGCCTACTTCTCCTCCAAATGGACACATTTTGCATAAATAACATCCTGGACTCCTTTGCGCACGCCCGATTAACCAAATTTAGGAAATTGGCGAAACAAAAGTGATTCTATTTGCCGAAAACGCCATTTGTACCCGAAAAGTACTTTTTACGAAACTAAAAAAGCCTACTTCTCCTCCAAATCGACAAATTTTGCATAAATAACATCATGGACTCCTTCGCGCACGCCCGGTTAACCTAATTTAGGAAATTGGCGAAACAAAAGTGATTCTATTTGCCGACAACGCCATTTGTATCCGAAAAGTACTTTTTTACGAAAATAAAAAAGCCTACTTCTCCTCCAAATCGACAAATTTTGCATAAATAACATCCTGGACTCCTTCGCGCACGCCCGATTAACCAAATTTAGGAAATTGGCGAAACAAAAGTGATTCTATTTGCCCAAAACGCCATTTGTACCCGAAAAGTACTTTTTTACGAAACTAAAAAAGCCTACTTCTCCTCCAAATCGACAAATTTTGCATAAATAACATCATGGACTCCTTCGCGCACGCCCGATTAACCAAATTTAGGAAATTGGCGAAACAAAAGTGAATCTATTTGCTGAAAACGCCATTTGTACCCGAAAAGTACTTTTTTACGAAACTAAAAAAGCCTACTTCTCCTCCAAATCAACAAATTTTGCATAAATAACATCATGGACTCCTTCGTGCACGCCCGGTTAACCAAATTTAGGAAATTGGCGAAACAAAAGTGATTCTATTTGCCGAAAACGCCATTTGTACCCGAAAAGTACTTTTTACGAAAATAAAAAAGCCTACTTCTCCTCCAAATCGACAAATTTTGCATAAATAACATCATGGACCCCTTCGCGCACGCCCGATTAACCAAATTTAGGAAATTGGCGAAACAAAAGTGATTCTATTTGCCGAAAACGCCATTTGTACCCGAAAAGTACTTTTTTACGAAAACAAAAAAGCCTACTTCTCCTCCAAATCGACAAATTTTGCATAAATAACATCATGGACTCTTTCGCCCACGCCTGATTAACCAAATTTAGGAAATTGGCGAAACAAAAGTGATTCTATTTGCCAAAAACGCCATTTGTACCCGAAAAGTACTTTTTTACGAAACTAAAAAGCCTACTTCTCCTCCAAATCGACAAATTTTGCATCAATAACATCATGGACTCCTTCGCGCACGCCCGATTAACCAAATTTAGGAAATGGGCGAAACAAAAGTGATTCTATTTGCCGAAAACGCCATTTGTACCCGAAAAGTACTTTTTTACGAAACTAAAAAAGCCTACTTCTCCTCCAAATCGACAAATTTTGCATAAATAACATCATGGACTCCTTCGCGCACGCCCGGTTAACCTAATTTAGGAAATTGGCGAAACAAAAGTGATTCTATTTGCCGACAACGCCATTTGTACCCGAAAAGTACTTTTTTACGAAACTAAAAAAGCCTACTTCTCCCCCAAATCGACAAATTTTGCATAAATAACATCATGGACACCTTCGCGTACGCCCGATTAACCAAATTTAGGAAATTGGCGAAACAAAAGTGATTATATTTGCCGAAAACGCCATTTGTACCCGAAAAGTACTTTTTTACGAAACTAAAAAAGCCTACTTCTCCTCCAAATCGACAAATTTTGCATAAACAACATCATGGACACCTTCGCGCACGCCCGATTAACCAAATTTAGGAAATTGGCGAAACAAAAGTGATTCTATTTGCCGAAAACGCCATTTGTACCCGAAAAGTACTTTTTTACGAAAATAAAAAAGCCTACTTCTCCTCCAAATGGACAAATTTTGCATAAATAACATCCTGGACTCCTTTGCGCACGCCCGATTAACCAAATTTAGGAAATTGGCGAAACAAAAGTGATTCTATTTGCCGAAAACGCCATTTGTACCCGAAAAGTACTTTTTTACGAAACTAAAAAAGCCTACTTCTCCTCCAAATCGACAAATTTTGCATAAATAACATCATGGACTCCTTCGCGCACGCCCGGTTAACCTAATTTAGGAAATTGGCGAAACAAAAGTGATTCTATTTGCCGACAACGCCATTTGTATCCGAAAAGTACTTTTTTACGAAAATAAAAAAGCCTACTTCTCCTCCAAATCGACAAATTTTGCATAAATAACATCCTGGACTCCTTCGCGCACGCCCGATTAACCAAATTTAGGAAATTGGCGAAACAAAAGTGATTCTATTTGCCCAAAACGCCATTTGTACCCGAAAAGTACTTTTTTACGAAACTAAAAAAGCCTACTTCTCCTCCAAATCGACAAATTTTGCATAAATAACATCATGGACTCCTTCGCGCACGCCCGATTAACCAAATTTAGGAAATTGGCGAAACAAAAGTGAATCTATTTGCTGAAAACGCCATTTGTACCCGAAAAGTACTTTTTTACGAAACTAAAAAAGCCTACTTCTCCTCCAAATCAACAAATTTTGCATAAATAACATCATGGACTCCTTCGTGCACGCCCGGTTAACCAAATTTAGGAAATTGGCGAAACAAAAGTGATTCTATTTGCCGAAAACGCCATTTGTACCCGAAAAGTACTTTTTACGAAAATAAAAAAGCCTACTTCTCCTCCAAATCGACAAATTTTGCATAAATAACATCATGGACCCCTTCGCGCACGCCCGATTAACCAAATTTAGGAAATTGGCGAAACAAAAGTGATTCTATTTGCCGAAAACGCCATTTGTACCCGAAAAGTACTTTTTTACGAAAACAAAAAGCCTACTTCTCCTCCAAATCGACAAATTTTGCATAAATAACATCATGGACTCTTTCGCCCACGCCTGATTAACCAAATTTAGGAAATTGGCGAAACAAAAGTGATTCTATTTGCCAAAAACGCCATTTGTACCCGAAAAGTACTTTTTTACGAAACTAAAAAGCCTACTTCTCCTCCAAATCGACAAATTTTGCATCAATAACATCATGGACTCCTTCGCGCACGCCCGATTAACCAAATTTAGGAAATGGGCGAAACAAAAGTGATTCTATTTGCCGAAAACGCCATTTGTACCCGAAAAGTACTTTTTTACGAAACTAAAAAAGCCTACTTCTCCTCCAAATCGACAAATTTTGCATAAATAACATCATGGACTCCTTCGCGCACGCCCGGTTAACCTAATTTAGGAAATTGGCGAAACAAAAGTGATTCTATTTGCCGACAACGCCATTTGTACCCGAAAAGTACTTTTTTACGAAACTAAAAAAGCCTACTTCTCCCCCAAATCGACAAATTTTGCATAAATAACATCATGGACACCTTCGCGTACGCCCGATTAACCAAATTTAGGAAATTGGCGAAACAAAAGTGATTATATTTGCCGAAAACGCCATTTGTACCCGAAAAGTACTTTTTTACGAAACTAAAAAAGCCTACTTCTCCTCCAAATCGACAAATTTTGCATAAACAACATCATGGACACCTTCGCGCACGCCCGATTAACCAAATTTAGGAAATTGGCGAAACAAAAGTGATTCTATTTGCCGAAAACGCCATTTGTACCCGAAAAGTACTTTTTTACGAAAATAAAAAAGCCTACTTCTCCTCCAAATGGACAAATTTTGCATAAATAACATCCTGGACTCCTTTGCGCACGCCCGATTAACCAAATTTAGGAAATTGGCGAAACAAAAGTGATTCTATTTGCCGAAAACGCCATTTGTACCCGAAAAGTACTTTTTTACGAAACTAAAAAAGCCTACTTCTCCTCCAAATCGACAAATTTTGCATAAATAACATCATGGACTCCTTCGCGCACGCCCGGTTAACCTAATTTAGGAAATTGGCGAAACAAAAGTGATTCTATTTGCCGACAACGCCATTTGTACCCGAAAAGTACTTTTTTACGAAACTAAAAAAGCCTACTTCTCCCCCAAATCGACAAATTTTGCATAAATAACATCATGGACACCTTCGCATACGCCCGATTAACCAAATTTAGGAAATTGGCGAAACAAAAGTGATTATATTTGCCGAAAACGCCATTTGTACCCGAAAAGTACTTTTTTACGAAACTAAAAAAGCCTACTTCTCCTCCAAATCGACAAATTTTGCATAAACAACATCATGGACACCTTCGCGCACGCCCGATTAACCAAATTTAGGAAATTGGCGAAACAAAAGTGATTCTATTTGCCGAAAACGCCATTTGTACCCGAAAAGTACTTTTTTACGAAAATAAAAAAGCCTACTTCTCCTCCAAATGGACAAATTTTGCATAAATAACATCCTGGACTCCTTCGCGCACGCCCGATTAACCAAATTTAGGAAATTGGCGAAACAAAAGTGATTCTATTTGCCGAAAACGCCATTTGTACCCGAAAAGTACTTTTTTACGAAACTAAAAAAGCCTACTTCTCCTCCAAATCGACAAATTTTGCATAAATAACATCATGGACTCCTTCGCGCACGCCCGATTAACCAAATTTAGGAAATTGGCGAAACAAAAGTGATTCTATTTGCTGAAAACGCCATTTGTACCCGAAAAGTACTTTTTTACGAAACTAAAAAAGCCTACTTCTCCTCCAAATCGACAAATTTTGCATCAATAACATCATGGACTCCTTCGTGCACGCCCGGTTAACCAAATTTAGGAAATTGGCGAAACAAAAGTGATTCTATTTGCCGAAAACGCCATTTGTACCCGAAAAGTACTTTTTTACGAAACTAAAAAAGCCTACTTCTCCTCCAAATCGACAAAATTTGCATAAATAACATCATGGACTCCTTCGCGCATGCCCGATTAACCAAATTTAGGAAATTGGCGATGCAAAAGTGATTCTATTGGCCGAAAACGCCATTTGTACCCGAAAAGTACTTTCTTACGAAACTAAAAAAGCCTACTTCTCCTCCAAATCGACAAATTTTGCATAAATAACATCATGAACTCCTTCGCGCACGCCCGATTAACCAAATTTAGGAAATTGGCGAAACAAAAGTGATTCTATTAGCCAAAAACGCCATTTGCACCCGAAAAGTACTTTTTTACGAAACTAAAAAAGCCTACTTCTCCTCTAAATCGACAAATTTTGCATAAATAACATCATGGACTCGTTCGCGCACGCCCGATTAACCAAATTTAGGAAATTGGCGAAACAAAAGTGATTCTATTTGCCAAAAACGCCATTTGTACCCGAAAAGTACTGTTTTACGAAACTAAAAAAGCCTACTTCTCCTCCAAATCGACAAATTTTGCATAAATAACATCATGGACTCCTTCGCGCACGCCCAGTTAACCAAATTTAGGAAATTGGCGAAAGAAAAGTGATTCTATTTGCCGAAAACGCCATTTGTACCAGAAAAGTACTTTTTTACGAAACTAAAAAAGCCTACTTCTCCTCCAAATCGACAAATTTTTGCATAAATAACATGATGGACTCCTTCGCGCATGCCCGATTAACCAAAGTTAGGAAATTGGCGAAGAAAAAGTGATTCTATCTGCCGAAAACGCCATTTGTACCCGAAAAGTACTTTTTTGCGAAACTAAAAAAGCCTACTTCTCCTCCAAATCGACAAATTTTGCATAAATAACATCATGGACTCCTTCGCGCACGCCCGATTAACCGAAAAAGGCCATTTGTACAATAAAAGTAGTATCTTACCAAACTAAATAGCCTACTTCACCTCCAATTCGGCAAATTTTGCATCAATAACATCGTGGTGTCCTTCGCGCATGCCAAATTAACCAGATTTAAGAAATGAGCGAAAGGAAAGTGATTCTATTTGGCGAAAACGGCATTTGTACCCGAAAAGTGGTATTTTACCAAACTAAAAAGCCTACTTTTTCCTCCAAATTGACAAATTTTGCATAAATAACATCATGGACTCCTTCGCGCACGCCCGGTTAACCAAATTTAGGAAATTGGCGAAACAAAAGTGATTCTATTTGCCGACAACGCCATTTGTACCCGAAAAGTACTTTTTTACGAAACTAAAAAAGCCTACTTCTCCTCCAAATCGACAAATTTTGCATAAATAACATCATGGACTCCTTCGCGCACGCCCGGTTAACCAAATTTAGGAAATTGGCGAAACAAAAGTGATTCTATTTGCCGACAACGCCATTTGCACCCGAAAAGTACTTTTTTACGAAATTAAAAAAGCCTACTTCTCCCCCAAATCGACAAATTTTGCATAAATAACATCATGGACACCTTCGCGTACGCCCGATTAACCAAATTTAGGAAATTGGCGAAACAAAAGTGATTATATTTGCCGAAAACGCCATTTGTACCCGAAAAGTACTTTTTTACGAAACTAAAAAAGCCTACTTCTCCTCCAAATCGACAAATTTTGCATAAATAACATCATGGACACCTTCGCGCACGCCCGATTAACCAAATTTAGGAAATTGGCGAAACAAAAGTGATTCTATTTGCCGAAAACGCCATTTGTACCCGAAAAGTACTTTTTTACGAAAATAAAAAAGCCTACTTCTCCTCCAAATGGACAAATTTTGCATAAATAACATCCTGGACTCCTTCGCGCACGCCCGATTAACCAAATTTAGGAAATTGGCGAAACAAAAGTGATTCTATTTGCCGAAAACGCCATTTGTACCCGAAAAGTACTTTTTTACGAAACTAAAAAAGCCTACTTCTCCTCAAAATCGACAAATTTTGCATAAATAACATCATGGACTCCTTCGCGCACGCCCGATTAACCAAATTTAGGAAATTGGCGAAACAAAAGTGATTCTATTTGCTGAAAACGCCATTTGTACCCGAAAAGTACTTTTTTACTAAACTAAAAAAGCCTACTTCTCCTCCAAATCGACAAATTTTGCATAAATAACATCATGGACTCCTTCTTGCACGCCCGGTTAACCAAATTTAGGAAATTGGCGAAACAAAAGTGATTCTATTTGCCGAAAACGCCATTTGTACCCGAAAAGTACTTTTTTACGAAACTAAAAAAGCCTACTTCTCCTCCAAATCGACAAAATTTGCATAAATAACATCATGGACTCCTTCGCGCATGCCCGATTAACCAAATTTAGGAAATTGGCGATGCAAAAGTGATTCTATTGGCCGAAAACGCCATTTGTACCCGAAAAGTACTTTCTTACGAAACTAAAAAAGCCTGCTTCTCCTCCAAATCGACAAATTTTGCATAAATAACATCATGAACTCCTTCGCGCACGCCCGATTAACCAAATTTAGGAAATTGGCGAAACAAAAGTGATTCTATTAGCCAAAAACGCCATTTGCACCCGAAAAGTACTTTTTTACGAAACTAAAAAAGCCTACTTCTCCTCTAAATCGACAAATTTTGCATAAATAACATCATGGACTCTTTCGCGCACGCCCGATTAACCAAATTTAGGAAATTGGCGAAACAAAAGTGATTCTATTTGCCGAAAACGCCATTTGTACCCGAAAAGTACTGTTTTACGAAACTAAAAAAGCCTACTTCTCCTCCAAATCGACAAATTTTGCATAAATAACATCATGGACTCCTTCGCGCACGCCCAGTTAACCAAATTTAGGAAATTGGCGAAAGAAAAGTGATTCTATTTGCCGAAAACGCCATTTGTACCCGAAAAGTACTTTTTTACGAAACTAAAAAAGCCTACTTCTCCTCCAAATCGACAAATTTTGCATAAATAACATGATGGACTCCTTCGCGCATGCCCGATTAACCAAAGTTAGGAAATTGGCGAAGAAAAAGTGATTCTATCTGCCGAAAACGCCATTTGTACCCGAAAAGTACTTTTTTGCGAAACTAAAAAAGCCTACTTCTCCTCCAAATCGACAAATTTTGCATAAATAACATCATGGACTCCTTCGCGCACGCCCGATTAACCGAAAAAGGCCATTTGTACAATAAAAGTAGTATCTTACCAAACTAAATAGCCTACTTCACCTCCAATTCGGCAAATTTTGCATCAATAACATCGTGGTGTCCTTCGCGCATGCCAAATTAACCAGATTTAAGAAATGAGCGAAAGGAAAGTGATTCTATTTGGCGAAAACGGCATTTGTACCCGAAAAGTGGTATTTTACCAAACTAAAAAGCCTACTTTTTCCTCCAAATTGACAAATTTTGCAACGATAACAGCGTGGTCTCCTTCGCGCATGCTAGATTAGCGAAATTTAAGAAATGGGCGAAAGGAAAGTGATTCTATTTCCGGAAAACGCCATTTGTACCCGAAAAGTAGTATTTTACCAAACTAAAAGCCCTACTTCTCCTCCAATTCGACAAATTTTGCATCAATGACATCGTGGTCCCTTTCGCGCACGCCAAATTAACCAGATTTAAGAAATGGGGGCAAGAAAAGTGATTAGATTTGCCGAAAACGCCATTTGTGCCCGAAAAGTAGTATTTTACCAAAATAAAATGCCTACTTCTCCACCGAATCGACAAATTTTGCATCAATAACATCGGGGTCTCCTTCGCGCATGCCAAATTAACCAAAATAAAGAAATGGGCGAAGAAAAAGTGATTTTCTTTGCCGAAAACTCCATTTGTACCAGAAAAGTAGTATTTTACCAAACTAAAAAACCTACTTGAGGAAATGGGCGAAAGGAAAGTGATTCTATTTCCCAAAAACGTATTTTGTACCCGAAAAGTAGTATTTTACCAAACTGAAAAGCCTACTTCTCCTCCAACTCAACAAATTTTGCATGAATAACATCGTGGTCTCCTTCGCGCTTGCAAAATTAACCTAATTTAGGAAATGGGCGAAATGAAAGTAACTTTCTTTGCGGAAAACGCCATTTGTACAATAAAAGTATTATTTTATCAAACTAAAAAGCCTACTTCACCTCCAAATTGACAAATTTTGCACCAATAACATCGTGGTCTCCTTCGTGCATGCCAAATTAACGAAATTTAGGAAATGGGCGAATAGAAAGTGCGTTTCTTTGCCGAAAACGTATTTTGTACCCGAAAAGTAGTATTTTACCAAACTAAAAAGCCTACTTCTCCTCCAAATTGACAAATTTTGCATAAATAACATCGTGGTCCCCTTCGCGCTTGCAAAATTAACCTAATTTAGGAAATGGGCGAAAGGAAAGTGAGTTTCTTTGCCGAAAACGCCATTTGTACAATCAAGGTAGTATTTTATCAAACTAAAAAGCCTACTTCAGCGTTGTCTCCTTCGCGCATACTAGATTAGCAAAATTGACTAAATGGGCGAAAGGAAAGTGATTCTATTTCCCGAAAACGTATTTTGTACCCGAAAAGTAGTATTTTACCAAACTACCCCGCTAAAAATGTTTTATAGAGTTTCTATAAAAAATATTCTATAGAGTTTCTATAAAAAATATTCTATAGAGTTTCTATAAAAAATATTCTATAGAGTTTCTATAGAATATTTCTAAAGAAGTATCCCATAGAACTTTAGGACAAAACTCTTTTGGCCGCCTATAGAACGCATCTATAGAACTCTATAGACATGCTATAGACGCACCTATAGAACTCTATAGACATGCTATAGGACGCCTCTATAGAACTCTATAGACATGCTATAGGATGCATCTATAGAACTCTATAGGGATGCTATAAGAACGCATCTATAGAACTCTATAGACATGCTATAGGACGCATCTATGGAACTCTATAGACATGCTATAGGACGCATCTATAGAACTCTATAGACATGCTATAGGACGCATCTATAGAACTCTATAGAGGTGCTATAGAACTTTATAGACATGCTATAGGACGCTTCTATAGAACCCTATAGACATGCTATAAGACGCATCTCTAGAACTCTATAGACATGCCATAGGACGCATCTATACAACTCTATAGACATGCTATAGAACAAGTCTATATAAATCTACAGACATACCACTGACTCAGAGGTCGTCAATGCTATGCTGACAGGTATACCACTCCGATCCCGATGGTATGTTGAAAGGTACACCACTCAGGTCCCCAATGGTATGCCGAAAGGTAGGTCTACGCCTATGGCTATACCACTGGCACTGAGGTTGTCAATGGACTGAATGGTATAGGCTACTGAAAGGTATACCACTCAAAACATCAATGGCAGGCTGACAAGCATGCCGCTAAGCCGAGGGTCTCATTGGTATACCTTTTACTATGTCATTGGGAACCTCAAAATCTGGTAATCCTGTGTGTGAAGACACTGTTGTAGGTGAGGTAGGTTCTCGTAACGTCGTCAGTCAATGTGTAGGTATCTCCTCCTAACCCAAGGCTAAGCTGTCACATGTGAGTGTGACACTGTCACTAGTCACCGGTCATGCCGGAGTATCTCGAAAAATATGGATTACTGCATAAATATGTCCTTCATGTGCGTAAAGTGTAATCCGCATAGTAGACCGGTTTCGTTGGTACACCACTATGCAGACAAGAATCGCAAAAAGACAAGAATAAGAAATCCAATATTGATTATCCACATTTCCAAATATATATTATAAAAACAAGGTACAGAATGTGAATAATAACATAATGCAATAATATGAACTGTACAACATTCTAGGAATATTCACCTACCCAACGTAAAATATTCAGCATGTTCAGTGCACTACAATTCAAAGTACATATTCATCCCAAAAAGAAAATCCAGAATATTTTCCTGACATATACCTTAATGTATACCCACAAATAGTATCTAACCGATGTAGCTTACTGCAATGAATTTTAGTAATTAACCAGAGAAAAAACAGTAATTACAAATCCATGGGAATTGCTCAGACATTCTTTATCTTACATACAGAACATTATGATTACATAAAATACAGCCTCAATTTTCTTCTGCTGGATCATTCCTTAATATACGCAGCAGCTTCTGATGGTCTCCTTATTGTAGTTTCTTGTTTCTTCCTTGCCAGCTGCGAATCAGGATGCTTGTTATGATGCACTGAGATGTGAAAGTATTCACAAAATCTGAACACTATCTGCTGACTTCTTGTCTTTTTCAACATAAAAGTTAATTACAGCATATGCTATAGATAAAAACATGACTGAAAGGTGCACATTTTGATGATGCAGCACACAGGAAAGCCACAAATGTCCATGTGATATCATCACCTGGTATAACAATTCTCTGACAAGTAAACATTCTTCTATAACTGAATGTTGTTTGGTAGACAGAAAATTGATATCTATTTTTTCCCCTTAGAAGATTTGGAGTGATCTACATATCTTTACCAGAGACCTCATATCGGCTGACAGAACCCCTAAAGTAAATACAAGGGGGGCATTGTTTAGTTTCCTGTTGGGTTCTGTCAGCAGATCTGAGTGCCTGTGATTTTTATTCGTTCCTCTGCATGCAATGACTGGTCTACATGATTACTACATACAGATATATGTCTAATCAATTGGTGAAGTGAAGCACAAACACAGTAGTCTGTAAGTTAAATGACAACTGTTTGACTGCATATGTCGGCAAAATTAACTCATTAACAAATTATGACAAAATCAGATTCATAAATGCTGTAGTGAAGTTTCTGCCCATATTTGCTATCATCACTCAACAATAGTCATAGTATAGTTATAACTTGTATCTAGCCGTTGTGTATAGGTTTTCACTAAAACTATAATGTATTTTGAGCGACATAAGACTATGATGATATCAAAATGCACGATTGTACTGCCATTGTATCTGTTTTTTCATAATGTAAACGATATTTCTTCATGCTAATGCTCCAGCAGACACACTGTCATATGCCGGTGTATAAGTCGCACCCCTTGGCAGCGAAGAAAAAGCTACACCAGAAACTACGGTATAAAGATGACTTTAGCCCCGGCCTTAGCTGCAATGCTGCCTTAGTGTTGAAATTATTCTTATGCTGGACATCACACCTACCCCAGCCCAAGCTTGACTTAAAAAATAAGTTGCTTTACCTATCTGCAAATTAAAAGTCAGGAGAAATGAGTTGTGTCATGCACTTCCACTTCTCGACTGCATACAGGTGCTTGGTTAATAATAGAAGTCCCACAGTCTGCATCATTAAAAGCCAGTACTATACTTACTGTAGCCTATAGCGTAGGCTACAGCCAGCCGGGAGCCAGTAGGCTAGTAGGTGTAGCATGTACTGTAGTGTAGGCGTACAGGGCGTACATCTATGAGCGAATGAACAACTCAGTTGGCAAGTGCCAAGTGGCAAGTCTTGTAAAAAAGCAAAACACAATTTATAAAGTCTTCTTCTGGCCTTAATTTATGTCACGTCCAAACCTGGGTTTCTTAATTCAGGTGCTACACAATGAGAGATTTATAAATAAATACTTTTCAGTTATATATGTAAGCAAATATTCGTGAATTTATAGCTCATATGTACATGTAACTTTGGGTTCGGTTCGCCTTTCCCAATATTTTTAAACTTCGCGTATGCGCAGTATGATCTGCAACCAATATCTCCGCAAGGTGGCAGCACAATCTGCGGTGATGCTCTGGTTTGCGTACTTGGCGCGCTTTGGCACGCTGCACATGTAGTTTTCTTGTTAACTGATCTGAGCGCCTGTGGCACACTACAAATCTCACTGGTGTTGCAAAGTTGCTGTCCGTTTCAGAAGGAATTATACTGGGATGGAGTGATGCGAGGGTGCATGGGGTACTGAATCACTGTCAGGACATGCGTGAGAATAGGCCTACTAGTGTTATACTTTTAGACCTGCTGCAACACCCATATAAAACGTTGCCACAAAGGTGGTAATTGAAACTTGGTTTTACAATATATGTAGTGTATGGAACTGAATGGATATATATTTAATTAGTATGTGTTCGCATTATAACGTTATCAGGAAGTCGCGCGATACCGTGATAGGGTGATAGACACCTGGGGGACTGGAATCATACCGTAAAGACTAGAGGCCTTTAATAACCAGTAAACTGTCATAGCTGCGCCATTTATTTCAACATGCCAAAAAGAAACATACAAGAAATACAATGAATAGTACCAACTGACAAGACAAAAATACATTAGCATTAGTTGAGGAGACTCCCATTAAGACGGTTAGTCGCCAGCATGGGAGCCACCTAAAAAAAACAGAAACAAATCAATAGAACAAATGTGTCACAATACAGGGAATTAATGGCTAAAACATGGGATTGTATTGTAGATAAGTAGGTATACTATGGGCCGCTGTATGCCAGTTATAACATTATTTGATTACATGTGTAGCAGTGAAGGATGTTACATTCACAGGAGTATGAATCGATGATCGTATGTTTTATGTATTGCGTAAAGCCCTTTAAACAATGTGATGTTGCTTTGTCTAAGATGATCTGTGGAGTGTCATTCATTACGGTTAATAGGTTGTGTCTAATGCAGTGATCGGCAAACTTATGGTTTGTTCTGGGGGTGTGAAAAGTATGCTTTTGTCTAGTATTATAATTATGTATGTCGTATACTCTTGGGAAAGTCCAGGCTTGATAGAAATATAATGGCAGATCGTTGTTAACAAATTTATAATAAAACTTAAGTTCCTGTAATTTATGTAGGTCCTTTAATTTTAGCTGTTTTAACTCCTTATATATCTGTTATTAGTAATAATCCTAATTGCCTTCCTTTGAAGTTTGCTTAGTCTATCTATCTGGTGACCCCATGCAAGTATGCAATAATATAGGTGTGGCAAAATTAGAGAATTATAAATAGTGACTAAGATATGTTGAGGAAGTACACTTTTCAACTTGTAGAGTATACCCGTAACCTTATTAATTGTTGTCGCTACTTTACACGTATGGCAGTGCCAATTCAAATGTTTATCAATTGTGAGACCTAGTAAATTGAAGCTATCTACTTGTTCTATTTTGTTTCCATCTACATAGATATCAGGAGAACGTATTTTCTTTTGTGACATATGGAATAGCATGAACTTTGTTTTACGTGTATTGAGACACAGTTCATTTACGTTTAAGCAGTCCTTTATTTCCGATAGTTCCGCATTTATTTCTACGACATTTGATGTATCTGTTTCCAGAGTGCTAAGGAGTGTGGTGTCATCTGCATATATTATTGCTTTGAAAATTTCACTTGCATTTTCGATATCGTTAACATATATTATGAAAAGAAGAGGTCCTAAAATTGATTCTTGGGGAACTCCGCGGGAAAGGTTAAGTCGAGCAGATTCAACATTATCAATGCTTACATATTGCTTGCGATTGGAAAGATAGTTTTGTAAAAGAGTTAAAGAGTTGCCAGTCACTCCATAGTGTTTTAATTTTGCCGTAAGTATATTATGATTAAGAGTGTCAAAGGCTTTGGACAAGTCAAGGTAGATATTTATAGGAATATCCCCTTGGTCTAGTTTTTGAATGGTTCTGTCCATGAGTTCTAATGTAGCTAGCTCAGTAGAGTGTTTTTTTCTAAATCCATATTGGCCGGGGTTAAACATTTTTTCAATTTAAAAATGTTCATATAGTTGGTTGAATATTGTTTTTTCAAATACCTTAGAGATAGCTGGTAGGATTGAGATTGGTCGATAATTATCTATATTGACCTCATCACCTTTCTTTCAGATTGGAATAACTTTTGCTAGTTTAAGCTTGTCTGGAAATATTCCTGTGGCTATAGAATGATTAAAGATGAATGTGACAGTTTCGCTTATTTCATCTTTTATGATTCTAAGTAATTTAACTGATAGTTCATCATGCCCAGAGCTACATTTGGGTTTTAGCCCATTGATAATTCGTAACGTCTCATGCTTATCTATTGGCCGGAAATTAAGTTCCGTTTTACATGGAGCCTGTTTCAGATAGTCACTAAACGTTGTATTTTATTCGGTTTTTGTATTTTGTCACAGATATTTGTTGCGGCATTCACGAAAAATCTATTAAAACTATTAGCAAGTTTGTCCGTTACAGGGATGCCATCGATATTATTAACTTTGGAAACCTGTCTTTATGTCTTGTGTTATTTAAGATATTTTTTATTTCAATCCAAGTATTTTTCATGTCCTTTTTGTAGTGATTAAAACGATTGCTGTAGTGTATCTGCTTTGCTGACTGCATATTTTGTTTTAGGATTCTGTTATAAGTCTCCAAGTTAGTTTTAAGCATTTCATATTCATCATTGTTCACTGGTGTCTTCTAGAGTTGTCTATAAAGGTTGTCGCTGAAAGATATCGATTTCATTAGGCCGTTAGTAATCCAGTCAGACTTTTTGTGCTTGCGTTTATTAAATTTTGATATTGCATATATATATATTGCATTGATATTACTTTGGCTTTTTGTATTATATCATCTAATATCCCGTAATTGTGGTTCGGATCTGTAGTCATGTCTACGTAGATTGTATTAAATACGTTGGAGTATGCGATGTACTTTTTGAAATTTATAATCGCTTCAGGGTCAGATTTACGTACCATTATATGAGAGGGGATTTTATTGGCATTACGAATATCAATGTTTAAGCAGATAAAATATGGAAAGTGATCTGGCGTCGCCTTTGTTAAAATACTCGCCGTTGCATTTAAAGTATTCGGCGTTAATTTGCAAAGAAAATTATCTATTAGGGTACCCCTATGTTTCGATAGTCTCGTAGGAAAGTAATTTTAGGGAAGAAGCTTGAAGAAATAACTGTGTCAAAATAATCATTAAACGCTGGTTTCTCGTTTAGTCTTAATAAATAAATCTTAAAATCACCAGCAATAATGACCTCACTGTGGTTCCTCCATAGACATTGAGGACACGTCCCATCTCCTCCGTAAATACTTCATAATTTGCATTGGTATCTCAAGGGGGCCTGTATATATTCCCTATTATAAGTTTTTTTTCTGGGGAACACCCGCCTATTTCAATGAATTGACCTTCCCAGATATCTGATATAACCAGTGGTACAAGTTCCTCGTACTGATATTTATCATGCAAATAAATTAATAATCCACCACGAGTACTACAATATTTACCCTTAGAAATTAACTAATAGTTGTCTAACTGATAATATGCAGTATTCGAATCATCCGATAGCCAAGTTTCTTGTATACATATAGCAGAAAATTCTAAATCATTACTTTTTATCCACTCTATAAACAATCTGAGTTCATCAAATTTTGATGAAATGGAACATATGTTTAGACTTAGTATACAGAAATGGTTCTGTTTACTTTTTGAGACGTGCGACATTTCTTCATCATTAAAATAAGGAGAATGCTGTATGGGCTCAGGTTCCACAGAAGTATCGTCAGTAATAATTCTTTCCCCTAGTCTTAGGACTTGGATCAAAGATTGATTTTGCACAGTTCCAAAATTTCTTAAGCTATCGTCACCATCCATAGTATTAATTATACATATGTTTCAAGTTCAACCAGGCTTTGTATAGATGTGACACATTACCAACAAAGTTAAACAACCCAGATATGACAGAAGGTATGATGAACATTATCACACACTGCTTTTGTATGAATAACTGTGTATCGGAACAGTAACTCAACACATGCGGGCAATACAAAGACAATAAACATGAATATTTACATTTAGGTTCACCGTTGCGGAACATCCGATGAACCAAATTAGTACGATGGTCATTGAGTTTTATAACAGAGTGGCTTATAAAACATTTCCACAATTGCAATGAACTTATACATGACATGGAGGACCGGGAAAGGGGGGGGCGTATCTGTTCCGCTCTGGTTAACCGGAACCTACCCAAAGCCAGTGGCTGGCACCCGAGCTCAGAACAGGGACTGCTCGGTTGTAGGTACGAGACGTAGGGGTTGGAATGAGTGAAATTAAGTTACGTGCCAATTTAGTGGCTTTCAGCAAACTAACAAGGTGATCGAAATGGGAGGCCAGTGGGGGGGGGGGGGTGGGTGCCTCCTACCCTGGGTCACCGGGACCGCCTACACACGAGCTGTGCGAAGGTGTGCTCGGTGGGGAAGGATTCATCGCAGAGAACGGGGGGGGGGGGGGGGTGTATGGCAATGTTAGGTTAACGACAGGCATTACCGACATTAACTCGTTTTGGAGTCGCTGCAGTTAAACGATTACATGCATGATTGAGCTGAAGCGTTACATTGGCCACAAGCACATTGTGGCCATAATCACAGTCTTCGGCTGGTATGTCCGTTACAGCTCACGTTTGTACCCTCAGTTCCTCGTACTTTGTCAACGCCGAGTTGACTGATTTCTCATGGAGTCTAAATTTACTGGAGCCAAGGACAGTGGTATGTTGATGGCTGATGATGAACACCGCGATGTTAGTAATTTTCTGTCTTTGGAGGAGATAGCGGAGGTGTCTTCCTGTCCCGTGGTTCCCGTCGTCTTGCCACCCCTCTAGGATATTCCCTGATGCGTCAGTAAGGCGAAATGCAGCTGAAATGTGGGCTGCCCCAGTCTTGGCCGGATCGAGGTGTAATTTTTTGTACGCCAAACGGATATCATTCATACTTTGAACGGAGGCAGCTATCGCTATTAGAGACCCATTTTCAGTGGGAATCATCAGCGGCGCCTCGTTGATCGGCTTCTCTCGTTCCAGCGGAGTAAGCAGTAGCAGATCTTTTGCCTTCAGTGCAGGTAAGCGGTCACGCTGACGTTCATTGTTGATGTGTAACGACGCATCGTTGGTGATCTTGGTTTTAACAGGGTGGGGAGCACTGCGTGCTGGCTGTTTGCGCCTGCTCGCCAAAGCCTTTTCTCCGCTCGAAGATTTCTGCTGGGTTATGAGGGGTGACTATAATTACCTCTTTTCCTTTAGGAAGGTGGTATTTGGCGAAAGTCAAAATGCCCTCACGTCTTTGTGGCAGAGAAATTTCGCCACGATGTGTCTGGATCTAGCGTTCTCTTGATAACACGGTCCCACGCGGTGACACCGTTCAACCACAGGGGTGCGTTTGAACCCGTGGCGGGCCAGATAGGCAAATATGGCCTGCTCACAATCCTCAGTGTGGCCATGTTTAGCTTCTGGTACGTTGTGAAATAGTAAATTGTTTCTCATACTTCTCCATGTAAGATCGATTATTTATTCTTTCACTTTTCGTAGAGTCTCATTCTGACGTATCACAAAGCCTTTCAACCAGCTTACCTCCTTTTTGAGACCTTTATTTTCAAACCTCATGATTTGAATTCGACTCGCCAAATCACCAGTTTCCACTTCCAATGTATCCAATTTTTCAGTTATCCCTTCTTTCTCATACATTTCAATATTATGCGTCTCTTGCTGAGTCGCTATATCCTCCAATCTTTCATGGCGAAGTTCAATAGACTTCTCAGCCATGATAGGCATGCGCGTCGAGTGTTCCTTTGTTGACATAGTTGCCATTGGTTCCAACCCCAGCTCGCTGCCCTCTTTATCGCCCATGTCAGATGTGGGCGACGAACTTTCACTGATAATATTACCCTTTTTGTTCACGATATCCATGCTGTTTGTTCTACGATGCTTCCTTGCTTTCTTCCCCATGTATTATACTTGCGTTTGGTTGATATAGTTAGCCAGTTAGTGAAAGAAATCCGGATAATGTTTAGACCATCCGAACGCCTGACCTTATGCGTCCGCCATCTTAGTCTACTCTACTCTATTTGAATCCAATCACTGAAAATGTATGATTAGGCACCAACCCAAGGTGCGTCGATCTAAGGATAACGGATTATGGACGAACAGCTGACGAGTTTGCGACGTCATGTTTTAGACGTGGGAACGGCTAGCCCTTCCAGGTCACTTATTCGTCGATTTGGCGTCTAATGACGTCATGACGTAAATGCGACGAGTTTGCGACGGCGGTGTGCCCACTAGGGACATATCTTCCATTTTAAATTGTTCATCTGCCCAAAATACGAAATCTCTCCACTTAGGATTTGATTGACCAGTGTGTCTGAATCGATATCGACCAAATTCTATTGAATATGTTCTATAGAGACGCCATTTACGTATCTTAAAAATGATATAGAACAGTGTTTTATAGCAATTCTACATAGTATTTGTCCTATAGAAACACTATAAAGATATGTATAGAGATACTATAGAACACTGCATGGTCCATAGAAAGTCTATAGAATATTTGTGTCCTATAGAGACAATATAAAGACATGTATAGAAACACTATAGAATACTGCATGCTCTATAGAAAGTCTATAGAATATTTGTGTCCTATAGAGACACTATAAAGACATCTATAAAAATGCTATAGAACACTGCATGCTCTTTAGAAAGTCTATAGAATATTTGTGACTTATAGAGACATTATAAAGACATCTATAGAAATGCTATAGAACACTGCATGCTCTATAGAAAGTCTATAGAATATTAATGTCCTATAGAGACACTATAAAGACATTTATAGAAACGCTATGGAACACTACATGAGTTTTTTAGAAACTCCATAGGACATTTTTAGCAGGGTAAAAAGCCTACTGATCCTCCAAAATAAAAAATGTTGCATCAATAACATCGAGGTCCCCTTCGCGCATGCCAAATTAACGCAATTTAGGAAATGGGCGAAAAAAAATTGAGTTTCTTTGCCGAAAACGCCATTTGTACCAGAAAAGTAGTATTTTAACTAAAAAGCCTACTTGTCCTCCAAATTGACAAATTTTGCATCAATAACATCGTGGTCTCCTTCGCGCTTGCAAAGTTAACCTAATTTAGGAAATGGGCGAAAGGAAAATGAGTTTCTTTGCCGAAAACGCTATTTGTACAATAAAAGTAGTATTTTATCAAACTAAAAAGCCTACTTCACCTCCAATTCGACAAATGTTTCGTCAATAACATCTTGGTCTCCTTCGCGCATGCCAAATTAACGAAATTTAGGAAATGGGCGAAAGAAAAGTGATTCTATTTGCCGAAAACGCCATTTGTACCAGAAAACTAGTATTTTATCAAACTAAAAAGCCTACTTGTCTTCTAATTCGACAAATTATGCATCAATAACATCGTGCTCTCCTTCGCACATGCCATATTAAAGAAATGGGCGAAGAAAAAGTGATTTTCTTTGCCGAACACTCCATTTGTACCAGAAAAGTAGTATTTTATCAAACTAAAAAGCCTACTTGTCCTCTAATTCGACAAATTATGCATCACTAACATCGTGGTCTCCTTCGCGCATGCCAAATTAAACAAATTTATGGAATGGGCGAAAGAAAAGTGATTCTATTCGCCGGAAACGCCATTTGTGGCCGAAAAGTATTATTTTACCAAACTAAAAAGCCTACTTCTCCTCCAACTCAACACATTTGGCATCCATAACATCGTGGTCTCCATCGTGCACGGGCCAAAGAAAAGTGATTATATTTGCCGGAAACGCCATTTGTACCAGAAAAATAGCATTTTATCAAACTAAAAAGCTTACTTCTCCTTCAATTCGGCAAATGTTGCATCAATGACATCGTGGTCTCCTTCGCGCATGCCAAATTAACCAAATTTAGGAAATTGGCGAAAGAAAAGTGATTCTATTTGCCGAAAACGTATTTTGTACCCGAAAAGTACTTTTTTACGAAAATAAAAAAGCCTACTTCTCCTCCAAATCGACAAATTTTGCATAAATAACATCCTGGACTCCTTCGCGCACGCCCGATTAACCAAATTTAGGAAATTGGCGAAACAAAAGTGATTCTATTTGCCGAAAACGCCATTTGTACCCGAAAAGTACTTTTTTACCAAACTAAAAAGCCTACGTCTCCTCTAAATGGAAAATGTTTGCATCAATAACATCGTGGTCTCCTTCGCGCATGCCAAATTAACCTAATTTAGGAAATGGGCGAAAGGAAAGTGATTTTCGTTGCCGAAAACGCCATTTGTACAATAAAAGTAGTATATTATCGAACTAAAAAGCATACTTCACCTCCAATTCGACAAATTTTGCGTCAATAACATCGTGGTCTCCTTCGCGCATGCCAAATTAACGAAATTTAGGAAATGGGCGGAAGAAAAGTGATTCTATTCGCCGAAAACGCCATTTGTGCCCGAAAAGTATTATTTTATCAAACTAAAAAGCCTACTTCTCCTCCAAATCGACAAATTTTGCATCAATAATATTGGGGTCTCCTTCGCGCATGCCAAATTAATCAAATTTAGGAAATGGGCGAAAGAAAAGTGATTCTCTTTGCCGAAAACGTTTTTTGTACCCGAAAAGTAGTACTTTACGAAACTAAAAAGCCTACTTCTCCTCCAAATTGAAAAAATTTGCATCAATAACATCGTGGTCTCCTTCGCACATGCCAAATTATAGAAATGGGCGAAGAAAAAGTGATTTTCTTTGCCAAAAACGCCATTTGTGCCAGAAAAGTAGTATTTTAACAAACTAAAAAGCCTACTTCTCCTCAAATTCAACAAATTTTGCATCAATAACATCGTGGTCTCCTTCGCGCATGCCACATTAACCAAATTTAGAAAATTGGCGAAAGAAAAGTGATTCTATTCGCCGAAAACGTATTTTGTACCCGAAAAGCAATATGTTACCAAACTAAAAAGCGTACTTCTCCTCTAAATGGAATTTTTTTGCATCAATAACATCGTGGTCTCCTTCGCGCATACCAAATTAACGAAATTTAGGAAATGGGCGAAAGAAAAGTGATTCTATATGCCGAAAACGCCATTTGTGCCCGAAAAGTATTATTTTATCAAACTAAAAAGCCTACCTATCCTCCAAATCGACAAATTGTGCATCAATAACATTGTGGTCTCCTTCGCGCATGCCAAATTAACCAAATTTAGGAAATGGGCGAAAGAAAAGTGATTCTCTTTGCCGAAAACGTTTTTTGTACCCGAAAAGTAGTATTTTACGAAACTAAAAAGCCTACTTCTTCTCTAAATTGAAAAAAATTGCATCAATAATATCGTGGTCTCCTTCGCACATGCTAAATTAAAGAAATGGGCGAAGAAAAAGTGATTTTCTCTGCCGAAAACTCCATTAGTACCAGAAAAGTAGTATTTTACGAAACTAAAAAGCCTACTTCTCCTCAAATTCAACAAATTTTGCATCAATAACATCGTGGTCTCCTTCGCGCATGCCAAATTAACCAAATTTATGAAATGGGGGAAAGAAAAGTGATTCTATTTGCTGAAAACGTATTTTGTACCCGAAAAGTAGTATTTTACCAAACTAAAAAGCCTACTTCTCCTCCAAAATGAAAAATTTTGCACCAATAACATCGTGGTCTCCTTCGCGCATGCCAAATTAATCTAATTTATGAAATGAGTGAAAAAAAGTGAGTTTCTTTGCCGAAAACGCCATTTGTACCAGAAAATTAGTATTTTATCAAACTAAAAAGCCTACTTGTCCTCTAATTCGACAAATTATGCATCAATGACATCGTGGTCTCCTTCGCGCATGCCACATTAACCAAATTTATGGAATGGGCGAAAGAAAAGTGATTCTATTCGCCGGAAACGCCATTTGTGGCCGAAAAGTATTATTTTACCAAACTAAAAAGCCTACTTCTCCTCCAAATCGACAAATTTTGCATCAATAACATTGGGGTCTCCTTCGCGCATGCCAAATTAACCAAATTCAGGAAATGGGCGAAAGAAAAGTGATCCTTTTTGCCGAAAACGTTTTTTGTACCCGAAAAGTAGTATTTTACGAAACTAAAAAGTCTACTTCTCCTCCAAATTGAACAATTTTGCATCTATAACATCGTGGTCTCCTACGCGCATGCCAAATTAACCAAATTGCAGAAATCGGCGAAGAAAAAGTGATTTTCTTTGCCGAAAACTCCACTTGTACCAGAAAAGTAGTATTTTACGAAACTGAAAAGCCTATTTATCCTCCAATTCGACAAATTATGCATCAATAACATCATGGTCTCCTTCGCGCATGCCAAATTAACCAAATTTTTGGAATTGGCGAAAAAAAAGTGATTTTATTCGCCGAAATCGCCATTTGGGCCTGAAAAGTAGTATTTTACCAAACTAAAAAGCCTACTTCTCCTCCAAATCGACAAATTTTGCATCAATAACATCGTGGTCTCCTTCGCGCATGCCAAATGAACCAAATTTAGGAAACGAGTCAAACAAAAGTGATTCTATTTGCCGGAAACGCCATTTGTACCTGAAAAGTAGTATTTTACCAAACTAAAAAGCATACTTCTCCTCCAATTCGACAACTTTTGCTTCAATAACATCGTGGTCTTCTTTGCGCATGACAAATGAACCAAATTTGGTAATAAACTTGTAAACTTATAGAATTAGTTCCCTAAATGACACACTGCGATGGAATTTGTTGGCTCTCTCTACGCATCGTTGTATGGCAAATGGAAAGAGAGTTCGTAAATATACGCGTTCCAACTAGCGAAACTAGGCGTTAAAACGCCTTGTCTTTTAAATATACACATGTACAGCTTTAATTATTTCTAAATTTTCTTGCAAAGTTAAGTTGGCATTCCCGAATAAAATGGTTCCGAGTGTAAAACTTGTAATTTTCATTACATTTTGAAATAATCTGCGTATGATAGTATACATCGGGCATTCTAGAAAATAGTGAGTGGTATCTTCACGAGGTGCGCCACATTTACATTGCTGATCATTAATTATACACATATCTAAAAGATGAGCCCTTAACTTACTACAATTCATTCTCAGTCGCGAGTGTACAACGTTCGTGCAGCGCCGGCCAAAGTTAAATAACTTGGTAGTCTCCCGGACAAATATCCTTATTCACTAAGGCCTGTTTGGAAGTTTTATGGTCGCACGTGGATCTTATATTGATAGGTAGTTCGTTCCAGAGCCTTATTTATCACGCTTGGTAGAAACGAGTTGTAATAAGAAGAAAATCGCGCCTTAACGGTCGTGACGTTCAAAGGCAGAGCATGACGAAGCGCGTAGTGAGTTCTTTGTGTTACATTTTGAGGTAAAATATCGCAAAAATAACTTGGGGCGTTCCCATAAAACATCTTGTGAAACAGTAACAATTGAAATCTTTTACGTCGAGCACGCAATGTTTCCCAACCGAGTTCTTGATAGATAAGCGAGTGACTAGTGTGTTTAACTCTTTCCCACGCAGAGAAAGTGCCCCGCTCGTGCATTTACTCACACTAGAAACTGACTAAAACAGTGCACGGGCCCGCATGCAGAGGCCCGGCCGAGCGCACCTAGTCCGCCAGTCGCTGCCCAAGCCAGCGGCACTGACTGGCTCTATCCTGATGCCAAACGCCTGGTTCCGGGGTTACATGCGCCTTGCTTGCGTGCGCGTGGGTGTCGGTACCAGCTTACTGATAAGTTTACCCGGCCAGCCATATCTAGGTCAGTGCATTCGCACAGTGGTTAGCTGCGTGGGCTTGTATTGGCCTTGGGTGGGTGTATGCTATTCACCCCAAAATGTGTTCTGTTTATGTTAACACATTGAATGAAACGTTTGATTGTTAAGAATACCCCTAGGTATCATCACGGAAAGTTTCTCGTTGAGGGACCCGGAATTTCATCTTAAAATGGCAAGGGTAGTTGGAAGGCGTCAAAAGGCGCTTCTACGGCTTAAGCGTGAAGGCGTCAAAAGGCGCTTCTGCAGCCTAAGCGTGAAGGCGTCCAAAGGCGCTTGTACGGCTTAAGTGTGAAGGCGTCAAAAGGCGTCCGTGCGTGGGAAAGAGTTAATCGCCCCGGATACAAGACGGCCTGCTCTCAGCTGAACGGCTTCTAGCCTGTCAGCGTCCGTCTGTGTGCAACCATCCTAAAGAACACATGCATATTCCATAGTGGGACGCACGAAGGTTTTGTACATTAAATCTAGCGTAACTCGGTTTAACTTGAAAGGCAGTCTGGACAACAAATCGACCCTTTTACTCGCCTTAAGACACATTTCACTGATATGAGATGGCCATGTGAGTTTAGAGGTCAAGGTTACGCCAAGATGTTTATGCTGGTTAGTATTTTGTAAAACTTCGCCTCCCATTTGCAATGGCGGTAAATCAGTTATGGGTTTATTGGATATAGTCATAGACTTTTTCTTAGGTGCGCTAAACGTTACAAACCACTGCAAGGCCCAGGACTCCATTTTTTGCAAATCACAGTTTAACATATCAGTTCCATCATCCAATTGATCATCATCGTCTACAATGACATATACAGTTGTGTCGTCAGCGAAGAGTCTAATTTTTGACTGTATCCCGTCGACGATATCGTTGATATAAACTAAGAATAAAAAAGGACCCAGGACTGATCCCTGTGGAACCCCCGCTTGGATATGACCCAGAGGAGACGCTGCGCCATCAACCACCACACTCTGATACCTGTCATCGAGGTAGTTTTTAAACCAGTCCAGAAGTCTGCCAGTAATTCCAATACGCTTAAGTTTGTGGATCAGACCAACGTGCCACACAAGATCAGATGCCTTTAATATATCGCAGAACACAACACGGACAATCTTGCGTTTGTCTAAAGCCTCACTAAATATATGATATAGATGGAGAAGCTGGTTAACCGTGCTGTCTCCTGGTATAAACCCAGACTGAAGTCTAGAGAGTATTTCATTGTCACGCAGATAGTTAAACGTATGTTTAAATATAATCCTTTCGAACAGCTTCCCGGTGCAGCTTAGTAGCGAGACTGGCCTATAGTTGTCGACTAGGCTTCTACTACCTTCTTTGAATATGGGGATAACGCTTGCTTGCTTCCACATACGAGGCATCTTGCAATCCTTCAGGCATTCATTAAACAATATCATGAGCGGCTCGCTTATACAAGAGCCGGTGTAGCATGATAACCTGTCCGCCGTGATAAAGTGTCCGGCTGACGTGTGTGCATGTGCAACGAATAGGGTTCCTGTGTAAATATCATATGTATGTTAGGTTTAGGGTTAGTTTAGGATTAGGTTAGGGCCTGGGTTAGGGTTAGGATTAGGACTCTGGTTAGGGTTAGTGCTATGAAAGAAGCGTGGCCGGACAGGTTATCACGGCCGGACAGGTTATTATGTTACACCGGCTTCGCGTAACATTCGAGGGCTAATCCCATCAGGACCACAGGCTTGCTTTATATCTATGCATTTTAGCAGATCGACGACTTCGTCCTCTGTAACAGAGATGTTATTTAAACCCGTGAGCATACAATCACCATCTGTCTCTAGGCTGACATGCTCACTCACATCGAGAGTCGAATGTGATAAAAAGTAGTTATTAAACATAGATGCTTTAGTTTGAGGATTGGACTCAGCTCGACCATCAGCCTGTAAGACTGGGTACCCGCAACTATCATTTATGCCAAGCATTTGTTTGGAGATGCGCCACCATTTCTTTGGCGTCACAGAGCTTGATTCGTTCAATACACATTCTAAATCATACAAGTAGGTAGCTTTTGCCCCCCTTCAGTTTGTGATATATTCGTTACGCAGTCTTCTGTACTCGGCCCAGTCCGTGTCTCTACTGGACTTCCGTGCTTTACCATGAAGCCTGTCAAGAGCCCTGGTTTTACATCTAAATTTCTTATTAAAAAATGGTTTATCCTTCGGACGAATAGTAACTACCTTGTTCGGAATGAAATCTGTACAGAAGCCAAGAAACCGCGACGTCCACGCCTCACACATAGTATCTGGGTCCCCGGACAGAAAGCTTTCGCTCCAGTCCGTATGTGACAGAGCTTCACGAAACTGATCAAAAGTCGGCTTTGTCATAATACCAAACCTTGCGTTTGTAGCATTTGGTCGTATACGATTTAAAACTGAGTTCACAAGCACTCACAGAGTGGTCACTAGTGGTGACTGGTGTTAAAATGTCAACATTCTTTGCCAAGTCAGTCGGGGCGCTTAAAAACTGGTCTAAAATGGACTTTGAACGAGCGGTAACGCGCGTACGCTTGTCTACATGGATCTTCATGTGATTATTGTCTGCCAAAGTGAGCATATGCAAATGATGACTTGGGTTTGTTAATTCGTCTGCATTAAGATCACCTGTTAATAAAATATTACAGTCGAGATAGCTCTTGGCGTTGTCAAGGTTGATTTGAAGTGTATCCCAGAACCCCACAGGAGAACTTGGTGATCTGTAAATCCGGAAAATAAGAACTTGTTATTGCCTATAAGACATTCTAACCAAATGCTCTCGATATCCCCTGCCTCAAGATCAGTTCTACGTGTGGCCAGTATACCATCAGAGACCCATACCAAAACTCCGCCCCAGGTCCCTGCTATTCGATCTCGGCGAAAGGGTTGTTGGTAACCTGAAAGATTAAGATCGACAATAAAAGCCGGATTCAAGTGCGTTTCAGTTATGCAAATGATATCGTGGACCAAATGAACCAAATTAAGAAAGCTAGCCCCAATGTTCATGGTGCCGTTAAGTACGGAAGAAGACTACCTTAGTCAATACAAGCTTCTCGCGCACTGTCCGCGACAAGCGCCGTTGGCCCCCATGATCGTAATTTGTTTCTATGTCACTTTCACTAGATCATGCAATATCCAAATAGAATATCGGTCGGCCTTGCCAAGCGCCGATGTGTTACTGTTAGTGACTGTTGGATGTTGCAAGGGGTTGGTTGTTGTAGGATATTAGAAGTTTTGGGCGATGGATGTTGGACGTTGTAGGATGTTGGTTGATGGGGTTTGGTGTTGCAACATGTTGGATAATGTATGATGTTGCATGTTGCAGAATGTTTGTTGTTGGATGTTGTCGACGATTAGATGTTGACTGTTGGATGTCGTTGTATGAAGTTTTATGTTTGATGTTGTAAGAACTTGGGTGTTGTTGAATGATGGATGTTGCACAATCTTAGACGTTGTTTGATGTTGGAATTTATTGTAGGGGCAGTATACTGTTGAGTGTTGTATGTTGTAAGATGTTAAATGTTGTAGGATGTTCGTTGTTGCCAACTGTTGGATGTTCCTGGATGTTGTAAGGTTGTCGAGTTTTGGGCGATGTAAGATGTTGGATGTTGTAGAATGTGGTAGAAAGTTGGATGTCGTAGGATGTGGTATGACGTTATATGTTTCATTTTGTACATTCAACAACATCCAACATCTTACGGTATCCACCCAACATGTTGCTACACCAAACAACATCCGTACAATGTCAACATCAATGTAACATCCAACACGATACAGTATTCAATATCTTGCAACATCCAATATCTTGCAAAACCCGACAACGTTCAACATCCCACAATAACGAACATCTTCGTAAATCATAACCCAACATTTGACAACATCCATCTTTTTACAACATTCAACCACCAAGATTATACGAGGACATCCAATAGTCACCATTCAACAATACCGCCCAAAAACAGCATCCAACACAACATCCAACATTCTACAACACTCAACAATATACAGCGCGTTACAAGAAAGAAACATTCAACAACATCCAGGAACATGATAAAACATTCGACAATATGCATCTTCTTAACATCCAAGATCATACGACATCCAACAATCTAACATTCAGCAAAATCCAACATCGAACGGTATCCAGCATGTTGCAACACCAAACGACATCCGACATCCTACAACATGCAACATTCTACAAAGTCCAACTCCCTACACGATCTAATCATACAACATCCAACATCTTGCAGTGTCCAATATCTTACAAGATCCAACAACATCCAAGATCCTATAAAAACGAACATCTATCTCCACATTCTGCAACATCCAATACTCAGCCCCATCCTGCAACCTACAACAAATCCAACATCCAAGGTCATACAATATATAACATCCGACAACACCCAACTTCTTACAACATCCAACATCCAAGATCATACAACGACATCCAACACTCACCATTTAACATTAAACAGCATCCAACATCCTACAACGAACATTCTGCAACATCCAACGTTATGCAAGTATCATCCTACAACATCCTACAACGAACCTCCTACAAAGTCCATCTTCTTAACATTTACACCCAAGATAATAGGACATCCAACGATCCAACATTCAACAACGTTCCACATCCTACAACATCCAACATTCTACAATACTCAACAATATCCAGTGCTCAAAAACAATCCAACATTCAAGACCATAATAAACATTCGACAACATCCATCTTCTTAACATCCAAGATTATAGTAAACATTCGACAACATCCATCTTCTTAACATCAAGATCATAATAAACATTCGACAACATCCATCTTCTTAACATCCAATGTCATACGAAATCCAACGATACAACATTCAACAACATCCAACATCGAACGGTATCCAACATGTTGCAACACCAAACGACATCCGACATCCTACAACATGCACCATTCTACAACGTATAACGCCCTACAACAATCCATCATGATCCTGCATCCTACAACAAATCCAACACTCCGTAACATCCTGCACCCTACAACAAATCCAATATTCTTACAACATTCGACAACACTCATCTTCTTACAACGTGCAATATCATACGACATCCAACACTCAACATTTAACATTAAACAACAGCGAACATTCTGAAACGACCAACATTATGCAAGGATCATCTTACCACGAACCTCCTACAACATCCGACATCCATGCCCAAAACATCCAGAATCCAACATCCTACAACATTAAACATTCGACAACACTTAACAATATCCCTACAGGAATCCAACAATAAACTACACCCAAGATCATAATTCAACATTCGACAATATCCATCGTTTTAACATCTAAGATCATAGGACATCCAAAGGTTAATTATTCAACAACATCCAGTATTCTACGATATCGAACATGTGGCTGCCCTAAATAAGATCCAACATCACACATCATCCAGTATCTTGCAACATCCAATATCTTACAACATTCAACAACAAAAAACATCTTGCAGCAACCCAACATTCTACAACACTCAACAATATCCAGCGCCCTACAACAATCCAGCATCCAACAACATCCGAAATCATAATCCAACATTCGACCACAACCATCTTCTTAACAGCCAAACTCCAAGATCATACGACATCCAACGAAATGACATTCAACAACATCCAACATTCTACGCTATGCATTTAACATGTTGCAACACCAAACAACATCCTACAACATGCAACATTGTACATCAGCATTATTAAAACATCCAACAAGACAATGGACGAAACAAAAGTGAGTCTATTTGCCGAAAAGACCATTTGTACCGAAAAACAATATTTTAGCGAACTAAAAAGCCTTCTTCTTCTCATCCAATTCGACAAATTTTGCATCAATAACGTCGTGGTCTCCCTCGCGCATGCCTCATTTATCAAAATTTAGGAAATGGACGAAAGAAAAGTGAGTCTATTTGTCGAAAACTCCTTTTGTACCGGAAAAACATTATTTTAGCGAACTAAAAAGCGTTCTTCTCCTCCATTTCGAAATTTTTTCCATCAATAATATCGCTTCCTCATTCGTGCATGCCTCATTAGTCAAATTAAGAAAACGGACGAAAGAAAGTGATTCTATTGGTCGAAAACTCCATTTGTACCCGAAAACCAAAAAAGCGTTCTTCTCCTACAATTCGACAATTTTTTCATCAAGAGTATCGCTTCCTCATTCATGCATGCCTCATTAATCAAATTAAGGAAACGGACGAAAGAAAGGTGAGTCTATTTGCTGAAAACTCCACGAGTACCCAAAACAGTTTTCTAGCAAAGTAAAGAGCCTTCTTCCCTTCCAATTCGACAAAGTTTGCATCATTAACGTCGTGGTCTCCTTCGCGCATGCCTCATTAACCAAATTTAGGAAATGGACGAAAGAAGAGTGATTTTATTTGCCGAAAACTCAATTTGTACCCGAAAAACCTTATTTAAGGGAACTAAAAACCTTCTTCTTCCCAAATTCGACAAATTTTGAATCAATCATATCGCTTCCTCATTCGCGCATGTTTCATTAACCAAATACACGGGTTTACACTTTGCCTCATAAGGAAGTCGTGCGACCGAATCAGAACGAGGCTTGACCTAATTGTGAGTAAACAGTCCGCACATGTTACATGCAGTATGCCTGAGCCCGGGGGCCTGAGCCTGCGTTATCAAAGTTGTTTATGGAACAAGCACAGGTACAATTTAGTCACAAAGTATTAAAATATCCCGTTATATATTTATATCAGATTAGGGAGGCATATGGTCGAAATCGCCAGGCTATTAGAGACAACATTAGTAGATTGGTTGAGGAGGGGGGGGGGTCCCTTACGGGCGTAATTAAGCGGCGTGATAAGAAGGGTTCTAGCTGAAAGCGGGGACTGTAATTATAAATACCCTAGTTATTACTATTGTAAATAACATGGTAATTACTATTGTAAATACAATGGCAATTACCATTGTAAGGATCATGGTAAATACTGTTGTAAATATCATGGTAAATACAAGTGCTTTTTTCATGATAAATATGGTAAATACCATTGCAAATATATCATGGTAAATACCATGTTAACTATATCATGGTAAATACCATGGTAAAGATATCAGGATGAATACCATGGTAACGATATCATGATAATAATAATTATCATGATAATGAGCATGATCATGATACTGAGCATGGTCATGATACTGAGCATGATCATTATCCGCGAAAATCTCATGGTATTTTTACCATGGTAAATAACCTATAGTTTATCATGATAAATATCATGATTTTTCTTTACCTGGGATAATTAAGGCCATTTTACACTATGTATTGCAAGGGGTTATACACAGAAAAATTGCTGCAATATCCTCTTCCCAAGCAATGAAGGCTCCAAAACATAATGCCGGTATGTTTTATTTTAAAATCACATTTATAAACAAGAGTAAAGGTTTGAAAACAAATTCACAAAAGATAAAAAGAAACAGTAATATAAGACAAGTGAACAATTCATGACAGATAATTTGATACTTTATCATTATATACTACCTAGTTCTACCAGTAGTTACTTAAATAGATTTTATAATACAAACATAAATATCAACTTACAATGCAGTGTAGCTCACAGAGCAAACATGGCATCTTTTGGAGAAATAAACCAACCCAGAAACATAGCTTGTGCATATTGTGTATATATTGACATATAATACCACATACGTATCTTCTATGAATCTGACTTTTTCTAATAATATTAAATATGTATACATAGAGAATTAATTAATTGTACTCGATTATCACCTCCTTGGGTTTACTTGGAACGGTCACTACTACTACGACCGTATGTTACCAATGGGCTGCAGCATTAGCTGCGCCGTTTTCGAAGCTTTTAGTACCTCTCTCCATTGGATTCTGCACCACAAATTTCACGTCGAAGTGCTCTCCCATATCCTCGGTGATTGTATCTTCCTTGCGCCGACTCAAACCACTCTAGGTTCAGCTTATATCGAAACATTCACCAAACACGCTACACGAGTTAACGTTCCCATCAAGCATTCTAAAACGGTCCTTCCCACCACTAAAGCAACCTTACATGGCATCGACATCGATACAAAAACGATGTCGGCCTATTTGCCACGGGATAAGGTCGTTGCATGCATCAGCCGCCTGGCGAAAAAATATCGCAAATCCTAAACTATCTCGCTGAAAGAATTACAGTCGCTCGTGGGACACCTTACCTTCGCATGTCGCGCGGTCATTCCGGCTCAGGCCTTCCTACGTCGTCTTATCGACCTAACAGCCAAGGTCACCAAGCCCCATCATCAAATCACCCTCACCTCGGAAGCCCGGAAAGATATGGCAGCATGGTTACTGTTTTTGGAGAGCTTTAACGGTCGACCTTTCCTACTCCCCAATAAGTGGTGCTCCTCCCTGGAACTTCGTCCGCACTCTCGTAGTAGCCTCTATGAAATTTAACATGGTGTTCCGCGCTAAACATGTCCTCAATGTTATCGCCGATTCCCTTTCCCGTTTTCAGAACTCTCTGGCATTCGCTCAAGCACCGCAACTGCATCCCGAGCCAACATCCCTCCCCGAGTCTCGGCTCCCTTGGGCAACGTGTCTTCTCTCTTGTTGCGTAACGCACTCTCTAATAGCTCACGGTTGCAGTACACCAGGAACCTGCAGCGTTTCTCGAATTTCGCGGTGCACTCGCTCAACGTGGGCCATTCGTTTCCCGCCTCTACAACATCGATCGCCGCCTTTGTATCCTACCTGTTCTCTTGCGGCCTCGCACCGGCTTCCATCGCCTCCTGCATATCTGCAATTGCTTATTATCATAAAATTCGACATCTTCCTGACCCCACAGCGTCCTTAGTTATACGCAAGATGTTGCAAGGGGCGCACCGAATAGGGCCATCACGTGACACCCGCGCTCCCATCACCCCCACTCTCCTAAAAAAATTGGTTTCGTCACTGGACTTTGTTGCGGACTCTTTTCAGAGCCATGTATCTGCTAGCCTTCCACGCCTTCCTTAGAATAGGAGAAATTACCTTTGCAACGTCCGCCCCGAATCACACCCTACAGTTCTCTAATGTTGCTAGATCGGATGCCAAATTGCTCTTGACGTTCACCTCCTTTAAGCATCATAAAGGACCCTCCGTTACCCTCTCACTGTCACGACTAACGTCGCAACCTACGCTGTGCCCAGTCCTTAGACGCCTACCTTACACAACGCGGCAGCTCTCCGGGTCCGTTATTCATCTTCCCTGGGGGTTTTCCCGTGTCTCGGCAGTACTTCACATGCGTCCTGCAGCAGTCACTTTCTTGGTCGGGCGTATCCGCCGCCGTCTACAAGGGACCTAGTTTTCACATCGGGGCAGCGACCACGGCCGCCGCCAAGGGAGTACCCGACGATACGATTCAACCGATGGGTCGATGAAAATCCGACGCTTACCGTCGCTGCATTCGGATCCCATCCCTTACCTTGTAGTTCTTTCCAGGGATCTCACCTAAACATACTTCTCGCCATGTCGCCGCTTTCAGCTTAGGCTGAGTGGCTCTAACAACGTCGTGACTCACAGATTACACCCGCCGCTTTCAGCTTAGGCTGAGTGGCCTTAAACGCCCTGCCGCTTTCAGCTTAGGTTGAGTGGCCCTAAACACCCCGCCGCTTTCAGCTTAGGCTGAGTGGCTCTAACCCCCCCCCCACCCCCTCCGCTTTCAGTTTAGGCTGAGTGGCTCTAAACCCTTCGTGACTCACAGATTACACCCCGCCGCTTTCAGCTTAGGCTGAGTGGCCTAGGTCATCCCCGCTACTTACGGCTTGAGCTGAGTAGCCGATGCCCGCTCGGCGGCGCGTGGCGGCTAAGCTTCTCCATTATTTGGAACATTTGGAAAACATGAAACATTTGGAACAATTGGAACATTTGGAAATGAGGCAAATGGAACAAGTTGGAACAAATGGAACAGTTTGAAGCAAGCAACTTCCGGGGCAAGAACTGTTGTTAAATGACGGCAAGAATCGAAACGAAGTGGATATCGATGTTAATTTGACGCGTTTCACGGTAACAGAAGGCAATATTTACGAATTGTCGTCAACGAATTGAAAGAATTGTGACTTTAGTTTATAACGCTCAAATCTGAATAGTTGACAGTAGAGCATTATATGTTTTGAGGCGACAAGGACCAGTCCCCACCGTTGGCAACGGGCTGAACGGGACGGCACAAGCACAGGGGCGCCATGGCCCATGCATTACTGCATTTGATAGCTCAGCTGACAAAAACCACCACCACGTGCATATGACATGATAGACAGAAGTACATGTGATGTAGTCAAGCCAATGGGACGGTTTGCAGCTGAACCCGCGCCCCCCCTGTACCTCCAGTTCCAACTCAAAACAAACTACAACAAAACCATTACAACCACCCCCCCCCTCCCCCTCCGTCTCCCTACCAGGTACTAAATTGCTGCAACCAAAGTCCAAATACAAATAAAAGCCCCCATCCCCTCCCTTGACAAGCACCCAGGCTTTGCTTGTCTGGCCCCACATAAGTCATTACAATATATCAGCATAAACTGAAATAAGGCTGGGGGGCATCTATGTGGATATCACTTAACAAGATAGATCCACCGAATCAGTAGTTTTAATTTCTTCTATTTAATTCTTATTATTTATATATTTCGCCAGTCGGGGAATGTCTAAAAAAGTTTCCCATCTGGTTATTACAATATATCAGCATAAGCCAAAATAATGCAAGGGGGCAGCTATGTGGATATCACTTTAACAAATACTGGATTACCCTTTAAAGTTACATGTCGAGCTCTTTCCCGCCAAAACTAATGAGGTCCAAATACATATAAGAATCAGTCCTTGAATCATTCAAGACTTCTGTTATCTATACTCCACCCATACCAGACTGCCAAATAGTGTCTCTTAGCCTTGCCCCTGAGATCAATTTACCACAAGTTTTCATTTTAGTGGTAAACGTCATCAGTTTGTGTGCTTCGCGATGCTTTGGTATAAGTAGCAGTGCCGCGAACGAGTTCTGTGGTGTCACGGGATAGACACGTTTGCCACACCACAGCTGAAACGGCGATGTTTATCAGGTTTCTGAATTTATAGAATGAAACAATCGAGTTTTCTGCAAATTTTGATATAAATTTTGCCTGGGCTTAATTTTGGCGGGAAAGAACTCGACATGCAACTTTAAGGTAGTAATTTTTATTTCTTCGATCTAATTGTTATTATTTCTTATCTTAACGGCCTGCCCAGCTATCTATTACACCAGTCAGGGAAATTCTTAAAAACTTTCCGGTCTGCTGGTTGTTTAATTATAACGGCACATTAGATCGCGATTGGAAACGCATGGTTGAAAACTAATGATCATATAACACTCCTACATTTAATGAAATCACTGAGAATTTTATTTTCACGTCTTTGTGCCAACCACTATTTGTTGGATAAACAGGACTGCAACTTTTTGAACAAATTTCCAACCCTGAATCTAGTATTTATATGATAAATTATTTCTTTTACATATTTATATATGTATATATAGGTCCAGCCTATGTTATAGACGAGAAATAATAATAATAAACATTTAAATGTAATAAATATTTTAATATAAGAAATATTTACATTCAAGAAATATGGACAAGATACATATATGGATAAGAAATATATATATTATTATATATATATAATAAATATGATTATGAAGGATCCAGGGGGGTGTGTTCTCTTGTTAAAGCAATATCCACCTGCATCCCCCCCCCCCCTCCTTTCCCTCAACACATGCTGAGGCGTGGCCAGTATTTCCTGATCACCCACCCTCCTTGTCTTTATTTGTAATGTATCATAAATTGCATTTAAAATTCAGTGCTATATACATATAACTGTAGTGTTTCTATTGACTGAAATCCTTCATAGGGTGTAATAACTTACCTTAATTCATATATTATGTATCATTTATATGTAACTTATATATGTACCATAGTATTGCGCCGAGGTGGCTTTGAAAGAAATATACATTCAGAGCTACCAGTAAATATATAGGATTTTCCCCAACAGACCCTGTCTTTTTAGGTTTAGAAGCAAAAATGCATCCAATTTAATGTTGTATTTTAATATAACACCCTCCACTGGATCAGTAATTTTTGTTTGTAATATTTCACTCTTTGTTCTGTCCATCTACTCCACCCAACCTGTCCTGTCCAGGATTATGAATAAGTTAGTGAAGACATTGTTATTTGGCAGTACACATGTTGCTTTTTGAAAAAAACAGTTTATTATAGTATTATTCGTAATTATAATCATAGTAAATAATACCAACAGGTTCACTGTAAACATAAGTTAGCACTTGTTATCTGTTGTGTTTGTCTTTATTTTTTGGGGCTTCATTAATTTTTAATTAGCACATGTACATAACAAATGTTTGTGTTTCAAATTGTATTCGCCTGTTGAGATTAGCATTAAGATGTGTATTCGTTGTTGCAAACTTCTTTAATAAAATATTGCTTATACAAAACCTGTCTTTTCCAAAATTGTATTCGCCTGTTGAGATTAGCATTAAGATGTGTATTCGTTGTTGCAAACTTCTTTAATAAAATATTGCTTATACAAAACCTGTCTTTTCCATCCACCCCCGCCCCACCCTGTTTATCCGATCCACACTCTAGTCTCGCCTATTGGCTCCAGAGTGCATGTTTTAATGGGTGGTCATGGTGAAGTTACATAATGGGCCTGTTGGCACTACAAAGGCTGCTTAAAATGTGACCTGTTTGTAAAATGCGATATAGGTTGTTGCTAATTGGTAAATGACGGAAACTGGCGCCCTGATTAGTGTTAAATTGGTTTAAATTTCATTCTTTCATTTTTTGGGTAATTATGTGGTTGATTTTGTCTATCAGTGTTATTTTTACGCACCACACGGGTCCTACTTGGGGTAACTGCTCTTATCAGGACCCAAGGCCACCGAGACTAGGATTAGATCGTCGCTGTCTGGTTTACATGCAATAACAATAAGAAGTCTTATCGCCGCCGCCGGAAACGGGACCTTTTAATCTTTTGGAAGTCGTACTTAGGGGACGCTCTTGCTGTGGACGGGCGTTTGTCCTTCGAGCTTTCATATGCTAATGAACCTCCCCGTGACCAATCAGAACGATGGTTGGTGGGATATCTATTAACTTTGACGACTAGATAGGTTCCAAGGTAAAAGAGACCAATAAACGGGCGCCAATAAGCTACAACTAGACTTGAACGCACGTTTTGCCCGACACTCTTTCACAGTTGATGCTGACAGCCACACGAATCGGACCTTTTCCTGGGTGGATTTCTAGGTGACTCGATCATCTGGCAATATGTTTGACGACACACCGTGAGACTGATATCTGGATGATAGGCTTCTTTCGGAGAGGACCGAATTCCAAGGGCAAAGTGCGCCCATGCATTATCTCCTTCAGGTAAGTCCATTTGTTTTGAGTTTTACTTCCTCTAACTATTTCGATCCTATTCTTCAAACGAAGCGAAGCTTTTGAGATCCTGATTTGCAGAAGTTAATTATTGGTTAGCAGTGGTATTATTATTACAGTGGCGGAATTGTGGAAACTTACAATTAGGTTTGAAAATAAGCTGGAATAAGTTTTAAAATATAAGATCATAGGTGCGAGATCATAGGCCCCATTTTGCTCCATAATTAATTGCGTACAGAAATTGGGTACAAGTCCTATGGCTTAAACGACGGGGCGGGGGGAGCTGACTTTTCCGTTTTAGCACTGGCGTTTGAGGGACTTGAGCAGTGGGAGGGGAGGTTTGCCTTGAAAGGGGGGGGGGGGGGGTCGGCGAATTTTGGGTAAGATAACGGCTATTATTAAGGAAGTAACGCAAAACAATAAATACACATACGACCTAGAAGGAATAATTACATTAGCGGCAGCCACAAACAAATTTAAACTAGAAGAACAGCATTAGACACAATCCAATGCCAATCACGCCGATTACAAAGCGTACGGTAAGACGTGTGTGTTGGTAATTGAATTGATCTTGCCTCTAACACGGTTCGCCGTGGCTTATAATTGATATCATGACGTGATAGATTACTTGTGGTAAGTAGGTATTAGTTAAAGTTACTATTACAACAAAAGGTAAACATTCATTGTGATCAAAATCTGGCGGAGAAAAAACGTGTGTACAGTGACGTTGATGTGCTGGTGACGTAACACGCATGAAGTAATCTCCGCCAGGGCGAGCGCCAACGACTAACTTTCGTTATTGGCCAAGATTCGCGACTGGCAGCGCCTCCTTGACGCAGAGTGTTATACAGTGTTTACAGCTGTTCCAACAGCCGCGGCGCCTCACGTGATCTGACGGAACACCCCCGCCGCAAAATTTGTTGAAATAGTAACTTTAATAATAACAGCTCCGTCACCGATTTAATTATACCGGGAGTTACAAGAACGGTGAAGTCGTTAGGTGCCGGTGTTGGTTTCCCGGCGTCATCTGTTTGCATAAAAGACTGCATGTGTAATAGTAATAGCGACCGACGCCGATGTTTGAATCTTCAGATTATCGGGAACTGGATTTAGTGGAATGCAGTCTATTGGTGTTTGCATGCTTTCCTTTACGGGGTTTTGGTTTGTGAACTACATTCGCCATTACTTTAAATAACACATGTATTTGTTTTGTACTGAACTTACTTGCAAGTACTGTATGATATCTGGTATCATAATGCGTGGTTCTTATAACAGAAGATGCGAAAGTGGTCTCTTCTGAAGGTTATTGCTTAAATATAAAAGGCCTATTACTGCGTTGTCTCATTTCTGCCTTGTTGTTAAAGCGATTCTGGTATGCGACTTATTTTCTACTCCAGGCATGCCCAAAAAAGGCCTGAGCGATGCTGAATGGCGCAGACGTCTGCGCCATTTCGCGCACGGCGACTTTTCATTTGGGCGCGGACAGCGTCCAGCTCCCAGAACCCGCTGGGCAGTGGAGCTAGCCAGGATTGAGAAATGTCCGTGTCAAGGCCGCCCTTCAAGCAGAGATCCATTCGGAAGGCCCCTCATCTGCAGTTGTGAATACCATCCCAGTAATGTATGTATTCATTCATTAAGACTATTATTAGTTTATTATTATTAATATTGCGCCCGCCCCTTTCTGTCAATCGTATCGCTTTTTACTTTTCGAAATGTGACACACGTAATTCTTCATCAGTCAGGGCTTGTTCTTATTTTGCCATATCGTTTGGCATAGCTCCAGTATACTAATGATCTAGTAGTATAATATCGCGCCTCCAAGTTGTTTGAATTGAGGGATTGGCATGACCTACCATATAAGGTATTAGGGATAAATAAAGGTAAATTCAGAGTTAGAGTGATTGTGTTGAAGATGTTGGTCACTGTGTTGAAGAGGTGGGGGACTTTTAAAAGGAGGTGGGTGACTGTGTTGAAGAGGTGGGGCACTGTTAAAAGGAGGTGGGTGACTGTTGAAGAGGTGGGGGACTGTTAAAAGGAGTTGGGTGACTGTGTTGAGGTGGGTGACTAAGTCAAAGAAGTAGGTAAAGGACTTACAAAAAAAAGAAGGTCAAGGGCTTGCGTATAGTGTATCATACAGTGGGGTTTATAAGATAAGAAATTAAAGGGATTGTCCGAATGTTTTTCAACAATTATTGCCGTATAACTTGGCATTGAATTTATTGACTACTTTCAGATTGCAGCGGCGTCGGGGCCGCACACATCGAACACGTCTCAACGTGTAACACGGCCGACTGCAGTCACACGGCCGACTACAGTCACCCCATCGACTACAGTCACCCCGTCGACTACAGTCACCCCGTCGACTACAGTCACGCCGCCGACTCCAGTTACCCCGTCGACTACAGTCACCCCGTCGACTCCAGTCACCCCGTCGACTCCAGTCACCCCGTCGACTCCAGTCACCCTGTCGACTACAGTCACCCCGCCGACTACAGTCACCCCATCGACTACAGTCACCCCGTCGACTCCAGTCACCCCGTCGACTCCAGTCACCCCGCCGACTACAGTCACCCCATCGACTACAGTCACCCCGCCGACTCCAGTTACCCCGTCGACTACAGTCACCCCGTCGACTCCAGTCACCCCGCTGACTACAGTCACCCCGCCGACTCCAGTCACCCCGTCGACTCCAGTCACCCCGCCGACTCCAGTCACCCCGTCGACTCCAGTCACCCCGCCGACTACAGTCACCCCGCCGACTACAGTCACCCCGCCGACTCCAGTCAGCTAAGAGAGCTCAGCTCATGCAAACCGGGGTCCAGGCACCGCAGGATGCCACGATTCGGCAAGCGATCAGCAAGGACGAGCTGGCTAAGCACTGCCGTCGCGCCACTCGTGGAACGGAAGAGACAACGCGACTCATCGAGTCCCTCATTCTGTCGCTGTCGTCGGCAACTGACACACTCGGCGTACCGCTCTTCAGGGACGACATGAAGGCCATCTGGGCAGAACAACGAAAGCATGTAACGTGTCTTCAGGATCCGCCCGGCCTACAACTCTATACAGTAATTGGCCACATCCGGAAAGGCGGTGTGGAGCTCCCAGTTCTGCGCTGTGCACGCGGCACTACGTCTCTGGAGAGTTTTCATCTGCACTTAGCACGATTCATTCCAGGAACGTCGGCAAGCGCTGTAAATTTCCAAGCCTTCCTCTTGGATGGGATCACCCGATGGAACGCCGCCCGTGCTTCAGCCGCCATTGACGCCAGCGCGAGGCCAGTCCAACTGAATACACGGGTGAGCTGTTCGGCGTGGAGTACCTGTTTAGACAGACAGGCAGCTCATGGGAGACGGCCACCGCCGACCTGAACCGACAAATAGACGAGGGATTTGTAGACATGGACGACGACCTGATACCGGAAGACACTGATATGAGCGTCGCAGACGTGTTGCCCGTCGCTACACCTGATGCCAGTGACAACGAAGAGGAGCAACTGGAGGTGAGTCATGTAACGAGGAAAGTCAATATTATAAAATGAATTGAGCCAAGAAACCGCAATAAAAATGGGGTTCGACGACTTGTCACACCTGCAGGATTGATAAAATGAATACCATGTGTCACTTTTATCATACGTTAATGTTATCACAGTATGCACATATGGATTTAGATATTAGGCACCCCTTGAGAAAGAAGCAAAGAAACCTCGTGGGACAAAACGCTAATCACATGTGAGCTGCTCCATGCGTGGTTTCTAACCGAATACACGCCACGACCTCTTGTTTTTACCTAATATTTTCTTTATTTTTCTTTGTAAGGAGCTACTAATTGTTATGACACAAAGTTAACTCCAGTTTTATTTTTATCCACAGGAAACATCTGCAATGGAGGAGGAAGAGGAAGCGGAGGAGGAGGAGGAGGAGGAAGCCGTGGACTCTAGAGGCATACCGGGGTGGCAAAAGGTGGATGCCCTGGCCGAGGCACTTGTCACGCTCCGGGGTCTGAGCGTCACCAACGCACAGGCCCGGGAGATACAGGCACTCTATCGGGCACTGTCGGATTATGACAGGAGACCCATTCAGTACAAGCCACGGCTTCAAGCCAGGAGTCCCATACGCGCTTCGCAAGATCTAAGCGCCGTCGCCTGGGCTATATTGTTGGTACAGATACCGTTAAAAGGTGAGAGAAATATGTCATCACACTTACAGTATTACACAATTACACCAAGTGTTAATGGTGACAATGAAGTTATGTGTGTGTTCTGCAGCTTAGAACCAAGTACACTCATTCTATTTGTAATATGTTTGATACTCCACTGAACTTTAAAGACTTTCTTGTCATAAAGCATTCCATACTATTTCACATGTATTTTCTATTGTTTCAGGACCCATTTTCAGTAATCTTATGCCCAGCCCTAATGTGTTATATAGCTCATAATTCCTACCAGGTGTACCATTAAATACCATTAAATTACGCGTCCAGCTGCTTTCATTGATTCTACCCGCCACTGAAAGATGTGTCATGTAGTCGACCACTAACGTTCATGAAAGTATTATGATTTTGTGACTCAGGTAGCCATGTTTATAGCAATGACTAGTGCAAGTTTATCACTTATCAGTATTACGGTTCTGTGACCCAGGTTGCTGTGTCTTCACTGACCAGTGCAATTTTCCTTTCTTATTTGTCAAGTTATAATCGCTATGTGCCTCAGAGTACTGTGTGTTAACTGTAACTGTAATTGAGATCTGCGAAAGTATTATGGTTTCTCAAGTAGGACCACCGTACAGTGTAATGTCTATTATTGGCATGTTCTACTGTAACAAATGACTGCGAGCGTTCATACACCTTATAATCGTCCTTAATTTTGATAGCGTTGTTTATATGAACATTTTATGTAAGATCCAGGTTTGCTCAAACAACTTGTCTGCATTATTGTAAAAAATAAACCTTGTGTTCCCAAAACCTTTTACTCGTTTGTTTAAACGATAAGCAACTACGCGTATTTGAAAGGGGAAATTGTGGTTTTATCTTGTACATAGGCCTACTTAATTATGTATACGTAAAACTACTAACCATTAAAGCTTAGGAGAATTTAAACTTCAATTAGCTAGATAATATATATCTATATCCGTATTCTTGTACAAGAAAGAACAATTCTTTAGAGCACATCAAGCTACCAAAGACAATGTAGATTAGTTTAATGAAACAATTCTCTAGCCAAATAAATGATTACCGCATCTTCGGCGCGTTAATTACCGTTGTACGAAACTAAAGATGACCACGTGGTTTAAATCTTTCCTCTTTGTCCCTCTTTTGCCCCTCTTTTCTTCCTCTTTTTCCTCTTTTCCCCCCTTTCGTAAAGAACTATACGCCCCAGCTTCGGCGGCGCGTGGCGGCTAAGCTTCTCCATTATTTGGAACATTTGGAAAACATGAAACATTTGGAACAATTGGAACATTTGGAAATGAGGCAAATGGAACAAGTTGGAACAAATGGAACAGTTTGAAGCAAGCAACTTCCGGGGCAAGAACTGTTGTTAAATGGCGGCAAGAATCGAAACGAAGTGGATATCGATGTTAATTTGACGCGTTTCACGGTAACAGAAGGCAATATTTACGAATTGTCGTCAACAAATTGAAAGAATTGTGACTTTAGTTTATAACGCTCAAATCTGAATAGTTGACAGTAGAGCATTATATGTTTTGAGGCGACAAGGACCAGTCCCCACCGTTGGCAACGGGCTGAACGGGACGGCACAAGCACAGGGGCGCCATGGCCCATGCATTACTGCATTTGATAGCTCAGCTGACAAAAACCACCACCACGTGCATATGACATGATAGACAGAAGTACATGTGATGTAGTCAAGCCAATGGGACGGTTTGCAGCTGAACCCGCGCCCCCCCTGTACCTCCAGTTCCAACTCAAAACAAACTACAACAAAACCATTACAACCACCCCCCCCCTCCCCCTCCGTCTCCCTGCCAGGTACTAAATTGCTGCAACCAAAGTCCAAATACAAATAAAAGCCCCCATCCCCTCCCTTGACAAGCACCCAGGCTTTGCTTGTCTGGCCCCACATAAGTCATTACAATATATCAGCATAAACTGAAATAAGGCTGGGGGGCATCTATGTGGATATCACTTAACAAGATAGATCCACCGAATCAGTAATTTTAATTTCTTCTATTTAATTCTTATTATTTATCTATTTCGCCAGTCGGGGAATGTCTAAAAAAATTTCCCATCTGGTTATTACAATATATCAGCATAAGCCAAAATAATGCAAGGGGGCAGCTATGTGGATATCACTTTAACAAATACTGGATTACCCTTTAAAGTTACATGTCGAGCTCTTTCCCGCCAAAACTAATGAGGTCAAAATACATATAAGAATCAGTCCTTGAATCATTCAAGACTTCTGTTATCTATACTCCACCCATACCAGACTGCCAAATAGTGTCTCTTAGCCTTGCCCCTGAGATCAATTTACCACAAGTTTTCATTTTAGTGGAAAACGTCATCAGTTTGTGTGCTTCGCGATGCTTTGGTATAAGTAGCAGTGCCGCGAACGAGTTCTGTGGTGTCACGGGATAGACACGTTTGCCACACCACAGCTGAAACGGCGATGTTTATCAGGTTTCTGAATTTATAGAATGAAACAATCGAGTTTTCTGCAAATTTGGATATAAATTTCGCCTGGGCTTAATTTTGGCGGGAAAGAACTCGACATGCAACTTTAAGGTAGTAATTTTTATTTCTTCGATCTAATTGTTATTATTTCTTATCTTAACGGCCTGCCCAGCTATCTATTACACCAGTCAGGGAAATTCTTAAAAACTTTCCGGTCTGCTGGTTGTTTAATTATAACGGCACATTAGATCGCGATTGGAAACGCATGGTTGAAAACTAATGATCATATAACACTCCTACATTTAATGAAATCACTGAGAATTTTATTTTCACGTCTTTGTGCCAACCACTATTTGTTGGATAAACAGGACTGCAACTTTTTGAACAAATTTCCAACCCTGAATCTAGTATTTATATGATAAATTATTTCTTTTACATATTTATATATGTATATATAGGTCCAGCCTATGTTATAGACGAGAAATAATAATAATAAACATTTAAATGTAATAAATATTTTAATATAAGAAATATTTACATTCAAGAAATATGGACAAGATACATATATGGATAAGAAATATATATATTATTATATATATATAATAAATATGATTATGAAGGATCCAGGGGTGTGTGTTCTCTTGTTAAAGCAATATCCACCTGCATCCCCCCCCCCCTCCTTTCCCTCAACACATGCTGAGGCGTGGCCAGTATTTCCTGATCACCCACCCTCCTTGTCTTTATTTGTAATGTATCATAAATTGCATTTAAAATTCAGTGCTATATACATATAACTGTAGTGTTTCTATTGACTGAAATCCTTCATAGGGTGTAATAACTTACCTTAATTCATATATTATGTATCATTTATATGTAACTTATATATGTACCATAGTATTGCGCCGAGGTGGCTTTGAAAGAAATATACATTCAGAGCTACCAGTAAATATATAGGATTTTCCCCAACAGACCCTGTCTTTTTAGGTTTAGAAGCAAAAATGCATCCAATTTAATGTTGTATTTTAATATAACACCCTCCACTGGATCAGTAATTTTTGTTTGTAATATTTCACTCTTTGTTCTGTCCATCTACTCCACCCAACCTGTCCTGTCCAGGATTATGAATAAGTTAGTGAAAACATTGTTATTTGGCAGTACACATGTTGCTTTTTGAAAAAAACAGTTTATTATAGTATTATTCGTAATTATAATCATAGTAAATAATACCAACAGGTTCACTGTAAACATAAGTTAGCACTTGTTATCTGTTGTGTTTGTCTTTATTTTTGGGGGCTTCATTAATTTTTAATTAGCACATGTACATAACAAATGTTTGTGTTTCAAATTGTATTCGCCTGTTGAGATTAGCATTAAGATGTGTATTCGTTGTTGCAAACTTCTTTAATAAAATATTGCTTATACAAAACCTGTCTTTTCCAAAATTGTATTCGCCTGTTGAGATTAGCATTAAGATGTGTATTCGTTGTTGCAAACTTCTTTAATAAAATATTGCTTATACAAAACCTGTCTTTTCCATCCACCCCCGCCCCACCCTGTTTATCCGATCCACACTCTAGTCTCGCCTATTGGCTCCAGAGTGCATGTTTTAATGGGTGGTCATGGTGAAGTTACATAATGGGCCTGTTGGCACTACAAAGGCTGCTTAAAATGTGACCTGTTTGTAAAATGCGATATAGGTTGTTGCTAATTGGTAAATGACGGAAACTGGCGCCCTGATTAGTGTTAAATTGGTTTAAATTTCATTCTTTCATTTTGTTGGGTAATTATGTGGTTGATTTTGTCTATCAGTGTTATTTTTACGCACCACACGGGTCCTACTTGGGGTAACTGCTCTTATCAGGACCCAAGGCCACCGAGACTAGGATTAGATCGTCGCTGTCTGGCTTACATGCAATAACAATAAGAAGTCTTATCGCCGCCGCCGGAAACGGGACCTTTTAATCTTTTGGAAGTCGTACTTAGGGGACGCTCTTGCTGTGGACGGGCGTTTGTCCTTCGAGCTTTCTTATGCTAATGAACCTCCCCGTGACCAATCAGAACGATGGTTGGTGGGATATCTATTAACTTTGACGACTAGATAGGTTCCAAGGTAAAAGAGACCAATAAACGGGCGCCAATAAGCTACAACTAGACTTGAACGCACGTTTTGCCTGACACTCTTTCACAGTTGATGCTGACAGCCACACGAATCGGACCTTTTCCTGGGTGGATTTCTAGGTGACTCGATCATCTGGCAATATGTTTGACGACACACCGTGAGACTGATATCTGGATGATAGGCTTCTTTCGGAGAGGACCGAATTCCAAGGGCAAAGTGCGCCCATGCATTATCTCCTTCAGGTAAGTCCATTTGTTTTGAGTTTTACTTCCTCTAACTATTTCGATCCTATTCTTCAAACGAAGCGAAGCTTTTGAGATCCTGATTTGCAGAAGTTAATTATTGGTTAGCAGTGGTATTATTATTAAAGTGGCGGAATTGTGGAAACTTACAATTAGGTTTGAAAATAAGCTGGAATAAGTTTTAAAGTATAAGATCATAGGTGCGAGATCATAGGCCCCATTTTGCTCCATAATTAATTGCGTACAGAAATTGGGTACAAGTCCTATGGCTTAAACGACGGGGCGGGGGGAGCTGACTTTTCCGTTTTAGCACTGGCGTTTGAGGGACTTGAGCAGTGGGAGGGGAGGTTTGCCTTGAAAGGGGGGGGGGGTCGGCGAATTTTGGGTAAGATAACGGCTATTATTAAGGAAGTAACGTAAAACAATAAATACACATACGACCTAGAAGGAATAATTACATTAGCGGCAGCCACAAACAAATTTAAACTAGAAGAACAGTATTATACACAAGCCAATGCCAATCACGCCGATTACAAAGCGTACGGTAAGACGTGTGTTGGTAATTGAATTGATCTTGCCTCTAACACGGTTCGCCGTGGCTTATAATTGATATCATGACGTGATAGATTACTTGTGGTAAGTAGGTATTAGTTAAAGTTACTATTACAACAAAAGGTAAACATTCATTGTGATCAAAATCTGGCGGAGAAAAAACGTGTGTACAGTGACGTTGATGTGCTGGTGACGTAACACGCATGAAGTAATCTCCGCCAGGGCGAGCGCCAACGACTAACTTTCGTTATTGGCCAAGATTCGCGACTGGCAGCGCCTCCTTGACGCAGAGTGTTATACAGTGTTTACAGCTGTTCCAACAGCCGCGGCGCCTCACGTGATCTGACGGAACACAAAATTTGTTGAAATAGTAACTTTAATAATAACAGCTCCGTCACCGATTTAATTATACCGGGAGTTACAAGAACGGTGAAGTCGTTAGGTGCCGGTGTTGGTTTCCCGGCGTCATCTGTTTGCATAAAAGACTGCATGTGTAATAGTAATAGCGACCGACGCCGATGTTTGAATCTTCAGATTATCGGGAACTGGATTTAGTGGAATGCAGTCTATTGGTGTTTGCATGCTTTCCTTTACGGGGTTTTGGTTTGTGAACTACATTCGCCATTACTTTAAATAACACATGTATTTGTTTTGTACTGAACTTACTTGCAAGTACTGTATGATATCTGGTATCATAATGCGTGGTTCTTATAACAGAACATGCGAAAGTGGTCTCTTCTGAAGGTTATTGCTTAAATATAAAAGGCCTATTACTGCGTTGTCTAATTTCTGCCTTGTTGTTAAAGCGATTCTGGTATGCGACTTATTTTCTACTCCAGGCATGCCCAAAAAAGGCCTGAGCGATGCTGAATGGCGCAGACGTCTGCGCCATTTTGCGCGCGGCGACTTTTCATTTGGGCGCGGACAGCGTCCAGCTCCCAGAACCCGCTGGGCAGTGGAGCTAGCCAGGATTGAGAAATGTCCGTGTCAAGGCCGCCCTTCAAGCAGAGATCCATTCGGAAGGCCCCTCATCTGCAGTTGTGAATACCATCCCAGTAATGTATGTATTCATTCATTAAGACTATGATTAGTTTATTATTATTAATATTGCGCCCGCCCCTTTCTGTCAATCGTATCGCTTTTTACTTTTCGAAATGTGACACACGTAATTCTTCATCAGTCAGGGCTTGTTCTTCTTTTGCCATATCGTTTGGCATAGCTCCAGTATACTAATGATCTAGTAGTATAATATCGCGCCTCCAAGTTGTTTGAATTGAGGGATTGGCATGACCTACCATATAAGGTATTAGGGATAAATAAAGGTAAATTCAGAGTTAGAGTGATTGTGTTGAAGATGTTGGTCACTGTGTTGAAGAGGTGGGGGACTTTTAAAAGGAGGTGGGTGACTGTGTTGAAGAGGTGGGGCACTGTTAAAAGGAGGTGGGTGACTGTTGAAGAGGTGGGGGACTGTTAAAAGGAGTTGGGTGACTGTGTTGAAGAGGTGGGTGACTAAGTCAAAGAAGTAGGTAAAGGACTTACAAAAAAAAGAAGGTCAAGGGCTTGCGTATAGTGTATCATACAGTGGGGTTTATAAGATAAGAAATTAAAGGGATTGTCCGAATGTTTTTCAACAATTATTGCCGTATAACTTGGCATTGAATTTATTGACTACTTTCAGATTGCAGCGGCGTCGGGGCCGCACACATCGAACACGTCTCAACGTGTAACACGGCCGACTGCAGTCACACGGCCGACTACAGTCACCCCATCGACTACAGTCACCCCGTCGACTACAGTCACCCCGTCGACTACAGTCACCCCGCCGACTCCAGTCACCCCGTCGACTCCAGTCACCCCGCCGACTACAGTCACCCCGCCGACTACAGTCACCCCATCGACTACAGTCACCCCGTCGACTACAGTCACCCCGCCGACTCCAGTTACCCCGTCGACTACAGTCACCCCGTCGACTACAGTCACCCCATCGACTACAGTCACCCCGCCGACTCCAGTTACCCCGTCGACTACAGTCACCCCGTCGATTCCAGTCACCCCGCCGACTACAGTCACCCCGCCGACTACAGTCACCCCGTCGACTCCAGTCACCCCGCCGACTACAGTCACCCCGTCGACTACAGTCACCCCGTCGACTACAGTTACCCCGTCGATTCCAGTCACCCCGCCGACTACAGTCACCCCGCCGACTACAGTCACCCCGTCGACTCCAGTCACCCCGTCGACTCCAGTCACCCCGTCGACTCCAGTCACCCCGCCGACTCCAGTCACCCCGTCGACTCCAGTCAGCTAAGAGAGCTCAGCTCATGCAAACCGGGGTCCAGGCACCGCAGGATGCCACGATTCGGCAAGCGATCAGCAAGGACGAGCTGGCTAAGCACTGCCGTCGCGCCACTCGTGGAACGGAAGAGACAACGCGACTCATCGAGTCCCTCATTCTGTCGCTGTCGTCGGCAACTGACACACTCGGCGTACCGCTCTTCAGGGACGACATGAAGGCCATCTGGGCAGAACAACGAAAGCATGTAGCGTGTCTTCAGGATCCGCCTGGCCTACAACTCTATACAGTAATTGGCCACATCCGGAAAGGCGGTGTGGAGCTCCCAGTTCTGCGCTGTGCACGCGGCACTACGTCTCTGGAGAGTTTTCATCTGCACTTAGCACGATTCATTCCAGGAACGTCGGCAAGCGCTGTAAATTTCCAAGCCTTCCTCTTGGATGGGATCACCCGATGGAACGCCGCCCGTGCTTCAGCCGCCATTGACGCCAGCGCGAGGCCAGTCCAACTGAATACACGGGTGAGCTGTTCGGCGTGGAGTACCTGTTTAGACAGACAGGCAGCTCATGGGAGACGGCCACCGCCGACCTGAACCGACAAATAGACGAGGGATTTGTAGACATGGACGACGACCTGATACCGGAAGACACTGATATGAGCGTCGCAGACGTGTTGCCCGTCGCTATACCTGATGCCAGTGACAACGAAGAGGAGCAACTGGAGGTGAGTCATGTAACGAGGAAAGCCAATATTATAAAATGAATTGAGCCAAGAAACCGCAATAAAAATGGGGTTCGACGACTTGTCACACCTGCAGGATTGATAAAATGAATACCATGTGTCACTTTTATCATACGTTAATGTTATCACAGTATGCACATATGGATTTAGATATTAGGCACCCCTTGAGAAAGAAGCAAAGAAACCTCGTGGGACAAAACGCTAATCACATGTGAGCTGCTCCATGCGTGGTTTCTAACCGAATACACGCCACGACCTCTTGTTTTTACCTAATATTTTCTTTATTTTTCTTTGTAAGGAGCTACTAATTGTTATGACACAAAGTTAACTCCAGTTTTATTTTTATCCACAGGAAACATCTGCAATGGAGGAGGAAGAGGAAGCGGAGGAGGAGGAGGAGGAGGAAGCCGTGGACTCTAGAGGCATACCGGGGTGGCAAAAGGTGGATGCCCTGGCCGATACGCGCTTCGCAAGATCTAAGCGCCGTCGCCTGGGCTATATTGTTGGTACAGATACCGTTAAAAGGTGAGAGAAATATGTCATTACACTTACAGTATTACACAATTACACCAAGTGTTAATGGTGACAATGAAGTTATGTGTGTGTTCTGCAGCTTAGAACCAAGTACACTCATTCTATTTGTAATATGTTTGATACTCCACTGAACTTTAAAGACTTTCTTGTCATAAAGCATTCCATACTATTTCACATGTATTTTCTATTGTTTCAGGACCCATTTTCAGTAATCTTATGCCCAGCCCTAATGTGTTATATAGCTCATAATTCCTACCAGGTGTACCATTAAATACCATTAAATTACGCGTCCAGCTGCTTTCATTGATTCTACCCGCCACTGAAAGATGTGTCATGTAGTCGACCACTAACGTTCATGAAAGTATTATGATTTTGTGACTCAGGTAGCCATGTTTATAGCAATGACTAGTGCAAGTTTATCACTTATCAGTATTACGGTTCTGTGACCCAGGTTGCTGTGTCTTCACTGACCAGTGCAATTTTCCTTTCTTATTTGTCAAGTTATAATCGCTATGTGCCTCAGAGTACTGTGTGTTAACTGTAACTGTAATTGAGATCTGCGAAAGTATTATGGTTTCTCAAGTAGGACCACCGTACAGTGTAATGTCTATTATTGGCATGTTCTACTGTAACAAATGACTGCGAGCGTTCATACACCTTATAATCGTCCTTAATTTTGATAGCGTTGTTTATATGAACATTTTATGTAAGATCCAGGTTTGCTCAAACAACTTGTCTGCATTATTGTAAAAAATAAACCTTGTGTTTCCAAAACCTTTTACTCGTTTGTTTAAACGATAAGCAACTACGCGTATTTGAAAGGGGAAATTGTGGTTTTATCTTGTACATAGGCCTACTTAATTATGTATACGTAAAACTACTAACCATTAAAGCTTAGGAGAATTTAAACTTCAATTAGCTAGATAATATATATCTATATCCGTATTCTTGTACAAGAAAGAACAATTCTTTAGAGCACATCAAGCTACCAAAGACAATGTAGATTAGTTTAATGAAACAATTCTCTAGCCAAATAAATGATTACCGCATCTTCGGCGCGTTAATTACCGTTGTACGAAACTAAAGATGACCACGTGGTTTAAATCTTTCCTCTTTGTTCCTCTTTTGCCCCTCTTTTCTTCCTCTTTTTCCTCTTTTCCCCCCTTTCGTAAAGAACTATACGCCCCAGCTTCGGCGGCGCGTGGCGGCTAAGCTTCTCCATTATTTGGAACATTTGGAAAACATGAAACATTTGGAACAATTGGAACATTTGGAAATGAGGCAAATGGAACAAGTTGGAACAAATGGAACAGTTTGAAGCAAGCAACTTCCGGGGCAAGAACTGTTGTTAAATGGCGGCAAGAATCGAAACGAAGTGGATATCGATGTTAATTTGACGCGTTTCACGGTAACAGAAGGCAATATTTACGAATTGTCGTCAACAAATTGAAAGAATTGTGACTTTAGTTTATAACGCTCAAATCTGAATAGTTGACAGTAGAGCATTATATGTTTTGAGGCGACAAGGACCAGTCCCCACCGTTGGCAACGGGCTGAACGGGACGGCACAAGCACAGGGGCGCCATGGCCCATGCATTACTGCATTTGATAGCTCAGCTGACAAAAACCACCACCACGTGCATATGACATGATAGACAGAAGTACATGTGATGTAGTCAAGCCAATGGGACGGTTTGCAGCTGAACCCGCGCCCCCCCTGTACCTCCAGTTCCAACTCAAAACAAACTACAACAAAACCATTACAACCACCCCCCCCCCTCCCCCTCCGTCTCCCTGCCAGGTACTAAATTGCTGCAACCAAAGTCCAAATACAAATAAAAGCCCCCATCCCCTCCCTTGACAAGCACCCAGGCTTTGCTTGTCTGGCCCCACATAAGTCATTACAATATATCAGCATAAACTGAAATAAGGCTGGGGGGCATCTATGTGGATATCACTTAACAAGATAGATCCACCGAATCAGTAATTTTAATTTCTTCTATTTAATTCTTATTATTTATCTATTTCGCCAGTCGGGGAATGTCTAAAAAAATTTCCCATCTGGTTATTACAATATATCAGCATAAGCCAAAATAATGCAAGGGGGCAGCTATGTGGATATCACTTTAACAAATACTGGATTACCCTTTAAAGTTACATGTCGAGCTCTTTCCCGCCAAAACTAATGAGGTCAAAATACATATAAGAATCAGTCCTTGAATCATTCAAGACTTCTGTTATCTATACTCCACCCATACCAGACTGCCAAATAGTGTCTCTTAGCCTTGCCCCTGAGATCAATTTACCACAAGTTTTCATTTTAGTGGAAAACGTCATCAGTTTGTGTGCTTCGCGATGCTTTGGTATAAGTAGCAGTGCCGCGAACGAGTTCTGTGGTGTCACGGGATAGACACGTTTGCCACACCACAGCTGAAACGGCGATGTTTATCAGGTTTCTGAATTTATAGAATGAAACAATCGAGTTTTCTGCAAATTTGGATATAAATTTCGCCTGGGCTTAATTTTGGCGGGAAAGAACTCGACATGCAACTTTAAGGTAGTAATTTTTATTTCTTCGATCTAATTGTTATTATTTCTTATCTTAACGGCCTGCCCAGCTATCTATTACACCAGTCAGGGAAATTCTTAAAAACTTTCCGGTCTGCTGGTTGTTTAATTATAACGGCACATTAGATCGCGATTGGAAACGCATGGTTGAAAACTAATGATCATATAACACTCCTACATTTAATGAAATCACTGAGAATTTTATTTTCACGTCTTTGTGCCAACCACTATTTGTTGGATAAACAGGACTGCAACTTTTTGAACAAATTTCCAACCCTGAATCTAGTATTTATATGATAAATTATTTCTTTTACATATTTATATATGTATATATAGGTCCAGCCTATGTTATAGACGAGAAATAATAATAATAAACATTTAAATGTAATAAATATTTTAATATAAGAAATATTTACATTCAAGAAATATGGACAAGATACATATATGGATAAGAAATATATATATTATTATATATATATAATAAATATGATTATGAAGGATCCAGGGGGGTGTGTTCTCTTGTTAAAGCAATATCCACCTGCATCCCCCCCCCCCTCCTTTCCCTCAACACATGCTGAGGCGTGGCCAGTATTTCCTGATCACCCACCCTCCTTGTCTTTATTTGTAATGTATCATAAATTGCATTTAAAATTCAGTGCTATATACATATAACTGTAGTGTTTCTATTGACTGAAATCCTTCATAGGGTGTAATAACTTACCTTAATTCATATATTATGTATCATTTATATGTAACTTATATATGTACCATAGTATTGCGCCGAGGTGGCTTTGAAAGAAATATACATTCAGAGCTACCAGTAAATATATAGGATTTTCCCCAACAGACCCTGTCTTTTTAGGTTTAGAAGCAAAAATGCATCCAATTTAATGTTGTATTTTAATATAACACCCTCCACTGGATCAGTAATTTTTGTTTGTAATATTTCACTCTTTGTTCTGTCCATCTACTCCACCCAACCTGTCCTGTCCAGGATTATGAATAAGTTAGTGAAAACATTGTTATTTGGCAGTACACATGTTGCTTTTTGAAAAAAACAGTTTATTATAGTATTATTCGTAATTATAATCATAGTAAATAATACCAACAGGTTCACTGTAAACATAAGTTAGCACTTGTTATCTGTTGTGTTTGTCTTTATTTTTGGGGGCTTCATTAATTTTTAATTAGCACATGTACATAACAAATGTTTGTGTTTCAAATTGTATTCGCCTGTTGAGATTAGCATTAAGATGTGTATTCGTTGTTGCAAACTTCTTTAATAAAATATTGCTTATACAAAACCTGTCTTTTCCAAAATTGTATTCGCCTGTTGAGATTAGCATTAAGATGTGTATTCGTTGTTGCAAACTTCTTTAATAAAATATTGCTTATACAAAACCTGTCTTTTCCATCCACCCCCGCCCCACCCTGTTTATCCGATCCACACTCTAGTCTCGCCTATTGGCTCCAGAGTGCATGTTTTAATGGGTGGTCATGGTGAAGTTACATAATGGGCCTGTTGGCACTACAAAGGCTGCTTAAAATGTGACCTGTTTGTAAAATGCGATATAGGTTGTTGCTAATTGGTAAATGACGGAAACTGGCGCCCTGATTAGTGTTAAATTGGTTTAAATTTCATTCTTTCATTTTGTTGGGTAATTATGTGGTTGATTTTGTCTATCAGTGTTATTTTTACGCACCACACGGGTCCTACTTGGGGTAACTGCTCTTATCAGGACCCAAGGCCACCGAGACTAGGATTAGATCGTCGCTGTCTGGCTTACATGCAATAACAATAAGAAGTCTTATCGCCGCCGCCGGAAACGGGACCTTTTAATCTTTTGGAAGTCGTACTTAGGGGACGCTCTTGCTGTGGACGGGCGTTTGTCCTTCGAGCTTTCTTATGCTAATGAACCTCCCCGTGACCAATCAGAACGATGGTTGGTGGGATATCTATTAACTTTGACGACTAGATAGGTTCCAAGGTAAAAGAGACCAATAAACGGGCGCCAATAAGCTACAACTAGACTTGAACGCACGTTTTGCCCGACACTCTTTCACAGTTGATGCTGACAGCCACACGAATCGGACCTTTTCCTGGGTGGATTTCTAGGTGACTCGATCATCTGGCAATATGTTTGACGACACACCGTGAGACTGATATCTGGATGATAGGCTTCTTTCGGAGAGGACCGAATTCCAAGGGCAAAGTGCGCCCATGCATTATCTCCTTCAGGTAAGTCCATTTGTTTTGAGTTTTACTTCCTCTAACTATTTCGATCCTATTCTTCAAACGAAGCGAAGCTTTTGAGATCCTGATTTGCAGAAGTTAATTATTGGTTAGCAGTGGTATTATTATTACAGTGGCGAAATTGTGGAAACTTACAATTAGGTTTGAAAATAAGCTGGAATTAGTTTTAAAGTATAAGATCATAGGTGCGAGATCATAGGCCCCATTTTGCTCCATAATTAATTGCGTACAGAAATTGGGTACAAGTCCTATGGCTTAAACGACGGGGCGGGGGGAGCTGACTTTTCCGTTTTAGCACTGGCGTTTGAGGGACTTGAGCAGTGGGAGGGGAGGTTTGCCTTGAAAGGGGGGGGGGGGGGGGTCGGCGAATTTTGGGTAAGATAACGGCTATTATTAAGGAAGTAACGTAAAACAATAAATACACATACGACCTAGAAGGAATAATTACATTAGCGGCAGCCACAAACAAATTTAAACTAGAAGAACAGCATTAGACACAAGCCAATGCCAATCACGCCGATTACAAAGCGTACGGTAAGACGTGTGTGTTGGTAATTGAATTGATCTTGCCTCTAACACGGTTCGCCGTGGCTTATAATTGATATCATGACGTGATAGATTACTTGTGGTAAGTAGGTATTAGTTAAAGTTACTATTACAACAAAAAGTAAACATTCATTGTGATCCAAATCTGGCGGAGAAAAAACGTGTGTACAGTGACGTTGATATGCTGGTGACGTAACACGCATGAAGTAATCTCCGCCAGGGCGAGCGCCAACGACTAACTTTCGTTATTGGCCAAGATTCGCGACTGGCAGCGCCTCCTTGACGCAGAGTGTTATACAGTGTTTACAGCTGTTCCAACAGCCGCGGCGCCTCACGTGATCTGACGGAACACCCCCGCCGCAAAATTTGTTGAAATAGTAACTTTAATAATAACAGCTCCGTCACCGATTTAATTATACCGGGAGTTACAAGAACGGTGAAGTCGTTAGGGGCCGGTGTTGGTTTCCCGGCGTCATCTGTTTGCATAAAAGACTGCATGTGTAATAGTAATAGCGACCGACGCCGATGTTTGAATCTTCAGATTATCGGGAACTGGATTTAGTGGAATGCAGTCTATTGGTGTTTGCATGCTTTCCTTTACGGGGTTTTGGTTTGTGAACTACATTCGCCATTACTTTAAATAACACATGTATTTGTTTTGTACTGAACTTACTTGCAAGTACTGTATGATATCTGGTATCATAATGCGTGGTTCTTATAACAGAACATGCGAAAGTGGTCTCTTCTGAAGGTTATTGCTTAAATATAAAAGGCCTATTAGTGCGTTGTCTAATTTCTGCCTTGTTGTTAAAGCGATTCTGGTATGCGACTTATTTTCTACTCCAGGCATGTCCAAAAAAGGCCTGAGCGATGCTGAATGGCGCAGACGTCTGCGCCATTTCGCGCGCGGCGACTTTCCATTTGGGCGCGGACAGCGTCCAGCTCCCAGAACCCGCTGGGCAGTGGAGCTAGCCAGGATTGAGAAATGTCCGTGTCAAGGCCGCCCTTCAAGCAGAGATCCATTCGGAAGGCCCCTCATCTGCAGTTGTGAATACCATCCCAGTAATGTATGTATTCATTCATTAAGACTATTATTAGTTTATTATTATTAATATTGCGCCCGCCCCTTTCTGTCAATCGTATCGCTTTTTACTTTTCGAAATGTGACACACATAATTCTTCATCAGTCAGGGCTTGTTCTTATTTTGCCATATCGTTTGGCATAGCTCCAGTATACTAATGATCTAGTAGTATAATATCGCGCCTCCAAGTTGTTTGAATTGAGGGATTGGCATGACCTACCATATAAGGTATTAGGGATAAATAAAGGTAAATTCAGAGTTAGAGTGATTGTGTTGAAGATGTTGGTCACTGTGTTGAAGAGGTGGGGGACTTTTAAAAGGAGGTGGGTGACTGTGTTGAAGAGGTGGGGCACTGTTAAAAGGAGGTGGGTGACTGTTGAAGAGGTGGGGGACTGTTAAAAGGAGTTGGGTGACTGTGTTGAAGAGGTGGGTGACTAAGTCAAAGAAGTAGGTAAAGGACTTACAAAAAAAAGAAGGTCAAGGGCTTGCGTATAGTGTATCATACAGTGGGGTTTATAAGATAAGAAATTAAAGGGATTGTCCGAATGTTTTTCAACAATTATTGCCGTATAACTTATAAATAATTTATTGACTACTTTCAGATTGCAGCGGCGTCGGGGCCGCACACATCGAACACGTCTCAACGTGTAACACGGCCGACTGCAGTCACACGGCTGACTACAGTCACCCCATCGACTACAGTCACCCCGTCGACTACAGTCACCCCGTCGACTACAGTCACCCCGCCGACTCCAGTTACCCCGTCGACTACAGTCACCCCGCCGACTCCAGTTACCCCGTCGACTACAGTCACCCCGTCGACTCTAGTCACCCCGCCGACTACAGTCACCCCGCCGACTCCAGTCACCCCGTCGACTACAGTCACCCCGCCGACTCCAGTCACCCCGTCGACTACAGTCACCCCGCCGACTACAGTCACCCCGTCGACTCCAGTTACCCCGTCGACTACAGTCACCCCGTCGACTCCAGTCACCCCGCCGACTACAGTCACCCCGCCGACTCCAGTCACCCCGCCGACTCCAGTCACCCCGTCGACTACAGTCACCCCGCCGACTCCAGTCACCCCGTCGACTACAGTCACCCCGCCGACTCCAGTCACCCCGTCGACTACAGTCACCCCGTCGACTACAGTCACCCCGTCGACTCCAGTCACCCCGCCGACTACAGTCACCCCGTCGACTCCAGTCACCCCGTCGACTCCAGTCACCCCGTCGACTCCAGTCACCCCGCCGACTACAGTCACCCCGTCGACTCCAGTCACCCCGTCGACTCCAGTCACCCCGTCGACTCCAGTCAGCTAAGAGAGCTCAGCTCATGCAAACCGGGGTCCAGGCACCGCAGGATGCCACGATTCGGCAAGCGATCAGCAAGGACGAGCTGGCTAAGCACTGCCGTCGCGCCACTCGTGGAACGGAAGAGACAACGCGACTCATCGAGTCCCTCATTCTGTCGCTGTCGTCGGCAACTGACACACTCGGCGTACCGCTCTTCAGGGACGACATGAAGGCCATCTGGGCAGAACAACGAAAGCATGTAGCGTGTCTTCAGGATCCGCCTGGCCTACAACTCTATACAGTAATTGGCCACATCCGGAAAGGCGGTGTGGAGCTCCCAGTTCTGCGCTGTGCACGCGGCACTACGTCTCTGGAGAGTTTTCATCTGCACTTAGCACGATTCATTCCAGGAACGTCGGCAAGCGCTGTAAATTTCCAAGCCTTCCTCTTGGATGGGATCACCCGATGGAACGCCGCCCGTGCTTCAGCCGCCATTGACGCCAGCGCGAGGCCAGTCCAACTGAATACACGGGTGAGCTGTTCGGCGTGGAGTACCTGTTTAGACAGACAGGCAGCTCATGGGAGACGGCCACCGCCGACCTGAACCGACAAATAGACGAGGGATTTGTAGACATGGACGACGACCTGATACCGGAAGACACTGATATGAGCGTCGCAGACGTGTTGCCCGTCGCTACACCTGATGCCAGTGACAACGAAGAGGAGCAACTGGAGGTGAGTCATGCAACGAGGAAAGTCAATATTATAAAATGAATTGAGCCAAGAAACCGCAATAAAAATGGGGTTCGACGACTTGTCACACCTGCAGGATTGATAAAATGAATACCATGTGTCACTTTTATCATACGTTAATGTTATCACAGTATGCACATATGGATTTAGATATTAGGCACCCCTTGAGAAAGAAGCAAAGAAACCTCGTGGGACAAAACGCTAATCACATGTGAGCTGCTCCATGCGTGGTTTCTAACCGAATACACGCCACGACCTCTTGTTTTTACCTAATATTTTCTTTATTTTTCTTTGTAAGGAGCTACTAATTGTTATGACACAAAGTTAACTCCAGTTTTATTTTTATCCACAGGAAACATCTGCAATGGAGGAGGAAGAGGAAGCGGAGGAGGAGGAGGAGGAGGAAGCCGTGGACTCTAGAGGCATACCGGGGTGGCAAAAGGTGGATGCCCTGGCCGAGGCACTTGTCACGCTCCGGGGTCTGAGCGTCACCAACGCAGAGGCCCGGGAAATACAGGCACTCTATCGGGCACTGTCGGATTATGACAGGAGACCCATTCAGTACAAGCCACGGCTTCAAGCCAGGAGTCCCATACGCGCTTCGCAAGATCTAAGCGCCGTCGCCTGGGCTATATTGTTGGTACAGATACCGTTAAAAGGTGAGAGAAATATGTCATTACACTTACAGTATTACACAATTACACCAAGTGTTAATGGTGACAATGAAGTTATGTGTGTGTTCTGCAGCTTAGAACCAAGTACACTCATTCTATTTGTAATATGTTTGATACTCCACTGAACTTTAAAGACTTTCTTGTCATAAAGCATTCCATACTATTTCACATGTATTTTCTATTGTTTCAGGACCCATTTTCAGTAATCTTATGCCCGGCCCTAATGTGTTATATAGCTCATAATTCCTACCAGGTGTACCATTAAATACCATTAAATTACGCGTCCAGCTGCTTTCATTGATTCTACCCGCCACTGAAAGATGTGTCATGTAGTCGACCACTAACGTTCATGAAAGTATTATGATTTTGTGACTCAGGTAGCCATGTTCATAGCAATGACTAGTGCAAGTTTATCACTTATCAGTATTACGGTTCTGTGACCCAGGTTGCTGTGTCTTCACTGACCGGTGCAATTTTCCTTTCTTATTTGTCAAGTTATAATCGCTATGTGCCTCAGATTACTGTGTGTTAACTGTAACTGTAATTGAGATCTGCGAAAGTATTATGGTTTCTCAAGTAGGACCACTGTACAGTGTAATGTCTATTATTGGCATGTTCTACTGTAACAAATGACTGCAAACGTTCATGCACCTTATAATCGTCCTTAATTTTGATAGCGTTGTTTATATGAACATTTTATGTAAGATCCAGGTTTGCTCAAACAACTTGTCTGCATTATTGTAAAAAATAAACCTTGTGTTCCCAAAACCTTTTACTCGTTTGTTTAAACGATAAGCAACTACGCGTATTTGAAAGGGGAAATTGTGGTTTTATCTTGTACATAGGCCTACTTAATTATGTATACGTAAAACTACTAACCATTAAAGCTTAGGAGAATTTAAACTTCAATTAGCTAGATAATATATATCTATATCCGTATTCTTGTACAAGAAAGAACAATTCTTTAGAGCACATCAAACTACCAAAGACAATGTAGATTAGTTTAATGAAACAATTCTCTAGCCAAATAAATGATTACCGCATCTTCGGCGCGTTAATTACCGTTGTACGAAACTAAAGATGACCACGTGGTTTAAATCTTTCCTCTTTGTCCCTCTTTTGCCCCTCTTTTCTTCCTCTTTTTCCTCTTTTCCCCCCTTTCGTAGAGAAGCGGCTAAGCTTCTCCATTATTTGGAACATTTGGAAAACATGAAACATTTGGAACAATTGGAACATTTGGAAATGAGGCAAATGGAACAAGTTGGAACAAATGGAACAGTTTGAAGCAAGCAACTTCCGGGGCAAGAACTGTTGTTAAATGGCGGCAAGAATCGAAACGAAGTGGATATCGATGTTAATTTGACGCGTTTCACGGTAACAGAAGGCAATATTTACGAATTGTCGTCAACAAATTGAAAGAATTGTGACTTTAGTTTATAACGCTCAAATCTGAATAGTTGACAGTAGAGCATTATATGTTTTGAGGCGACAAGGACCAGTCCCCACCGTTGGCAACGGGCTGAACGGGACGGCACAAGCACAGGGGCGCCATGGCCCATGCATTACTGCATTTGATAGCTCAGCTGACAAAAACCACCACCACGTGCATATGACATGATAGACAGAAGTACATGTGATGTAGTCAAGCCAATGGGACGGTTTGCAGCTGAACCCGCGCCCCCCCTGTACCTCCAGTTCCAACTCAAAACAAACTACAACAAAACCATTACAACCACCCCCCCCCCTCCCCCTCCGTCTCCCTGCCAGGTACTAAATTGCTGCAACCAAAGTCCAAATACAAATAAAAGCCCCCATCCCCTCCCTTGACAAGCACCCAGGCTTTGCTTGTCTGGCCCCACATAAGTCATTACAATATATCAGCATAAACTGAAATAAGGCTGGGGGGCATCTATGTGGATATCACTTAACAAGATAGATCCACCGAATCAGTAATTTTAATTTCTTCTATTTAATTCTTATTATTTATCTATTTCGCCAGTCGGGGAATGTCTAAAAAAGTTTCCCATCTGGTTATTACAATATATCAGCATAAGCCAAAATAATGCAAGGGGGCAGCTATGTGGATATCACTTTAACAAATACTGGATTACCCTTTAAAGTTACATGTCGAGCTCTTTCCCGCCAAAACTAATGAGGTCAAAATACATATAAGAATCAGTCCTTGAATCATTCAAGACTTCTGTTATCTATACTCCACCCATACCAGACTGCCAAATAGTGTCTCTTAGCCTTGCCCCTGAGATCAATTTACCACAAGTTTTCATTTTAGTGGAAAACGTCATCAGTTTGTGTGCTTCGCGATGCTTTGGTATAAGTAGCAGTGCCGCGAACGAGTTCTGTGGTGTCACGGGATAGACACGTTTGCCACACCACAGCTGAAACGGCGATGTTTATCAGGTTTCTGAATTTATAGAATGAAACAATCGAGTTTTCTGCAAATTTGGATATAAATTTCGCCTGGGCTTAATTTTGGCGGGAAAGAACTCGACATGCAACTTTAAGGTAGTAATTTTTATTTCTTCGATCTAATTGTTATTATTTCTTATCTTAACGGCCTGCCCAGCTATCTATTACACCAGTCAGGGAAATTCTTAAAAACTTTCCGGTCTGCTGGTTGTTTAATTATAACGGCACATTAGATCGCGATTGGAAACGCATGGTTGAAAACTAATGATCATATAACACTCCTACATTTAATGAAATCACTGAGAATTTTATTTTCACGTCTTTGTGCCAACCACTATTTTTGGATAAACAGGACTGCAACTTTTTGAACAAATTTCCAACCCTGAATCTAGTATTTATATGATAAATTATTTCTTCTACATATTTATATATGTATATATAGGTCCAGCCTATGTTATAGACCAGAAATAATAATAATAAACATTTAAATGTAATAAATATTTTAATATAAGAAATATTTACATTCAAGAAATATGGACAAGATACATATATGGATAAGAAATATATATATTATTATATATATATAATAAACATGATTATGAAGGATCCAGGGGTGTGTGTTCTCTTGTTAAAGCAATATCCACCTGCATCCCACCCCCCCCCCTCCTTTCCCTCAACACATGCTGAGGCGTGGCCAGTATTTCCTGATCACCCACCCTCCTTGTCTTTATTTGTAATGTATCATAAATTGCATTTAAAATTCAGTGCTATATACATATAACTGTAGTGTTTCTATTGACTGAAATCCTTCATAGGGTGTAATAACTTACCTTAATTCATATATTATGTATCATTTATATGTAACTTATATATGTACCATAGTATTGCGCCGAGGTGGCTTTGAAAGAAATATACATTCAGAGCTACCAGTAAATATATAGGATTTTCCCCAACAGACCCTGTCTTTTTAGGTTTAGAAGCAAAAATGCATCCAATTTAATGTTGTATTTTAATATAACACCCTCCACTGGATCAGTAATTTTTGTTTGTAATATTTCACTCTTTGTTCTGTCCATCTACTCCACCCAACCTGTCCTGTCCAGGATTATGAATAAGTTAGTGAAGACATTGTTATTTGGCAGTACACATGTTGCTTTTTGAAAAAAACTGTTTATTATAGTATTATTCGTAATTATAATCATAGTAAATAATACCAACAGGTTCACTGTAAACATAAGTTAGCACTTGTTATCTGTTGTGTTTGTCTTTATTTTTTGGGGCTTCATTAATTTTTAATTAGCACATGTACATAACAAATGTTTGTGTTTCAAATTGTATTCGCCTGTTGAGATTAGCATTAAGATGTGTATTCGTTGTTGCAAACTTCTTTAATAAAATATTGCTTATACAAAACCTGTCTTTTCCATCCACCCCCGCCCTACCCTGTTTATCCGATCCACACTCTAGTCTCGCCTATTGGCTCCAGAGTGCATGTTTTAATGGGTGGTCATGGTGAAGTTACATAATGGGCCTGTTGGCACTACAAAGGCTGCTTAAAATGTGACCTGTTTGTAAAATGCGATATAGGTTGTTGCTAATTGGTAAATGACGGAAACTGGCGCCCTGATTAGTGTTAAATTGGTTTAAATTTCATTCTTTCATTTTGTTAGGTAATTATGTGGTTGATTTTGTCTATCAGTGTTATTTTTACGCACCACACGGGTCCTACTTGGGGTAACTGCTCTTATCAGGACCCAAGGCCACCGAGACTAGGATTAGATCGTCGCTGTCTGGCTTACATGCAATAACAATAAGAAGTCTTATCGCCGCCGCCGGAAACGGGACCTTTTAATCTTTTGGAAGTCGTACTTAGGGGACGCTCTTGCTGTGGACGGGCGTTTGTCCTTCGAGCTTTCTTATGCTAATGAACCTCCCCGTGACCAATCAGAACGATGGTTGGTGGGATATCTATTAACTTTGACGACGAGATAGGTTCCAAGGTAAAAGAGACCAATAAACGGGCGCCAATAAGCTACAACTAGACTTGAACGCACGTTTTGCCCGACACTCTTTCACAGTTGATGCTGACAGCCACACGAATCGGACCTTTTCCTGGGTGGATTTCTAGGTGACTCGATCATCTGGCAATATGTTTGACGACACACCGTGAGACTGATATCTGGATGATAGGCTTCTTTCGGAGAGGACCGAATTCCAAGGGCAAAGTGCGCCCATGCATTATCTCCTTCAGGTAAGTCCATTTGTTTTGAGTTTTACTTCCTCTAACTATTTCGATCCTATTCTTCAAACGAAGCGAAGCTTTTGAGATCCTGATTTGCAGAAGTTAATTATTGGTTAGCAGTGGTATTATTATTACAGTGGCGAAATTGTGGAAACTTACAATTAGGTTTGAAAATAAGCTGGAATTAGTTTTAAAGTATAAGATCATAGGTGCGAGATCATAGGCCCCATTTTGCTCCATAATTAATTGCGTACAGAAATTGGGTACAAGTCCTATGGCTTAAACGACGGGGCGGGGGGAGCTGACTTTTCCGTTTTAGCACTGGCGTTTGAGGGACTTGAGCAGTGGGAGGGGAGGTTTGCCTTGAAAGGGGGGGGGGGGGGGTCGGCGAATTTTGGGTAAGATAACGGCTATTATTAAGGAAGTAACGTAAAACAATAAATACACATACGACCTAGAAGGAATAATTACATTAGCGGCAGCCACAAACAAATTTAAACTAGAAGAACAGCATTAGACACAAGCCAATGCCAATCACGCCGATTACAAAGCGTACGGTAAGACGTGTGTGTTGGTAATTGAATTGATCTTGCCTCTAACACGGTTCGCCGTGGCTTATAATTGATATCATGACGTGATAGATTACTTGTGGTAAGTAGGTATTAGTTAAAGTTACTATTACAACAAAAAGTAAACATTCATTGTGATCCAAATCTGGCGGAGAAAAAACGTGTGTACAGTGACGTTGATATGCTGGTGACGTAACACGCATGAAGTAATCTCCGCCAGGGCGAGCGCCAACGACTAACTTTCGTTATTGGCCAAGATTCGCGACTGGCAGCGCCTCCTTGACGCAGAGTGTTATACAGTGTTTACAGCTGTTCCAACAGCCGCGGCGCCTCACGTGATCTGACGGAACACCCCCGCCGCAAAATTTGTTGAAATAGTAACTTTAATAATAACAGCTCCGTCACCGATTTAATTATACCGGGAGTTACAAGAACGGTGAAGTCGTTAGGTGCCGGTGTTGGTTTCCCGGCGTCATCTGTTTGCATAAAAGACTGCATGTGTAATAGTAATAGCGACCGACGCCGATGTTTGAATCTTCAGATTATCGGGAACTGGATTTAGTGGAATGCAGTCTATTGGTGTTTGCATGCTTTCCTTTACGGGGTTTTGGTTTGTGAACTACATTCGCCATTACTTTAAATAACACATGTATTTGTTTTGTACTGAACTTACTTGCAAGTACTGTATGATATCTGGTATCATAATGCGTGGTTCTTATAACAGAACATGCGAAAGTGGTCTCTTCTGAAGGTTATTGCTTAAATATAAAAGGCCTATTAGTGCGTTGTCTAATTTCTGCCTTGTTGTTAAAGCGATTCTGGTATGCGACTTATTTTCTACTCCAGGCATGCCCAAAAAAGGCCTGAGCGATGCTGAATGGCGCAGACGTCTGCGCCATTTCGCGCGCGGCGACTTTCCATTTGGGCGCGGACAGCGTCCAGCTCCCAGAACCCGCTGGGCAGTGGAGCTAGCCAGGATTGAGAAATGTCCGTGTCAAGGCCGCCCTTCAAGCAGAGATCCATTCGGAAGGCCCCTCATCTGCAGTTGTGAATACCATCCCAGTAATGTATGTATTCATTCATTAAGACTATTATTAGTTTATTATTATTAATATTGCGCCCGCCCCTTTCTGTCAATCGTATCGCTTTTTACTTTTCGAAATGTGACACACATAATTCTTCATCAGTCAGGGCTTGTTCTTATTTTGCCATATCGTTTGGCATAGCTCCAGTATACTAATGATCTAGTAGTATAATATCGCGCCTCCAAGTTGTTTGAATTGAGGGATTGGCATGACCTACCATATAAGGTATTAGGGATAAATAAAGGTAAATTCAGAGTTAGAGTGATTGTGTTGAAGATGTTGGTCACTGTGTTGAAGAGGTGGGGGACTTTTAAAAGGAGGTGGGTGACTGTGTTGAAGAGGTGGGGCACTGTTAAAAGGAGGTGGGTGACTGTTGAAGAGGTGGGGGACTGTTAAAAGGAGTTGGGTGACTGTGTTGAAGAGGTGGGTGACTAAGTCAAAGAAGTAGGTAAAGGACTTACAAAAAAAAGAAGGTCAAGGGCTTGCGTATAGTGTATCATACAGTGGGGTTTATAAGATAAGAAATTAAAGGGATTGTCCGAATGTTTTTCAACAATTATTGCCGTATAACTTATAAATAATTTATTGACTACTTTCAGATTGCAGCGGCGTCGGGGCCGCACACATCGAACACGTCTCAACGTGTAACACGGCCGACTGCAGTCACACGGCTGACTACAGTCACCCCATCGACTACAGTCACCCCGTCGACTACAGTCACCCCGTCGACTACAGTCACCCCGCCGACTCCAGTTACCCCGTCGACTACAGTCACCCCGCCGACTCCAGTTACCCCGTCGACTACAGTCACCCCGTCGACTCTAGTCACCCCGCCGACTACAGTCACCCCGCCGACTCCAGTCACCCCGTCGACTACAGTCACCCCGCCGACTCCAGTCACCCCGTCGACTACAGTCACCCCGCCGACTACAGTCACCCCGCCGACTCCAGTTACCCCGCCGACTCCAGTCACCCCGTCGACTACAGTCACCCCGCCGACTACAGTCACCCCGCCGACTCCAGTTACCCCGTCGACTACAGTCACCCCGTCGACTCCAGTCACCACGCCGACTACAGTCACCCCGCCGACTCCAGTCACCCCGCCGACTCCAGTCACCCCGTCGACTACAGTCACCCCGCCGACTCCAGTCACCCCGTCGACTACAGTCACCCCGCCGACTCCAGTTACCCCGTCGACTACAGTCACCCCGTCGACTACAGTCACCCCGTCGACTCCAGTCACCCCGCCGACTACAGTCACCCCGTCGACTCCAGTCACCCCGTCGACTCCAGTCACCCCGTCGACTCCAGTCACCCCGCCGACTACAGTCACCCCGTCGACTCCAGTCACCCCGTCGACTCCAGTCACCCCGTCGACTCCAGTCAGCTAAGAGAGCTCAGCTCATGCAAACCGGGGTCCAGGCACCGCAGGATGCCACGATTCGGCAAGCGATCAGCAAGGACGAGCTGGCTAAGCACTGCCGTCGCGCCACTCGTGGAACGGAAGAGACAACGCGACTCATCGAGTCCCTCATTCTGTCGCTGTCGTCGGCAACTGACACACTCGGCGTACCGCTCTTCAGGGACGACATGAAGGCCATCTGGGCAGAACAACGAAAGCATGTAGCGTGTCTTCAGGATCCGCCTGGCCTACAACTCTATACAGTAATTGGCCACATCCGGAAAGGCGGTGTGGAGCTCCCAGTTCTGCGCTGTGCACGCGGCACTACGTCTCTGGAGAGTTTTCATCTGCACTTAGCACGATTCATTCCAGGAACGTCGGCAAGCGCTGTAAATTTCCAAGCCTTCCTCTTGGATGGGATCACCCGATGGAACGCCGCCCGTGCTTCAGCCGCCATTGACGCCAGCGCGAGGCCAGTCCAACTGAATACACGGGTGAGCTGTTCGGCGTGGAGTACCTGTTTAGACAGACAGGCAGCTCATGGGAGACGGCCACCGCCGACCTGAACCGACAAATAGACGAGGGATTTGTAGACATGGACGACGACCTGATACCGGAAGACACTGATATGAGCGTCGCAGACGTGTTGCCCGTCGCTACACCTGATGCCAGTGACAACGAAGAGGAGCAACTGGAGGTGAGTCATGCAACGAGGAAAGTCAATATTATAAAATGAATTGAGCCAAGAAACCGCAATAAAAATGGGGTTCGACGACTTGTCACACCTGCAGGATTGATAAAATGAATACCATGTGTCACTTTTATCATACGTTAATGTTATCACAGTATGCACATATGGATTTAGATATTAGGCACCCCTTGAGAAAGAAGCAAAGAAACCTCGTGGGACAAAACGCTAATCACATGTGAGCTGCTCCATGCGTGGTTTCTAACCGAATACACGCCACGACCTCTTGTTTTTACCTAATATTTTCTTTATTTTTCTTTGTAAGGAGCTACTAATTGTTATGACACAAAGTTAACTCCAGTTTTATTTTTATCCACAGGAAACATCTGCAATGGAGGAGGAAGAGGAAGCGGAGGAGGAGGAGGAGGAGGAAGCCGTGGACTCTAGAGGCATACCGGGGTGGCAAAAGGTGGATGCCCTGGCCGAGGCACTTGTCACGCTCCGGGGTCTGAGCGTCACCAACGCACAGGCCCGGGAGATACAGGCACTCTATCGGGCACTGTCGGATTATGACAGGAGACCCATTCAGTACAAGCCACGGCTTCAAGCCAGGAGTCCCATACGCGCTTCGCAAGATCTAAGCGCCGTCGCCTGGGCTATATTGTTGGTACAGATACCGTTAAAAGGTGAGAGAAATATGTCATTACACTTACAGTATTACACAATTACACCAAGTGTTAATGGTGACAATGAAGTTATGTGTGTGTTCTGCAGCTTAGAACCAAGTACACTCATTCTATTTGTAATATGTTTGATACTCCACTGAACTTTAAAGACTTTCTTGTCATAAAGCATTCCATACTATTTCACATGTATTTTCTATTGTTTCAGGACCCATTTTCAGTAATCTTATGCCCAGCCCTAATGTGTTATATAGCTCATAATTCCTACCAGGTGTACCATTAAATACCATTAAATTACGCGTCCAGCTGCTTTCATTGATTCTACCCGCCACTGAAAGATGTGTCATGTAGTCGACCACTAACGTTCATGAAAGTATTATGATTTTGTGACTCAGGTAGCCATGTTCATAGCAATGACTAGTGCAAGTTTATCACTTATCAGTATTACGGTTCTGTGACCCAGGTTGCTGTGTCTTCACTGACCGGTGCAATTTTCCTTTCTTATTTGTCAAGTTATAATCGCTATGTGCCTCAGATTACTGTGTGTTAACTGTAACTGTAATTGAGATCTGCGAAAGTATTATGGTTTCTCAAGTAGGACCACTGTACAGTGTAATGTCTATTATTGGCATGTTCTACTGTAACAAATGACTGCAAACGTTCATGCACCTTATAATCGTCCTTAATTTTGATAGCGTTGTTTATATGAACATTTTATGTAAGATCCAGGTTTGCTCAAACAACTTGTCTGCATTATTGTAAAAAATAAACCTTGTGTTCCCAAAACCTTTTACTCGTTTGTTTAAACGATAAGCAACTACGCGTATTTGAAAGGGGAAATTGTGGTTTTATCTTGTACATAGGCCTACTTAATTATGTATACGTAAAACTACTAACCATTAAAGCTTAGGAGAATTTAAACTTCAATTAGCTAGATAATATATATCTATATCCGTATTCTTGTACAAGAAAGAACAATTCTTTAGAGCACATCAAGCTACCAAAGACAATGTAGATTAGTTTAATGAAACAATTCTCTAGCCAAATAAATGATTACCGCATCTTCGGCGCGTTAATTACCGTTGTACGAAACTAAAGATGACCACGTGGTTTAAATCTTTCCTCTTTGTCCCTCTTTTGCCCCTCTTTTCTTCCTCTTTTTCCTCTTTTCCCCCCTTTCGTAGAGAAGCGGCTAAGCTTCTCCATTATTTGGAACATTTGGAAAACATGAAACATTTGGAACAATTGGAACATTTGGAAATGAGGCAAATGGAACAAGTTGGAACAAATGGAACAGTTTGAAGCAAGCAACTTCCGGGGCAAGAACTGTTGTTAAATGGCGGCAAGAATCGAAACGAAGTGGATATCGATGTTAATTTGACGCGTTTCACGGTAACAGAAGGCAATATTTACGAATTGTCGTCAACAAATTGAAAGAATTGTGACTTTAGTTTATAACGCTCAAATCTGAATAGTTGACAGTAGAGCATTATATGTTTTGAGGCGACAAGGACCAGTCCCCACCGTTGGCAACGGGCTGAACGGGACGGCACAAGCACAAGGGCGCCATGGCCCATGCATTACTGCATTTGATAGCTCAGCTGACAAAAACCACCACCACGTGCATATGACATGATAGACAGAAGTACATGTGATGTAGTCAAGCCAATGGGACGGTTTGCAGCTGAACCCGCGCCCCCCCTGTACCTCCAGTTCCAACTCAAAACAAACTACAACAAAACCATTACAACCACCCCCCCCCCCCTCCCCCTCCGTCTCCCTGCCAGGTACTAAATTGCTGCAACCAAAGTCCAAATACAAATAAAAGCCCCCATCCCCTCCCTTGACAAGCACCCAGGCTTTGCTTGTCTGGCCCCACATAAGTCATTACAATATATCAGCATAAACTGAAATAAGGCTGGGGGGCATCTATGTGGATATCACTTAACAAGATAGATCCACCGAATCAGTAATTTTAATTTCTTCTATTTAATTCTTATTATTTATCTATTTCGCCAGTCGGGGAATGTCTAAAAAAGTTTCCCATCTGGTTATTACAATATATCAGCATAAGCCAAAATAATGCAAGGGGGCAGCTATGTGGATATCACTTTAACAAATACTGGATTACCCTTTAAAGTTACATGTCGAGCTCTTTCCCGCCAAAACTAATGAGGTCAAAATACATATAAGAATCAGTCCTTGAATCATTCAAGACTTCTGTTATCTATACTCCACCCATACCAGACTGCCAAATAGTGTCTCTTAGCCTTGCCCCTGAGATCAATTTACCACAAGTTTTCATTTTAGTGGAAAACGTCATCAGTTTGTGTGCTTCGCGATGCTTTGGTATAAGTAGCAGTGCCGCGAACGAGTTCTGTGGTGTCACGGGATAGACACGTTTGCCACACCACAGCTGAAACGGCGATGTTTATCAGGTTTCTGAATTTATAGAATGAAACAATCGAGTTTTCTGCAAATTTGGATATAAATTTCGCCTGGGCTTAATTTTGGCGGGAAAGAACTCGACATGCAACTTTAAGGTAGTAATTTTTATTTCTTCGATCTAATTGTTATTATTTCTTATCTTAACGGCCTGCCCAGCTATCTATTACACCAGTCAGGGAAATTCTTAAAAACTTTCCGGTCTGCTGGTTGTTTAATTATAACGGCACATTAGATCGCGATTGGAAACGCATGGTTGAAAACTAATGATCATATAACACTCCTACATTTAATGAAATCACTGAGAATTTTATTTTCACGTCTTTGTGCCAACCACTATTTTTGGATAAACAGGACTGCAACTTTTTGAACAAATTTCCAACCCTGAATCTAGTATTTATATGATAAATTATTTCTTCTACATATTTATATATGTATATATAGGTCCAGCCTATGTTATAGACCAGAAATAATAATAATAAACATTTAAATGTAATAAATATTTTAATATAAGAAATATTTACATTCAAGAAATATGGACAAGATACATATATGGATAAGAAATATATATATTATTATATATATATAATAAACATGATTATGAAGGATCCAGGGGTGTGTGTTCTCTTGTTAAAGCAATATCCACCTGCATCCCCCCCCCCCTCCTTTCCCTCAACACATGCTGAGGCGTGGCCAGTATTTCCTGATCACCCACCCTCCTTGTCTTTATTTGTAATGTATCATAAATTGCATTTAAAATTCAGTGCTATATACATATAACTGTAGTGTTTCTATTGACTGAAATCCTTCATAGGGTGTAATAACTTACCTTAATTCATATATTATGTATCATTTATATGTAACTTATATATGTACCATAGTATTGCGCCGAGGTGGCTTTGAAAGAAATATACATTCAGAGCTACCAGTAAATATATAGGATTTTCCCCAACAGACCCTGTCTTTTTAGGTTTAGAAGCAAAAATGCATCCAATTTAATGTTGTATTTTAATATAACACCCTCCACTGGATCAGTAATTTTTGTTTGTAATATTTCACTCTTTGTTCTGTCCATCTACTCCACCCAACCTGTCCTGTCCAGGATTATGAATAAGTTAGTGAAGACATTGTTATTTGGCAGTACACATGTTGCTTTTTGAAAAAAACTGTTTATTATAGTATTATTCGTAATTATAATCATAGTAAATAATACCAACAGGTTCACTGTAAACATAAGTTAGCACTTGTTATCTGTTGTGTTTGTCTTTATTTTTTGGGGCTTCATTAATTTTTAATTAGCACATGTACATAACAAATGTTTGTGTTTCAAATTGTATTCGCCTGTTGAGATTAGCATTAAGATGTGTATTCGTTGTTGCAAACTTCTTTAATAAAATATTGCTTATACAAAACCTGTCTTTTCCATCCACCCCCGCCCTACCCTGTTTATCCGATCCACACTCTAGTCTCGCCTATTGGCTCCAGAGTGCATGTTTTAATGGGTGGTCATGGTGAAGTTACATAATGGGCCTGTTGGCACTACAAAGGCTGCTTAAAATGTGACCTGTTTGTAAAATGCGATATAGGTTGTTGCTAATTGGTAAATGACGGAAACTGGCGCCCTGATTAGTGTTAAATTGGTTTAAATTTCATTCTTTCATTTTGTTAGGTAATTATGTGGTTGATTTTGTCTATCAGTGTTATTTTTACGCACCACACGGGTCCTACTTGGGGTAACTGCTCTTATCAGGACCCAAGGCCACCGAGACTAGGATTAGATCGTCGCTGTCTGGCTTACATGCAATAACAATATGAAGTCTTATCGCCGCCGCCGGAAACGGGACCTTTTAATCTTTTGGAAGTCGTACTTAGGGGACGCTCTTGTTGTGGACGGGCGTTTGTCCTTCGAGCTTTCATATGCTAATGAACCTCCCCGTGACCAATCAGAACGATGGTTGGTGGGATATCTATTAACTTTGACGACGAGATAGGTTCCAAGGTAAAAGAGACCAATAAACGGGCGCCAATAAGCTACAACTAGACTTGAACGCACGTTTTGCCCGACACTCTTTCACAGTTGATGCTGACAGCCACACGAATCGGACCTTTTCCTGGGTGGATTTCTAGGTGACTCGATCATCCGGCAATATGTTTGACGACACACCGTGAGACTGATATCTGAATGATAGGCTTCTTTCGGAGAGGACCGAATTCCAAGGGCAAAGTGCGCCCATGCATTATCTCCTTCAGGTAAGTCCATTTGTTTTGAGTTTTACTTCCTCTAACTATTTCGATCCTATTCTTCAAACGAAGCGAAGCTTTTGAGATCCTGATTTGCAGAAGTTAATTATTGGTTAGCAGTGGTATTATTATTACAGTGGCGAAATTGTGGAAACTTACAATTAGGTTTGAAAATAAGCTGGAATTAGTTTTAAAGTATAAGATCATAGGTGCGAGATCATAGGCCCCATTTTGCTCCATAATTAATTGCGTACAGAAATTGGGTACAAGTCCTATGGCTTAAACGACGGGGCGGGGGGAGCTGACTTTTCCGTTTTAGCACTGGCGTTTGAGGGACTTGAGCAGTGGGAGGGGAGGTTTGCCTTGAAAGGGGGGGGGGGGGGGTCGGCGAATTTTGGGTAAGATAACGGCTATTATTAAGGAAGTAACGTAAAACAATAAATACACATACGACCTAGAAGGAATAATTACATTAGCGGCAGCCACAAACAAATTTAAACTAGAAGAACAGCATTAGACACAAGCCAATGCCAATCACGCCGATTACAAAGCGTACGGTAAGACGTGTGTGTTGGTAATTGAATTGCTCTTGCCTCTAACACGGTTCGCCGTGGCTTATAATTGATATCATGACGTGATAGATTACTTGTGGTAAGTAGGTATTAGTTAAAGTTACTATTACAACAAAAAGTAAACATTCATTGTGATCCAAATCTGGCGGAGAAAAAACGTGTGTACAGTGACGTTGATATGCTGGTGACGTAACACGCATGAAGTAATCTCCGCCAGGGCGAGCGCCAACGACTAACTTTCGTTATTGGCCAAGATTCGCGACTGGCAGCGCCTCCTTGACGCAGAGTGTTATACAGTGTTTACAGCTGTTCCAACAGCCGCGGCGCCTCACGTGATCTGACGGAACACCCCCGCCGCAAAATTTGTTGAAATAGTAACTTTAATAATAACAGCTCCGTCACCGATTTAATTATACCGGGAGTTACAAGAACGGTGAAGTCGTTAGGTGCCGGTGTTGGTTTCCCGGCGTCATCTGTTTGCATAAAAGACTGCATGTGTAATAGTAATAGCGAATGACGCCGATGTTTGAATCTTCAGATTATCGGGAACTGGATTTAGTGGAATGCAGTCTATTGGTGTTTGCATGCTTTCCTTTACGGGGTTTTGGTTTGTGAACTACATTCGCCATTACTTTAAATAACACATGTATTTGTTTTGTACTGAACTTACTTGCAAGTACTGTATGATATCTGGTATCATAATGCGTGGTTCTTATAACAGAAGATGCGAAAGTGGTCTCTTCTGAAGGTTATTGCTTAAATATAAAAGGCCTATTACTGCGTTGTCTAATTTCTGCCTTGTTGTTAAAGCGATTCTGGTATGCGACTTATTTTCTACTCCAGGCATGCCCAAAAAAGGCCTGAGCGATGCTGAATGGCGCAGACGTCTGCGCCATTTCGCGCGCGGCGACTTTTCATTTGGGCGCGGACAGCGTCCAGCTCCCAGAACCCGCTGGGCAGTGGAGCTAGCCAGGATTGAGAAATGTCCGTGTCAAGGCCGCCCTTCAAGCAGAGATCCATTCGGAAGGCCCCTCATCTGCAGTTGTGAATACCATCCCAGTAATGTATGTATTCATTCATTAAGACTATGATTAGTTTATTATTATTAATATTGCGCCCGCCCCTTTCTGTCAATCGTATCGCTTTTTACTTTTCGAAATGTGACACACATAATTCTTCATCAGTCAGGGCTTGTTCTTATTTTGCCATATCGTTTGGCATAGCTCCAGTATACTAATGATCTAGTAGTATAATATCGCGCCTCCAAGTTGTTTGAATTGAGGGATTGGCATGACCTACCATATAAGGTATTAGGGATAAATAAAGGTAAATTCAGAGTTAGAGTGATTGTGTTGAAGATGTTGGTCACTGTGTTGAAGAGGTGGGGGACTTTTAAAAGGAGGTGGGTGACTGTGTTGAAGAGGTGGGGCACTGTTAAAAGGAGGTGGGTGACTGTTGAAGAGGTGGGGGACTGTTAAAAGGAGTTGGGTGGCTGTGTTGAAGAGGTGGGTGACTAAGTCAAAGAAGTAGGTAAAGGACTTACAAAAAAAAGAAGGTCAAGGGCTTGCGTATAGTGTATCATACAGTGGGGTTTATAAGATAAGAAATTAAAGGGATTGTCCGAATGTTTTTCAACAATTATTGCCGTATAACTTGGCATTGAATTTATTGACTACTTTCAGATTGCAGCGGCGTCGGGGCCGCACACATCGAACACGTCTCAACGTGTAACACGGCCGACTGCAGTCACACGGCTGACTACAGTCACCCCATCGACTACAGTCACCCCGTCGACTACAGTCACCCCGTCGACTACAGTCACCCCGCCGACTCCAGTTACCCCGTCGACTACAGTCACCCCGCCGACTCCAGTTACCCCGTCGACAACAGTCACCCCGTCGACTCTAGTCACCTCGCCGACTACAGTCACCCCGCCGACTCCAGTCACCCCGTCGACTACAGTCACCCCGCCGACTCCAGTCACCCCGTCGACTACAGTCACCCCGCCGACTACAGTCACCCCGCCGACTCCAGTTACCCCGTCGACTACAGTCACCCCGTCGACTCCAGTCACCCCGCCGACTACAGTCACCCCGCCGACTCCAGTCACCCCGCCGACTCCAGTCACCCCGTCGACTACAGTCACCCCGCCGACTCCAGTCACCCCGTCGACTACAGTCACCCCGCCGACTCCAGTTACCCCGTCGACTACAGTCACCCCGTCGACTACAGTCACCCCGTCGACTCCAGTCACCCCGCCGACTACAGTCACCCCGTCGACTCCAGTCACCCCGTCGACTCCAGTCACCCCGTCGACTCCAGTCACCCCGCCGACTACAGTCACCCCGTCGACTCCAGTCACCCCGTCGACTCCAGTCACCCCGTCGACTCCAGTCAGCTAAGAGAGCTCAGCTCATGCAAACCGGGGTCCAGGCACCGCAGGATGCCACGATTCGGCAAGCGATCAGCAAGGACGAGCTGGCTAAGCACTGCCGTCGCGCCACTCGTGGAACGGAAGAGACAACGCGACTCATCGAGTCCCTCATTCTGTCGCTGTCGTCGGCAACTGACACACTCGGCGTACCGCTCTTCAGGGACGACATGAAGGCCATCTGGGCAGAACAACGAAAGCATGTAACGTGTCTTCAGGATCCGCCTGGCCTACAACTCTATACAGTAATTGGCCACATCCGGAAAGGCGGTGTGGAGCTCCCAGTTCTACGCTGTGCACGCGGCACTACGTCTCTGGAGAGTTTTCATCTGCACTTAGCACGATTCATTCCAGGAACGTCGGCAAGCGCTGTAAATTTCCAAGCCTTCCTCTTGGATGGGATCACCCGATGGAACGCCGCCCGTGCTTCAGCCGCCATTGACGCCAGCGCGAGGCCAGTCCAACTGAATACACGGGTGAGCTGTTCGGCGTGGAGTACCTGTTTAGACAGACAGGCAGCTCATGGGAGACGGCCACCGCCGACCTGAACCGACAAATAGACGAGGGATTTGTAGACATGGACGACGACCTGATACCGGAAGACACTGATATGAGCGTCGCAGACGTGTTGCCCGTCGCTACACCTGATGCCAGTGACAACGAAGAGGAGCAACTGGAGGTGAGTCATGTAACGAGGAAAGCCAATATTATAAAATGAATTGAGCCAAGAAACCGCAATAAAAATGGGGTTCGACGACTTGTCACACCTGCAGGATTGATAAAATGAATACCATGTGTCACTTTTATCATACGTTAATGTTATCACAGTATGCACATATGGATTTAGATATTAGGCACCCCTTGAGAAAGAAGCAAAGAAACCTCGTGGGACAAAACGCTAATCACATGTGAGCTGCTCCATGCGTGGTTTCTAACCGAATACACGCCACGACCTCTTGTTTTTACCTAATATTTTCTTTATTTTTCTTTGTAAGGAGCTACTAATTGTTATGACACAAAGTTAACTCCAGTTTTATTTTTATCCACAGGAAACACCTGCAATGGAGGAGGAAGAGGAAGCGGAGGGGGAGGAGGAGGAGGAAGCCGTGGACTCTAGAGGCATACCGGGGTGGCAAAAGGTGGATGCCCTGGCCGAGGCACTTGTCACGCTCCGGGGTCTGAGCGTCACCAACGCACAGGCCCGGGAGATACAGGCACTCTATCGGGCACTGTCGGATTATGACAGGAGACCCATTCAGTACAAGCCACGGCTTCAAGCCAGGAGTCCCATACGCGCTTCGCAAGATCTAAGCGCCGTCGCCTGGGCTATATTGTTGGTACAGATACCGTTAAAAGGTGAGAGAAATATGTCATTACACTTACAGTATTACACAATTACACCAAGTGTTAATGGTGACAATGAAGTTATGTGTGTGTTCTGCAGCTTAGAACCAAGTACACTCATTCTATTTGTAATATGTTTGATACTCCACTGAACTTTAAAGACTTTCTTGTCATAAAGCATTCCATACTATTTCACATGTATTTTCTATTGTTTCAGGACCCATTTTCAGTAATCTTATGCCCAGCCCTAATGTGTTATATAGCTCATAATTCCTACCAGGTGTACCATTAAATACCATTAAATTACGCGTCCAGCTGCTTTCATTGATTCTACCCGCCACTGAAAGATGTGTCATGTAGTCGACCACTAACGTTCATGAAAGTATTATGATTTTGTGACTCAGGTAGCCATGTTCATAGCAATGACTAGTGCAAGTTTATCACTTATCAGTATTACGGTTCTGTGACCCAGGTTGCTGTGTCTTCACTGACCAGTGCAATTTTCCTTTCTTATTTGTCAAGTTATAATCGCTATGTGCCTCAGATTACTGTGTGTTAACTGTAACTGTAATTGAGATCTGCGAAAGTATTATGGTTTCTCAAGTAGGACCACCGTACAGTGTAATGTCTATTATTGGCATGTTCTACTGTAACAAATGACTGCGAGCGTTCATGCACCTTATAATCGTCCTTAATTTTGATAGCGTTGTTTATATGAACATTTTATGTAAGATCCAGGTTTGCTCAAACAACTTGTCTGCATTATTGTAAAAAATAAACCTTGTGTTCCCAAAACCTTTTACTCGTTTGTTTAAACGATAAGCAACTACGCGTATTTGAAAGGGGAAATTGTGGTTTTATCTTGTACATAGGCCTACTTAATTATGTATACGTAAAACTACTAACCATTAAAGCTTAGGAGAATTTAAACTTCAATTAGCTAGATAATATATATCTATATCCGTATTCTTGTACAAGAAAGAACAATTCTTTAGAGCACATCAAGCTACCAAAGACAATGTAGATTAGTTTAATGAAACAATTCTCTAGCCAAATAAATGATAACCGCATCTTCGGCGCGTTAATTACCGTTGTACGAAACTAAAGATGACCACGTGGTTTAAATCTTTCCTCTTTGTCCCTCTTTTGCCCCTCTTTTCTTCCTCTTTTTCCTCTTTTCCCCCCTTTCGTAGAGAACTATACGCCCCAGCTTAAGCGGAGGGTCTAGTACTATAGTCCTCTACCGGGAGCTTACGCTACGTTCAGACGTTTTAGTTATGCTCCCCTCTAACAGGCAGTATCTAGGGTGGGTCATATAGGGTGTTTTTCCAGCATAATATTGTAATGTTCTAGCATAATCTTTACGTCATGTTATCGAGGCCTGCTTAGATTAGCACGACCTCTCTTGTTCTAAGTCAACGGGTATAAATACATATACGGTTCATTAGAACTTTACTGCATTTTGCGACAACTATCGGTCTTCGTAACTGTTACGTACTCAGTCATCTTGTCACCGCATTTTGCGGGAATTGTATTAGTCTGTAAATGTTACGTAACTAGTCATTTACTCCTCGCAGTTTGCGGGAATTCTTTTGTCATATACCGGTTATGTAATACGCGCCATTCGCGGTTATTGTCTGTTAATTAACGGTTGCGTAATAAGCGCAATTCGCGGATATTGTTTGTTAATTAACGGTTGCGTAGTAAGCGCAATCCGCGGGTATTATTTTATTCTGTATCGATCTAGCGATACGCCACTGACGGGGGTATTTCCCGCAGTGACGCAAATTCCGGGTATCGGGCTATCATTGCGCGGCTTATACTACATCTCATATCGTAGACTGCTATACATTCGATGTGACCTCGCTCTCCTTTGTCAATGGCGGCATGGCCAACGTAATATCAGTAAGGCCTGGTGTCGGGCCACAGGCCACGCCGTTGCGTAACCCGATACCCCCTTTTTCTGGGTTTTGAATAAACCCCTATTTCAACCTATCCTCGTGTTTGTTTTTCTCGCACCAAACATAGCTGCGATACTGCCTGTCCTCAGCGTTTTCCGGGAGCTTTATAAAGACTTCTTCTCGTCCAATTCGACAAATTTGGTATCAATAACATCGTTTACTCCTTTGTGCATGCCTCATTAACCAAATTTAGAAAAAGGACCAAAGGAAAGTGATCTTATTTGCCGAAAACATCATTTGTAACAAAAAAACATTATTTTAGCGAACTAAAAAGCCTTCTTCTCGACCAATTCGACAAATTTTGCAACAAAACATCGTGGTTTCCTTTGCGCATGCCTCATTAATCAAATTTTCAAAACGGACGAAAGAAAAGTGAGTCTATTTGCCGAAAACTCCATTTGTACCCGAAAACATTATTTTAGTGGAGTAAAAACCCTTCTTCTTCCCCAATTCGACAAATTTTGAATCAATCATATCGCTTCCTCATTTACGCATGCCTCATTAATCAAATACACGGGTTTACACTTCGCCTGATAAGGGAAGTCGCGTGGCCGAATCAGAACGAGGCTTGACCCAATTGTGAGTAAACAGTCCGCACATGTTACATGCAGTATGCCTGAGCCCGGGGGCCTGAGCCTGCGTTATCAAAGTTGTTTATGGCACAAGCACGGATACAATTTAGTCATAAAGTATAAAAATATCCCGTTATATATTTATATCAGAATATTAGAGACAACATTAGTAGATTAGTTGAGGGGGGGGTCCCTTACGCCCGTAATCAAGTGGCGTGATAAGAAGGGTTCTAGCTGAAGGCGGAGGCTGTAATTATAAATACCCTAGTAATTACTATTGTAAATAACATGGTAATTACCATTGTAAGTATCATGGTAAATACTGTTGTAAGTATCATGGTAAATACAAGTGTTTTTTTCATGATAAATATCATGGTAAATACCCTAGTAATTATATCTCAAGACAATTATATCTCAAGTGAAAAATATACATTATTGCATAAGAACTTTGGCTACCAATATGTGTACTAGGCTAGATCTCCTTGCAAAATGTGCTCTTGTTTCTAAATCATCTAACCATCTAACCATCTAAAAGTAGTTCAAAATGGCCGCGGAAGTGTAAACCCGTGCATTAAGAAAATGGACGAAAGAAAAGTGATTCTATTTGCCAAAAACTTCATTTGTACCCGAAAAACATTATTTTGGCTACCAAAAAAGCCTTCTTCTCTCTTTCGACAAATTTTACATGAATAACATCGTTTCTTCCTTGGCGCATGCTTCATTAACCAACTTCAGAAAATGGACGAAAAAAGGTGATTCTATTTGCCGAAAACTTCATTTGCGCCCTAAAAACATTATTTTAGCGAACTAAAGACTTCTTCTGGTCCAATTCGACAAATTTTGTATCAACAACATCGTTTACTCCTTTGCGCATGCCTCATTAGCCAAGTTTAGAAAAAGGACCAAAGGAAAGTGATCATATTTGCCGAAAACATCATTTGTAACAGAAAAACATTATTTTAGCGAACAAAAAAGCCTTCTTCTCCTCCAATTGGACAAATTTTGCATCAATAACGTCGTGGTCTCTTTCGCGCATGCCTCATTAACCAAATTTAGGAACTGGTTGAAAGCCAAGTGATTACATTTGTCATTTGTCATATTATGTCATTTTATTTGTCATTTGTACCCGAAAAACATTATTTGGGCTACCAAAAAAGCCTTCTTCTCCTCCAATTAGACAAATTTTGCATCAATAACATCGTTATTCACTTTTTACAAATTTACAATAAGTTACTACAGCTACAACTGCAATTAATTACAAGAGGTACAAGCAAGGATAACCTTCCTACGATGAAATCTCTCAACTAGTAAAATGTTGATCCCATGTTGGCCGCCAACTTGAATGATGACGTCAGTAACTGCAGGGTTTTGGCAAGAGTTCAAAATTCGGATTCTACGTCCAATTTTACCCTAGGATGGCCCTATGAACCTTAAGTTCGGACTTCTAAAAAAAAATCAGTGGGCTCTTTGACTGGTGTAACTACAATTGCTGCTTCATACATACTTTTGAGATAATTGGCATACTTCAGATCGGGTAGCCACTACAGCTTATATCAAATTCATATTACATTGTAACATGTCATAAGTACTTAATTATCCAAAAAGGGCTGTCCGGAAACGAGAGAACGAGACCAGTACAAAAAAGCCTGAGAAGTTTTACGAGAACACCCATGAGCCTCCGGAACAAATAGTGGTGACATCTATGGCATAATGAGGGACTTAACAGGATATAAACATAATTAGCTACGTTATGATATGATATGACGTTATGATACGTGGCAGTTTATTCTGTCCGGAACACATACATATATTGGAACTTTATTATACTGAAAGGCCATCGGCCCATAGTACATATAATAAACAATAATTAACAAAAAAAACACCTGTAGTGACATATACTATCGATATACATATTACTCGCTGAGGTTGTCGTGCAGTATGAAGGCGTGGTAAACAAATGCAGCTAGATTAACATGGTGAGTCTTATTTAAGGTGGATAATAATGAAGTAAACCCATGATGGGACTTTACATGATACGGAATGTACTGTTTTCTGAGTTCTTCGTACAGCGGACATTGAATTAAAAAATGGTACTCATCTTCAACAACCTCGTTATCTTTAGACAGGCAATAGTTGCATAGGCGGAGACTTCTGTGAGTTTGCCCTCTCATCCTTTCAATACGTAACGAATGGCCAGAAGATCGAAATTTAGTTAATGCCATACGGTGCTTTGGAATCGTAACAGATGTGAGATATTGCTCTGGTTCTAACAGTGACTTGAATTTACTATAAGAAGATAGTTTGGATGTAAGTTTAACTCGCTCACCCCATTCTTGCATTGCAATATCAGCGACTCGTTGTTTAAATTCACTGATAAACATATTTACATCGCCTACGCTCTGGTTTAGCCACACGTGCCCAAAGCCGTATTTACACAAAAGCTTTTCAATTTTTGCGGGCCAAGTTTGTTTTCCAGTGGCTGCCAAGCGAAACAAGATTTCATAGCATGACTGTGTATATCGAGAGGCGTCGCTTTGCACCACACGCAACCAAAACTTGATGCATTTTGTCATGTAGATAGTATTAAGTGGCGTTCGTCCGCATTCTCCCAAGACGGCACAAGATGGAGTTTGGGGAGGCAAACGCAAGTACCTTTTACAGAACTGAACATGCATATTTTCTATATCGCTTTGATGCTCGAAGCCCCATATTTCACTGCCGTATAGAATAATAGGGAGGACAATTTTATCGAACAAATCAAAGCAGATCTTTGGAGGAATAAAACCACACTGCAACATCACATTTCTCACCAAAAACACACCCTTGTTACCCTGTAAGACTAGTGTCTTTAACGCCCTCGACCAGCTTGATGTCGATGAGAAAACTATACCCAAATACTTATAAAAAGAGACGGTCTCAACGCACTGACCATCGATGTACCACTTCTCGTTTTGCCGCAGACGTCCGCCATTTCTAAATACAATAATTTTAGTCTTATTCATGTTAATTTTAAGCCCATAATCCTTGCAATATTTGCCCAGTACGTCTAATTGCCTTTGTAACCTGCCAACAGTATCGTTTACTAGAGCTAGGTCATCAGCATACATTAGTACATATAATCCAGGGTGAATTTCATCGAGGTACACGCCATCGCATGAATTACTTCTAAACCGGTTTTCCAATTCATTTATATATAGTGCAAAAAGAAACGGGCTCAGCATGCAGCCCTGACGGGACCCACCTTACATTCAAAATAATCTGACAGACCTTCCCGGGTTTTTACACACGACTTAAGAGAGGAATACATCGATCTAAGAACAGATAACACCTTTCCGTGAATACCTTCTTTCAGCCCCCTATACCAGAGCGACGAGTGGGGAATCGAATCAAAAGCTTTTGCGAAGTCAATAAACGCGCAGTAAAATCTACCACCTTTTTTGCATAAATAATTTTCCGTTATAGCGTACAACGTAAATAAGTGATCGACAGTGGAACGACCTTTGCGATAAGCCGCCTGACTTTCGTTAATCTTATGATTCGTATCTGCCCATATCTGGAGCCGATTGTTTAAAAGTTTTGTAAAGATTTTACCCAAGACGTTAAGAAGTGATATAGCTCGATAGTTATTTGGATCTCTTTTGGGCCCTTTTTTATGCAGCGGAGTAATCAGTGCCTGCCCCCATGCCGTTGGAAACTCTCCAGTATTTAAAATAACATTGAATAAACGACATACGGGTTCCTTTAGCATTTCTGAACCACTTTTAAACATTTCATATACCAAACCGTCGGGACCAGGAGCTTTGCCATTTGGCAGCTGTTTAATCACACCATCAACTTCAGCTACTTCTATATCAGCGTTCAATACATCTGGCACATTAAAAGTACAATCATTACATTCTTGGTCGTGAATCCTCAACGTTTCATTAATTTCATCGTCAAACTCAACGGGGATTTTATCAACAGTAAATAGCGACTCGAAATAACATTTCCACTCATCGTTAGTTATGGGTGGGCAAGAGTTTCTCTTTCGATTGATAGACTGAATAAAAGACCAAACATTTGTTGACTGGTGGTATGTCTCCTCTAAATGGCTAAGATTCCTGTTCTTTTTCTTATACTGCTTGGAACGACAAAGATTTTTGAACAATTTCTTTTTTCTCAGATATAATTCCTCGTCCATGTCAGATCGAGATAACCTGAACCTGTTTAGAGCACGTGACCGCTCCTTCTTTAATGACTCACAATCACTGTCCCACCAAGTAGGCTGGTCTATATGTCGACTTCTCACTGTTGGGCGCGGACATGCCTTCATGTCAACCGCCGCGCGTTGCACAAGATCGGTTATCAGGCATATAGCAATGGAGACATTCTTTGCCTCAACGGCTTCATTAAACTCATTCAATGCATACAATGATGCGGAATTCCTTAGTTTTGCCATAAAATCTGACTGTAGCTCGCTACTCCAACGGTATTTAGTAATTTCCCGAGTGTCACAACCGGATACTGCGTTTTCCACTATGTAGTTGACTGGAATGGTGAAGGTTACCGGAAAATGATCAGAGCCACCCATTGAGTCGACCTTAAAATGGCTAACGTCAGAAAACCTAGCAGTTGAGATAAGTGCGTAATCAACAACGCTTTTGCCAGTTGAGGACAGGTACGTAAATTCTCCCTCTGAGTCGTCGACAAAACGTCCATTTAAAATATGTATGCAATATTTCTTACAAAGCTCTAAGATTGATGTACCAAAACGATTGATTTTACAGTCACGAGATTTCCTGGGGCGTTCAAAATCGTCTCCTCTGTACCACTCAATGTTCGGCAGGAAATCTACATGGTCTTCTTCTATATAATCAGGAGCCTCACCAGTCCGCCCATTTAAATCTCCCATTACTAGCAGATCTGAGTTCAAGTGCGCACTCATGATATCACCTAGCAGTTCGTCAAACTCCTCAATATCATTTTTAAATAACCGATCCCTGTAGAACGTGGATGTTTCATCTGGGATATATATACATGCAACAATTACGTTTTCTAGTACGGTATTTGGTATTGTTATGTGGAAAAACATTCCGTAGTCACAAGAAACAATCAGTTTTACCCTATGTTCGATATCTGGGTGAATGAATACAACGATACCTCCTGGGGTTCTCCCATACTTAGATCTGCGCTGACCATGTATACAATAATGACTATAATCTGGCAGCACGTTCTTTACATCTTCATCACAATGCGTCCACGTTTCACATAAAGCTATGAGGTGATATTGGTTGAGATAACGTTCTATGCAACTCTCACTCAGCAGATTTTCCAATCCATGTACATTCCAAGCGACAAATCGAATATTTTTTAGGCTACTTATTACATCAGACACATCATTAACGGCACTTTGGAGGGTTTGTGACTCACCGGGGATTGCGCAAGTGCAATCAATAGGGGTCGCCGATACATGGGGATTATGGTTACTGGAGGTATGGGGCAAAATGTCTGTGGGTTAAGTCCTGGGTGGGGCGGCGAGGGTTATAGATCCACACCTTCCGGGGATGTCCTATTCCTCCTCCCATGAGCTGCGGACGGTGTATCCGTCAAGCTTGAAGTAAGCGTAGTCCACGGTGTCATCGCTGAGCTTGAAGAGGTCATCCGGAGACTCGATGATGACGGGTCTGTCCTGGGACGCATCTTTCAGGTAGCACACGATGCGGCCGTTACGCGTCAGAGCATTACTAACCGCGCCGTGTTTTCTTGCGTAGGTGTGCAGTCGCGCCCGGAGTGGGGTGAGGTCCTCGTTTACGTAAACTCTCGCGTAGGCATCGTTGTCTCTAAGTATTTTTTAAGAGGTTATGTATTGCTCACACACTCTTTGTTGTTCGTTCATTGTCTTGTAAGCTTAACCAATAAGGATTCCAAATGAATAAACATATTTTTTCCATTCAATTCGCACCAAAATGACCTTTCAAGTTCAAATCTAAGATGGTAACCACCCTGGTTCGAAAGCTGACCTCTTGTAGATATTATTCCACATAGGTACCCACTACCAACAAAACTTATTTTAAGGACATTTACCTATTGGCCGGCCGACTATTTAATACTTCTTTCCCGCGGCTATCAAGCAAGCTAAAAGAAGGACAGTGCGTAAAACGTTGCGTAGGAAGTTGCCATTGGACGAAACTGAAACAATCCTAAACGAGACATAAAAAGCGCGCTCCTTCTTTTAGTTTGCATGATAACTAACGTTTGCACTGTGTGGAACTGAATCATGTGCGATATTTTGTTGGATAATACTGAAAGAAATGAATGCCAAGTAAGGTTGAATTAATTTTAGATTGTTGTTTTGTTTTCCATGTGCGTGAAATACGGAACAATCCTGAATGTTAGATGTTGTAAACACGAAAGAAACCTTTATCCCTTGCGCATGTATCATGATAGATAAGCGCTGGCGGGATCACTAGCTCAGAGGAGACACCAGGCGAATGCGAAAAAGGCCCATTCTCGAGTTCCGTAGTCCTTTTCAACTGTAATTTTCTTTTTTTGGCGATCATTTTTCTCCGGAACATGTAAAGACATGCTCACGATGAAATTTCATCGTACACGCTGTCCATCAAGCAATTTAAAAGAAGGGTGGTGCGTGTAACGTTGCGTAGCAATAGCTTCCATTGGAAGCAATTAAAACAACGAGACGTCATTACAAGCGCGCTCCTTCTCTTAGTTTGCTTGATAACTGACGTTTAAAGTGAGTGAAACTGCATCATGTGCAAATATTTCGTTGGATACAACAGAAAGAATCGAATGCCAAAGAATAGAAAGTAAGATTGAATTAATTAGGTCGTTGTTTTATTTTTATTTTTGCGTGAAATTGGGAACAATCCCTGAATGCTAGATCATGCAAACACGAAAGAAACATTTATTCCTTCCGCAGGCAGTATGACAGGAGCGCTAGTGGGAACCCTAGCGCAGTGGCGCCACCATGCGAATACGAAAAAGGTCATTTCTAGAGTTAAGTTGCGGAACGTTGGCATGGCGCACAAACGTTGCTGAGTGACAAGGTGATCAAATGTAAAAATCTCAGGTATGGGTGTGCGGACAGAACGTGGTGAGAAAGAACGTGCTTTTTACATTGAGCAAACTGGATTAACTCTTTCCAACGCACGGACGCCTTTTGACGCCTTCACACTTAAGCCGCATAAACGCCTTCGGACGCCTTCACGCTTAAGCCGTATAAACGCTCTCGGACGCCTGTTAGGGCCCAAAACGTCATAGTGACGAAAACGTCAGATCACACGGTCTGAGCCATCCAGGAGCAAATGTACAGTTTCACACTGTGCCTCGATCGCAGTGTCTGTTGACGGGGGCTATGAATATATGAGGCAGTAACTCTTCAGTTTCAGATATATTTAAGTGCTTTCAGTAACGATGGAATATGGGTATCGCCCCCCCCCCCCCCCCCTCTCTCCGGGTCCAACCCTTGGAACCTTCTATTCCAAGAAACCTTAGATGTCCTTATTTTCCTGCGCCTTAATTCGCAAATTTCGGCCTCCAAGAGGTCTCTAATTGTCAATCAATCAATCAGAAACGCCACGCAGGGTTGTGTGGGCGATAACCGGGATGGTTGAAATTAAACTTTAAACTGTATATTTCATTCTACCAAGGTATGACGTTTTGGTCACTATGACGTTTTGGGTTCTAACAGACGCCTTCACGCTTAAGCCGCACAACCGCCTTCTGACGCCTTCCAACTACCTTTGCCATTTTAAGCCGAAATTCCGGGTCCCTCAACGAGAAACTTTCCGTGATGATACCTAGGGGTATTCTTAACAATAACACGTTTCATTCAATGTGTTAACATAAATAGAACACATTTTGGGGTGAATAGCATACACCCACCCGATGCTAATACAAGCCCGCGCAGCTAACCACTGTGCGAATGCACTGACCTAGATATGGCTGGCCGGGTAAACTTATCAGTAAGCTGGTACCGACACCCACGCGCACGCACGCAAGGCGCGTATAAGCCCGGAACCAGGCGTTTGGCATCAGGATAGGGCTTGAGCCAGTCAGTGCCGCTGGCTAGGGCAGCGACTCGCTCTGCGGACTAGGTGCGCTCGGCCTGGGCCTCTGCGTGCGGAGTCTGTGCACTGTTTTAGTCAGTCCCTAGTGTGAGTAAATGCGTGAGCGGGGGACTTTCTCTGCGTGGGAAAGAGTTAAGTTGCCCAGGGGCAGATCAAAGACCGACCGGAGGGTGAGGGGACTAAATCCGCCTTTGTACGAGGGGGTGAGGGGCAGTTAAAAGCACCTAAGAATGATAAATTAATTCACAACCCTGCAGATTCTGATGTAAAGATTCGCATGAGCGTGTTCACATACTTAGAGACAAACTTGAGGTGATTTTATTTCCTCTTCAAGAACAAGTGACATAACATGAAACATCGACATTTAGCATAACCAGGCACGGATTCCGGAGTTTTCGGGGGATTATATATGTACTGTTGTGATTTTTATTTCAATTCTTCTTATTTCTTCATTGGATATGACCTCGTAAATAACGTCATTTTCGTACCACAAAGAGTGGCGAGATCATGTGGCTCTATTTACCTGGGTGTTACGTCACATTCGCGCAGAGCTAAACAAAGCTCGTGCCTGCCAACCTCAGTGACATTTGTTCCCTCCATGCCACAATATCGCAGACTGGCCACGGCCTGCAGGTGCGCACAACCCTGGTCTGTGAGCGCCTCACACTGACCTACTTCCAGCCAGTTCAGGCCACGCTGGCTGGCGCCGATAGAGGCCAGAGCGGCGTCAGTAAGACGCACACAAAGGGCCAGGTTCAGCCGACGCAACTTCCACAGCTTCCTGGCGATATGGTGAATCGCCAGGTCGCTGATCGTTGTCTCTGACACCTCCAAGGTTTCAAGATCGCTGAAATTATCTGCCACAAGTTGTAATCCTTCATCTGTGATCCTGTAACAACCATTGAGCTTAAGAACAACGAGACCAGACAGGCGATGCAAGTCTCTTAGGTCACTGTTGGACGTCTTCGTGCTAGCGGTCAAGTCTAGGGAGACGAGTCTAGGCAACCACTGGGAGCTTTGCGAGCCAGCCTTGAACCAACCCACGGGGATGTGGGAGGCTGTAACAGACAGGCTCTCCAATCGTAGCGGCAGGTGTTCAGACGACACACTGGCCATGCTTGTCTTGACGAGCTCCAGTTCAGATATGTTGGGGCATCGGTCCTTCAGTTCCCTTAGCATAGCATCTGATAAACTGTTTTGATGCCAGTTGACAGATGCTGAAAATAGATTAGTACTGTCATGAAATACTGGTTAGCAGGAAATCACGTACAATGCTCCCTGATTGCCTCGGAAATCGAGCACCTCGATCACTGATTGCCCAGAAAAACGGGCACCTCGATCCCTGATTGCCTAGGGAACTGTGCACCCCAATCCCTGATTGCCTAGAAAACTGGGGACCCCGATCCTTGATTTCATAGGGAACCGGGCACTCCAATCCTTGATTGCCTATGTAAGTATCATCAGACGACAGGTCATGAACTCCAATAAAACAAACATGGGGCACTAATAACTTGAAATCCACTAATAATTTCAAATCAAAGCGCCTGAAGGACAAACCGATGCGAAAAGTCGTCATAATAGTTGCTGCAAACGTTCTGATAAAACATACCTCTGTCCATGTAGCCTCTTATGCGCAGGGAGATGAGCACATCAGAAAAATGTGCACGAATAACCTTCCACATTTTGTGAAGGTTGAGCTTGTACGGTCTTAGGTCTACATGTTGCCATAATGTGAAGTCTTTTGATATTCTTCGCCAACTTCGACAAACCCTGCGTACATACAAAGAACGTGTCAACCATATAAATATATACATACATGTAAATATATACATATAAACATATGCAATTACCTTTGTTAAACAATTACTAGAAAATTGTTGCATAAGCAGCTTTAATGAACTTCATTCAAGTTATAAAACATTTTAAATGCCCTCCACCCTTGAAATTAATGTTTGAGGTAAGTATTTTACAGTGTTCATATTTATTTCCTATTTTGACACCTTTTGCCGAACTTTGACACCCCATGATAGCATGTGTTTAAAAAAAAGTGTTAATGAATTGCAAAATATTTTATGTTATTCGCCTACATAAAAAACTTTCAAACAATCCAAGTTTAATATTGTCCCAACATAACCAATTTCAGGCTGAGAACTTGTTATTTCAGCTAGAGGAGCATAGAAATCTATAGATTACCACCTGGAAACAATATAGTTTATACAATATTTGTGTATGCATTCTAGTTGGGTGCAGAAATTAAAGATATGACCATGTATTTCATTACAAAACTACTCAGGTTGTCAAACGTTAGGCAATTACTGAACTTGCTTTACCCTAAAATTGACATTCCTCTTAAAATGTCAGGCTTTGAGTACCGGGTATATTCACAAAATGTCAGTACCAGTAAGTTGTATTGTCAACATCCCCTTGCTGACAAAGAATTTTCACCAATAGGCCGTAATCAAAAAGGTAACAATATGGAAGTTATAGACAGTTTCAGAATTCTAAACGGAGAAGCAACAGGACTAAGACACGATTTGTGAGGATCAGCTTACTTCCTGGACCACTGCTGCTGAAGCTTTACTGCCTTCAAAAATAGGTATACATAATAAACAGGAGTTTAACATGTGAAAGGGTTCAATAAATAGCTATACGTGGGAAAGAGAGTGTGAGACCACGGTGGATTAATCAGGACTTAATTGATAACAAATAAAAAAAAACATAATGTTATTAATTAGGAAATAGAATAAAATGTTGCAAGAGTGTCTAAATAGGCAACTAACATGCTGTAAGTTTACTCAATAGCTTTACTTTACTTTCAAAATGCATTTCTTGTGAGTGATATTAGTAGTTTTTAGTTGTTCCTCACGACTCAATAGGTATCACTGCGGTAGAAATAAATGGCAGCTAATGCTACCCCCAGGCAAGCCCGCTTCTCTAGGGAGACTCCGGCGCGAGAGATACACACTTGAGAAATTCACATGAAAACATGTGTTTTCACTGATCCAATGACTGGGTCCCTGAACAATGAACCAATTAGCATGGCTTATAATATCATGTGATGACCTTGCACATGTGCAGTAAACAACTTCCTGTAAAAAAATGGTGGCATGTGGTTGTCCATTTTTATGCCAGTAGGCAATTATAGCTCCTTTTGAAAACTTTAACAACTTTTGAAGAGTTCATACATCAGTAATTATATATAAAAAAGTACTTTTACCGTGTTAAAACTAATTATGAAAGCTATACTTAAACAATTCAATTTGTCATGTGAAGTTGATTTTTCACTATAGAATGCTACATGGCTATGATTCTTCAACCATAGCCATGGAGTCATGGCTACTGCTGCACTGAAGGTGTCTGTATTTGTCATGATTAAATTAATTTTTACTGTCAATTCTGTTAGGGATAGAAGCATATTTACCAATTTGGGACAATGCCACTCAAAGATTCAGAAAGGGTATGTCACTATCCTTCTAATAAAGAACTGTTTTCCGTATTTACTTCTAAATGACTGCTACAGGGAAATGATATGCAACTAATCAAAACCCTAACCTTGTAGGTCTGGGTTTTGATGTCAAAGCTAGTCGCGCACCTACGTTTAATATCTTCGCTATTCTTTTCTATTAGCAGAGTTCCCACCTGACTAAGGTCGGGAGATAAGCGGGTCACTTATCTTTATTTAAGCCTCCAAATGAATGCATTAAATATATATTCCGGTAGAATGGTATATTAGCTTTCGTTTCAGCGTAAATTGAAAGCAAAATTCGACATCAGTAATGTTCTGCGATATTTTTATCATGCAGCCCCATCAAATTTGCGCGGCCGCAGCCCACTCGATCGTTACAACGGCGCTTTGTCAATGTCAAGGCCGCGTGGGTCAACTTCTTAAATACGGATTGACAAGTGTACCGTCTGACACTCATGATTTGGGCTCAACCTTCCGAATGTTATTGCAAATGCTCCAAAGTAAAATAACATTTTTTTAGTAAGATATCAGGCAGTAAATACCCTCACGCAAGCCATGACATTGTGATTCAGACATGTTGCTCGCGATCATTCCCGACACAAAAACCTCATTTATGTGACGTCATACTTCTTGTATGCAAATTACATTGAACGCTGTTCCATTTATTGCACTCCCGCCTCATGCACTCGCGTCCGCCGATATGTAGGGAACGTGTTTGCAGGGGGAGATACGGCATAAGAATAAGTAGCGCTCATACAGCCGTGGTTCCTTCAGGTTGGGGTATCAAATATCAGAAACGATTTTATGGCGGCACCCGTGGGTTGGTACGATATGGGCCGGACTGACTGACCAATGACGAATTCCCACGCTGCCCCCAAACTGTCTAAGGTATATATCGTCTGCACAAAGAGGGATTCCACAGCTACTCCAGGGGGGGGGGGGGCATTGTTATACAAATCTGGTTGGGGGGGGGGGGGTGGTCCGCGGGTGCTTTGATGCCGGAGAGAGCGCGAATTTATGATGAGAAAGAGACCCCTATAGAGCGGATATTTTAACACTTGCGACCGGGGGGGGGGGGGGGGGTTTCTAGAATTGTTCGTTCATAGAGCGGATTACCGCGAGAAAATACCCCTTCCGAGCGGGTGGTTCGTATTTTAATACGCGTCGCACTGGCGCGTTTCACCCATTGCCACACCGCAGCAGATATCTCAAAACTGTAGGAAAACAAAAGTAAATGGGCACACACACATTTATTGAGTGAGGTATTGTAGTTTTTAGAACTAAATCGTGTTGGGATAACCCTCTTCTTCAATCATAGTCTCACAGTGGCATTATTCAATGCACAATTAATCTTCTAAAACCCGGGGAATTCAGCGGGGGGGGGGGGGGGCTCAGGAATTGGGCAGAAGTAATATCGATAATTATATTGACATAAATTGAGACCGGGAGCTACTGAATAACGGGACATAAATGTTAAGGATATTTAAACACTTTCTGTGCAATTATTGCGCATCCAGCACAGAATACTCAAATTGTGGCTAAAGCACGCTAATAAACAAATATCAGTCCAGTAAAACGAAGACCCAAGCTCATACATTGATTGCGTAAAAAAAAGGGGGGTTGACTGAGTTAAAAAAGGGTCTGTTTCCCGTCCGTTCGTCATTTAACGTAGTACTACTACCTTCAGTGGATAAAATCTGCCTGACGTCCTGGTTGGATCTATAGAAATTATAATTGACGTGTAGCCCGCTTAAAGCAATATATTCCGTAATTTTTGTTGTACCAACCTCTTCTCCATGTCAAATTAATACATTCTGTCTTGAATTTAAATCCTGAAAGCCCGTGGCTATCCGGAGAGAGCGAATTTGTTTTCCAGAGCAGAAGAGTTGGTGGCCGGCTTTATATTCCTACGCGCCTATTCGCTGTTCGGTTGGGTCATCAATAAAACGCGGAAAACTTCGGAAAACTTCTTCGCAGCGGAAATTCCGAAGTTTTCCGCAGTATTTTGCATGATTTCGCAGGTATTCCGCAAGTATTCCGCGTTTTATTGAGGCCCCTTCGGTATGCTGTGTGATGTCGACCGCGGCTCGCCAGGATGTCCGCGCGCGATATAAATAAACCGCGTAGTTTTATGTTAAAATTGTTGTTTTACAGACTCAAAGAGATAAATAATATATGCATCATAATTTTAAGATACTTCTAGTCTTGATTGTAAAGTGTAAAAAATGTAAGATGGCGCATGTAAGTATATTGCTTTAAGTATACTGTAAAATTGGATACTGCTGTGACTGCTAAGATAAGCGTATTATAGGCAAGGTTCCCCGGGCAGAGTTCGTTCTCTTAAATTGCTACTGATGGGAAGTTTTGTCTGCTTTGATGACGGTTCGGGCGATAAGGCGTTGGGAGAAATATCATTACTGTTGGCACCAAGCAAGGTAGCCCGCCGCAGACATGGTCACCATGCGGTATAATCACCCGAAAGCAGTGCGTGCAGTGGTTCGGTTGGATATACGTTCAAGGCGGCTGCTGGTGCCAATGTGCTCTTGCATGCAGCGGCATAGTGGGACAAACAGCTTCATTTTATTAGTATAGATCTCTACCAAGCCAACAGTCAGTTGACCTAGAAGACTGGAAACACTTAGCATATATTTAGCCACTCCCTTTACTACTACAACCCCAACCATTACTGATTAAAGCTCAAAGGCATTAGACCTTATTCCACCTTTCCTTTGGCAGCAAACCAATAATAATTAAACGTTAATTAAGGCTTGCTTTAGACCATCCAACCCTGTTGTACTGAAGACCACAAAAACATTGGTCGGCGGAAAAGATTTAATGTCATGCTAAATGTTATTAAAGTGGTTGAACCGGTGAATCGGTTAGAATTCGCCAGAATCAGACCTGGTCTAAATCATTTAAATCGGTTCCATAAAAATACTATAGCGGAATTATTCCAGCTGAGCCAGCTATTGTATCGTAATTGTTTATGTAATTGGGCGAGAACCGTGTAAGAATAAATCCAATTATAATTATTATTAAAATGCAGAAAGATTGAATTCCACACGATTCCGATATGGTCGTGCCATGTGGGAATTCCTATTTGGCGCAGCGCCATATGAGAATATTCCCACATGGCGCAGATCACGATAAGGCGCAGACCAGTGACAAAGATTTCTGGATTCCACAAAAATGTGATGAAGACGCCACATATCTGTCACAGGTGTGCAGTGAACTCGCCACAAAACGAACTCGCCACAAGTGAACGCGCCACAGGGCGGGTGAACTCGGCACACTTTTGGTTGAACTCGCCACACTTTTGGGTGAACTCGCCACACTCGACAAGTGAACTCGCCACACCTACGGGTGAAGTTGTTCCCTAGCTCCCTGTAATTGGTTATAGTACTTTTTTAGCTTAAATCGCCTACTGACCGATATTAATAGCGATTTTATGGATTTAGAATACATCATGACATCGATCTTGCGAGCACACACATGATCTTACCATGATCACAATGTCCCCATCTGACATGTCTACTTTTGTATCCATGTCCGTATAAACAGGTATCCAAATTTATCCAAATGTAATTATCTAGATAAGTTCAGTTCTAATGTTTCTTTGTAAAGGCCGAGATCTGAAATGATGCCTTGACGGAATATGGAGCCTCAGGAGCCTAGTGCGGTTTTGTTTCTATCACAATATGGCTTCGCCCAAAGTGCCATGTGGGCGTGACGCCGTGAAGTCGGCGATGTTAGTCGATGTGGCGGCCAGGGAGGATGGGGGTAGTACTAGGTAGCAGGGGTGAAAAAATTGTAAACAGCGACCCGTTAACACCGCGAGAATCAGGAGTATACTTCAAAGTGGTGTGACATGTTATTAATGTTAATATCACTTAGCATTGTCTCCCTGAATCCAACCTCGCATATATATAACAGCATTCTTAATTCGGCAATTTCAGAATTTCAGATTTGGGGGGTTGGGGGAGGCACCAGAGAGAACATACTAGGATGTCGGCTATTGAATTAATTCGCGATTCTCTTCATTTTTAATTCGCGCGGCCAGCTATGAATACGGAAATTTCTTTTAGACAATGAGATGCTAGCGACAAACAAGCAAATGAGATGGGCGGGGAAGTGGGGGGGGGGGTGGACGATGTACGTATTTAAGAAAACATATTCCCTTTAACTCGGTGAGAATCAGGAGGATACATCAAGGTGATGTGACATGTTAATATCACTTGGTATGGTTTCCCTGATTCCACCCTCGCATGTATATATATTAATTCGGCAATTTCAGCTATCCATAGCGCCGGGCTATGGCTCCGGGCGCCGAGCTATGGCTCCGGGCGTCGAGCTATGGCTCCGAGTGCCGGGGTAAGGCACCGGACGTCGGGCTTATAGCTCTGGGCGTCGGGCTATAGCTCTGGTTGCTGGGATATGACTATGCTTTAAATGGCACACTATTAAAATACATTGTTAACTTTTGCTTTTGCCCTGATATGTGCATAACCGTTTTACTTGCATCGTGATCCTACAATACGCCAGTTAATACACACTTCTACATGTTAACAACTGGCTCGTGCCCGGTCATAGCGTCGTTAAGACTGGGGAGTAGTTGTCATAAGTTAAGACCGCCACTATGAACCATTTACTAAGTGTAAGCGGCTATGACCGCTACATAAAACCGAGATTTGGCGCTATGACCGTGCCCGGTCGTAAACTGCGCTATGACTGCCTTATGACCGCTACATGAAACCGGCCCCAGGGCTCCACAAAAACAAAGTTGGTTCCACTCTCATGGGCACTCAGCTGCTTGTATGGCTATATACAGTGACATAATCGGAGCGCCATCTGGCGTAAGAGTTACCCTTCAGTAGAACTAGCCTTGTATAGGGCTATAAAGTCTCGTTCGCCTAGACTTCCGGTTTACTCATTTTGGGGACAAATAAACGAAGCACGTGTTCGGAACGAGTTTAGAATCTCTGCGCACACTGGTATGCCGACTATCTGTGACGTAGGCGTGACGTGTATGTTACGCAAAGAGTAAGACTGGGAACAAGACTACCTGCGCAAGAGCCAGGCGTCGAGGGGTGGGTCCATTGCGGAAGGCCTGACGATATAATTAAGAATATTTAAGAAATATAGCTGCCCAAAACGGATAGACGACATATTTTTCATTCGTTTGAGCCACCACAATGACTAATATTTGTTACGACGGGACAACACGGCTGAGACACTAAGGTTTTTTTTGCATTTCCTACGAAAACGAGACATTATGACGTCACATAGATTCTCCCCGAGTGACAACGTTGGCGCAACGCTTCAAACAGAAAACTTACAAAGAATGAAGAACGTCTTTTCGTGATCTAAAACTGACACGAAAACATCCTACTGGTCTTAACTTCCCTTTACCATGTGGTTTAATGACGCGTCCGTGTGTTGTTACTCCATGCGCTGCACATTTTGACAGCGGAATGGTTAAGTTGATCACTTGCTCTCGCCATTTTTGTTACCGTGGAGGCAGGCGAAACTCTGTGTTAGCTTTCGAGTGTTGTGAAGACGGATTTTTCTTTGTATATTCCCAAAGTTCTGCGCTCCATCGCCTCCAAATATTTTAACGTCTATCTCCCATAGCCATGTTTTGTGAAATGGTACTCATAGTCTTTAGAATAAACCTGGAAAGAAATTGACTTATAGCTGCCTATAGTTCAACATGGAGCACGTGTGTTTGTTTGTCCCCCAAATTAAAGTCCCGCGGCCCAATCGCGAGAACTGTATAGCCCTATGTGTGGAGTCCGCGAATGAGCGATATTTTTGAAACGGCAGTTGGCAGAAGGTTAGTTTTGGAGGAAAAATTTCGGGCTAATGAATTAGTGAGTAGTGAATGGGGCCTTCAATATTTTTGCCGAACTGTTCATAAATGTATCCTGGATATGACTATGTGACATATATGTGGCGTCTTCATCACATTTTTGTGGAATCCAGAAATGGTTGTCACCACCCCCTGCTATCGGAAGACGGCTCTCCGTTCTGCCCACAGGCCCAGTAAATCAGTGGAGGGGGGAGGCCGGGGGGGGGGGGGTAGGGGGCCCCACAACGCATACTAAGCATACGTTGTGCCCTCCCCCTCCCCCACCCCCCTCCACTGATTTACTTTGCCTGTGGTTCTGCCCTGCGGCCATTGGGCCATGTTACAGGGCTACCCATGCTAAATTCTTTAAATGCCAGTCGGAAATCCTCTATAACTTTCTGACATAAAGAAAGTGTCAATACTAGGTTGTTTCGGTTATATTTTCGCGAAGAAATGTTGGAGCACACGCCACTTCCCGACCAACCATCCGCCATATTTGTTTTTGGCGGATGCCTGTGATACCTGTGAATGCAACATGTTCCTCTGCTCCGTTAGCATATGACTCTCCGCTAGAGGGCGTTGTCACCGGTAATTCATGGTTACAAAGTTTGCGACCCAGGCTACATATGGTTCAAATGACACATGGCGGGACTAGCCAGGTAGCGCTGCATACGCAAGGCGATTGGTCGGGAAAAGAGGTATGCTGTAAAAAAAAATCACGAAAATAAAAAACGAAACAACCTAGTGTTGAGACACTTTCTTGATGTCAGAGGATAGAACAAGGTATATAAAAGATGTAAACACTATGATTGTACGTGCACACAGTATGCTAAGAGCTACAGTAGATTCCCGACTGGCGTGTCTGTCTGTCTGTTGGTAACGCGGGGCATTATCTTTCGAATGAAAGAAAGATGCGGAAAGGCAATAAAAAAAAGATGCGTAGATGGGCAATAAAACTCGAAGGTCAACGTCACGATGACGTCATACGTCCAAAACACATTTTTCGCTCTAGCTTTCTTAATATTGCTTTCTTAATATTTAATATATAGCCGCAATTAGTATCAAAATACTCAGCTCCTCAAAATCTTTCTCGTTACTGACATCAGATTTGACGTAGGATGAAATGATTTCGCGCCACAGGCAGTTGAAAATTAGAAATTTTGGATTTTTTTTTTTTTTTATAAAGTTTGAGATATCGACTCCTCCTTCTGCACAGACAATGCCACGGCCCACCGTTAGGCTAAGTTCGTAGATGGGTCATGTAGGTCAAAGGTCAATGTCACAGGAATTTTTCGCAATTGGCTTAACCATTGAAAGATAGGACCAAAACACGGAAAAATCGCTATAACGTCCGCAGTTTCCATTTAATCACGGTGCCAATTATTTCACGTATTGGGCCCATAAGTACCTTCTATACCGTCTTTCATTTGTGCAAATCGCCCGAATAGTTTTCCTGCTAAAAATTCCTAAAGTTTAACATGGGACCCTATAGGAACATTTTTGCGGGAACCAGGCCTCCTCAATTTCTCCATGAAGGAACATGTCAGACAAACGACACCTTGCGTGAGATATCACATTAGTATTTCGGCGTAAAGTATTATATTGACCAAGGTCACGCTTCCAAGGTCAAGGTCATATCAAGGTCAAGATTACGAAACCTGTTCTCCCGCGTAACTTCGTTAATATTTGGTCTAGAGATTCGCGGTTTGTTTCAGAGTATTCTTCAGAGAGATGCGCAAACGTAATGTGCCCTCAGATTTCATCTGACATTTATAGTTTTCGAGTTATTGGATAAGCAATTTTGACATTGCCAAAAGTGCAAAAATAATAGCAAATAATCACACTTTAACATGGCCAAGCCCATTATAAGGCCTCGATACGCCAAATGACTGACGGCGCCTTGCCAACGTCATGAAATGGGCCTTAACATAGTCGAATTGGTCCCATAACCCCAATTTTCGTCTTCCTTCTCAAGCTCTGCTTGACCGTCTAGTTATGACGTAAAATCTACGATTTTACGGCATCTATCACTTCGTTCGTTTGTCTGTGTGTGTGTGTGTGTGTACGCGCTCTGTAGGTCGCAAAACGCAACATTTTGTTCTGTAACTTTACCCATCGATATAGGTATTCGACATATCTCGGCCAAGTTCGTTAGCGGGATATGTACGTCAAAGGTCAAGGTCACATGAATTTTTTTGTTTGTTCCTTAACCATTGGGAGATAGGACCAAAAATCGGAAAAGTCGCTATAACGTTCACAGTGTTCATTTAATGATGCTGTACATTATGTCACGTATTGAGCCCGTCGGTAACTGGTATCACGTTTTTGAATTTTGCAAATCGCCTAATTAGTTTGTCTGCAAAAAAATGCTAAACTTTAACATAGGACCCTACAAGAGCTATTAACTATTAAAAACAGCTGGCTGACATCAATGATGTGTCGCTGGAGACTCGTCACTTGGCTTATCGAGATGTTAACACAGCGCAACTCGCTACTATTCTTGTCATAACAACATTACAGCGAGGCGCTTCACTGTCGCGAGTTGTGGCAGCGACCAATGTAGGCCTACTGTTGTGGGGGGCGGGGCCCGGAAAAGGGGGGGGGGGTCAAGCTGGGGTGGTGGGATGATTGTGTTGGTTGCTATGAAACTAATGTGCATGGTAAGGATGAATAAACAGGCAGTTTGGTTTCAGATGTCCACCGAGTGAGATCGGGGCGAAACTGAAGAGTGACTTTTACTTTTGGGATGGGGCTAACAATTGAGAGGATGCTCACTATAACGACAGTTATGGAGCTGCCGGATCCGAGAGGGTCAATATGGGTGAGGTATCAAATCTGAATCTAAGGGGCTAAACACGGATCTGAATGGTCAAATCTGGATCTCAGGGTGTGCCTGTGCACTCTGTGTAGGCCACAAAACGCAACATTTCGTCGTATAAATTTACTCATCGATATTCGAGCAAGTTCGTTAACGGGGTCTGTAGATCACAGGTCAAAGTCACAGTCAAATCAACTGTTAAGATCAAGGTCAGTGTAGTGGACCGACGACGTAATCTGGATTTTACATTTTACGTCATCTCACCCTACGGGTGGCGCAATCTCGTTATAATATGGGCGCGTACAATAATACTGTGCTTACGTACTCTATATACCTTGTTCTATCTTCTGACATCAAGAAAGTGTGTCAACACTAGATGGTTACAGTCATATTTTCGCGAACAAATGTTGGAACCTGCGACTTTTCCCTACCAACCGCCATGCGTATGCAGTGCCACCTGGCGAATCCCGCCACCATTTGAACCATTTGTAGCCTGGGTCCCAAACTTTGTAACGGTAAATGAGCTGTGAAAGAGGGCGCTGCTATTGTCCTTAAGTTCAAAGTGAGCGACTGATAAGGCCCTCTAGCGGAGAGTCATATGCTAACGGAGAGGAGGAACCAAGTCGCATTCACAGGTACCGGCATCCGCCCAAAACAAATATGGCGGACGGCTGGTCGGTACCAGTTGTGTGCTCCAACATTTCTTCGCGAAAATATAACCGAGACAACCTAGTGTCAACACACTTCATTTATGTTAGATGATAGAACAAGGTTTATAGAATACGTAAACACTATGATTGTTCAAGCACACATTATTATATATATAATAATAAAAGCTACAGTCGATTCCCTACTAACGTCGAAGGATGTTAACATTGTTACCGTTGTGCCCCTAGAGACAAGTGTGTATCTCTCGCGCCGGAGTCTGCCAGTTGTGATCTTCCAGTTACAATATCTGCCACTTACTGAAAGCGTTGAAACGGTTTCAGCAAATGCTTCCGCGAGTGATACTCTCCTTCTCACTGTCAGCACAGAGTTACGTGGTGGACATGGTGGGACATTTTAAGTGAGTATTCATTTAAATATGTAGAGAATTTGCATTAGTTAACTTTGTTAAAAGAAAAACGCACTGGTCACGTCTGGACTGGTCATAGAGACACAAGGGTACCGTAACCCTATTTCGCTCAACGCCGCGAGGGTTTATTATAGTTCATTTTTTGATGGGCGATAATAGGGATGCGCATAGGGTAGAAATCAGAGGCTCGAAATCAACACAACCTGGTTACCAACAGTCCATGGACAGGATCGACGGCTGTACTACCAGAAACCCTCTCCCTGGTCACCAGATCAACATTTTCTCTTAATATGGGGCCGTTCTATCCCATTCCACAGGCAACCCTATTCCCTAGCACTGGCCGACCCCCAATCTGCCACTTACGCAAATTGGACTCTTTGGGGCCCAGGCGTAAATTAGGCAATATTTATGATGGGAAACCATCTCCCTAGTCACCGGAGATGCATTTCCTCTCAATGTGGTGCCTTTCTATCCCATTCCATAAGCAACCCTATTCCCCAGCAGTGGCTGACTCCCAATCTGCCACTTACGCAAATTGGGCTCTTTGGGGCCCAGGTCGAAAATTAGGCAATGTATATAATGGGAAACCATCTTCCTAGTCACCGGAGATCCATTTCCTCTCAATGTGGGGCCTTAATTTCTATCTCATTCCATAAACAACCCTATTCCCCAGCACTGGCCGACACCCAATCTGCCACTTACGCAAATTGGACTCTTTGGGGCCCAGGTGGAAAATTAGGCAATGTATATGATGGGAAACCATCTCCATAGTCACCGGCGATGCATTTCCGCTCAATGTGGAACCTTTCTATCCCATTCCATAAGCAACCCTATTCCCCAGCACTGGCCGACTCCCAATCTGCCACTTACGCAAATTGGACTCTTTGGGACCCAGGTGGAAATTAGGCAATGTATATGATGGGAAACCATCTCCCTAGTCACCGGAGATGCATTTCCTCTCAATCTGGGGCCTTTCTATCCCATTCCACAAGCAACCCTATTCCCCAGCACTGGCCGACTCGCAATCTGCCACTTACGCAAATTGGACTTTGGGGCCCAGGTGGAAATTAGGCCATGTATATGATGGGAAACCATCTCCCTAGTCACCGGAGATCCATTTCCTCTCAATGTGGGGCCTTAATTTCTATCCCATTCCATAAGCAACCCTATTCCCCAGCACTGGCCGACTCCCAATCTGCCACTTACGTAAATTGGACTCTTTGGGGCTCAGGTGGAAAATAGGGAATGTATATGATGGGAAACCACCTCCCTAGTCACCGGAGATCCATTTCCTCTCAATGTGGGGCCTTTCTATCCCATTCCATAAGCAAGCCTATTCCCCAGCACTGGCCGACTCCCAATCTGCCACTTACGCAAATTGCACTCTTTGGGGCCCAGGTGGAAAACTAGGCAATGTATATGATGGGAAACCATCTCCCTAGTCACCGGAGATGCATTTCCGCTCAATGTGGAGCCTTTCTATCCCATTCCATAAGCAACCCTATTCCCCAGCACTGGCCGACTCCCAATCTGCCACTTACGCAAATTGGACTCTTTGGGGCCCAGGTGGAAATTAGGTAATATATATGGTGGGAAACCATCTCCCTAGTCACCGGAGATGCATTTCCGCTCAATGTGGAGCCTTTCTATCCCATTCCATAAACACCCCTATTCCCCAGCACTGGCTGACTCCCAATCTGCCACTTAGAAAATTGGACTATATATGCGTTGGTATTCTCCTTTGATGTGACTTCGCTCCCAAAACAAAAATGCAAAGCCAAATAGAAACATCTTTTTTACCTTTAATTTAATATAATAATTCATATATGTAAACAACGTCTTCTTAATGACCGAAATCTTATATTTTCGTCGCTAATGCTAATCTAATGCGTAGAAAAACACTTCTCTAGACATGTAGACCCTTGCCATGACAAAATAACCCAACTTTCATAGCAATCGCTGATTCCCCATCTGCCATTTACGAAAATCTGACTCTTTGGGGGCCAAGGGTGAAACAAACCAATATAGTTAGTGGGAAATGTTTGTTTGTTTCCAACTGTAATTAATTGTTATGTAGTCATTTGCAGATGATGGCGAAACGCCAATCGCATTTCGAATGAAATGGCCGCGGGGCCTGGCTGGACCAGGTGGTTCTGGCGAGCGAAGGTTTCGAATGTAATCTGTGTGATTCCCGTACAGGGTATAAGTCAAAGCCTGGAACGGATGCCATGCTCAGAAAACACCTCCTTCTGAGACATATGAGAGGCCGGTCAACCAACCATATATTTTTTAGGGTCGAGCTGCGAAGAGGATCTGCCGGAATTACGAGCTATCCGCAGAGTCGAAGTCATTTAATTGTTAGAGCTATCCGGGCAATCTTTTGTTTCGGTATTAACAAATGAATGAAATTGTGCAATCTGTGTTTTATGGTATTAATTAATTAATAAATTGTTAAATAAACAAATTGTTAGAGCTATATCTGAGCAGTCTGTGTTTTTTGGTATTAATTAATGAATAAATTGTTAGAGCTATATCTGAGCAATATTTGTTTTTATTCGTATTTTTTACATAAGTATGACATGCACGAATATAATAGTATCATTCACTATTTATACAGTACACGGAGTAACGTCTTATTGAATGACGTTATCGGAGCCGAAAGTGGTATATAGACGTGATATTTCGCGACGTGGTAACCGCGTGCCAGCTACCATAAATAATCCCGTCGTGGCCACGTGATATTTCCACGTTCCAGCTACCATAAAACATCACGTCGTGGCCACGTGATATATCCACGTTCCAGCTACCATACAAAATCACGTCGAGGCCACGTGGTATTTCTACGTGATTTCGCCACGTGGTAGCCACGTTTAAATTACCATACAAAATCGCGTCGTGGCCACGTGGTATTTTAAACGTGATTTCACTACGTGGTAGCCACGTTCCAGCTACCATTAAAAAAACGCGTCGTAGCCACGTGGCCAAGTAACGCGTGCGCAACGAAAACGCCACGTGGTTTGGCTTGCTGGGAATTGTTGTTATGAGTCCGCAGCTCCTTGTTCATAAATTCGCCAAATCGAACACAGTAGGTGGGAAATATGGTACCACTTTATTGACAGTTGACCAACTGACAGTATACAACGGGGGGGGGGGGGCAAGGGGAGGGGCTGATGTTCTCAGGTCACGAATAATAAATTTCTTTATTCACACTTCACGGTGAATTAAAATATGAACTCCCTGTATACAATAATGAGGGCCGGTGTATCATATAAATTGGCGGTTTCCCGATTCCGGGCTATTTAATATCAAAATTCCCAGTCTACACTAAGAGGAAATTTTTGATCACGAGGGTCGGCTAATACATCATTCCCAGTTCACGAAGAATAATTTCCTCATTTCCCAGTTCACGGTGAAATGAAAAGCTTATTCCCGAGGAAGGCAAATACCCTTTGTTATGCCCAGAACATGTCGGTGGTTATGGGGATTATGCTTTTGTATAACACGCGGCTTTCGACCAAGTACGTGATTGCCTATTACATGATTCGTGCGGCGCGTCAGTTCACATAAGACGCCTGACGTGCGGTTGACGTCGCCAAAGATGTTCGGGCCAATAATATGAACGAGAGGTATATCGCCTGTTACCGTTTTGACAATCTCACTGTTGAAGTATAATTCTGCGTTATTAGCAAAGGATTAAACGTAAGACAAAATCTGCATAACCGAACGTACCACAGTATATATAACCAAGGGTGCAACAGTATCCAGATGTTTTTACGTTTCTTTTTATCAATAGGTCGAATAACTTTATATCATTTACCTTATCTGAAGCTTTAGATGCATCAAGCAGTAGCACATATGGAGGGGAATCGGTTTTTACAAGATATGTGACAGTTTCTAAGAATGCAAAAGTTCATTAGTAGAGCTCCTTGACGCAAAGCCGAAGTGTAAGTAGTCCGTGCTTAGACTTTCGCTGCTTTTTTCTTGTAACATCCAGTCAGCTCTACAATCATCATTATTGAGGGATTGGTTTCCGCCTTTGATAAGAGGTTGTATTGTGACAATGCTAAACACGTGTGGGGTAAAAGCTTAGTAAATAGTTGAGAAAGTAAAAAGCATGGTTTTGTGCCCATAGAGCTTGTTAGTAGGCCTAGGTCCGCTTCGTTGGTCTACCGCATAAATACGTTTATGGTTCACAAAAACCTAATAATCATCGCCGTTTCGGTTGTGATAAATCCTTGGATATACCGTTTGTTCGTTTTTCCTTTTGCTTCTGAACATTACAAAAGCTGAATTTTCCCTTTTTCAATTCTCTATTTCACAAAATGTAAAGCAGAAGAAGGGCTTCGGCAATTTCTTTTCCCGTTTTGAAACATGAAAAAGTAAAAAAGGTGAAAGTCATCAGAAACCGTTTGGCCTTTTTGAAAGGAGCAAACGAAAATAGGTAGCAGTCGCGCGATACCATTTACCCTTTTGTAAAGTGCAAAACGGAAATAGGTTACACTCGATAATCGCCTAAAATATTTCTAGCGACGATATAATATCAAGACTCGCGTGGTATAAAAAAAAGTAAAAATAAACTATTACTTCTTTCTTTAAATGACTGAAGTTATAAACCATACATTTCCCCTGACTGAGTGTTCATATTCTCGATTGCTTATAAACTGCGAACGAAATCCTTGGCCAGCAGTGTACTATCCACGATGAACGGATTGTTGTTATGCGCAAAAGCAGAGAGCAGAGTGAAACGGTCTCCCACCTTTTACGTTGCCTAATTTCTGCATGGACCACAAAGAGTCCAATTTGCGTAATTGGCAGATTGAGAGTCGGCCTGTGCTGGGGAATAGGGTTGCTTTTGAATTGGGAGAGAAATGCCTATATTGAAAGAAAATGCATCTCTGGTAGGCAGGGGGGTGGTTTTCTACCATATACACTCCCTAATTTACCCCTGAGTCCCAAAGAGTCCAATTTGCGTAAGTGACAGATCGAGAGTCGGCTAGTGCTAGGGAATATGTTTGCTTTTGAAATGGGAGAGAAAGGCCTATATTCAAAGAAAATGTATCTCTTGCGACTGGGGATATGGTTTCCCATCATATACATTGCATAGTTCCTCCTGGGCCCTAAAGAGGCCAATTTGCGTAAGTGACAGATTGAAATGGGAGAGAAAGGCCCTATATTGAAAGAAGATGTCTCTCTGGTAGACAGGGAGGTGGTTTCCCATCAAATACATTGCTTAATTTCGCCCTGGGCCTCAATGAGTCAATTTGCGTAAGTGGCAGATTGGGAGTCGGCCAGATCTGGGGAATAAGTTTGCCAATAGAATGAGATAGAAATGCCCTATATTGTGAGGAAATGCATCTCTTGTGACCGGGGATATGGTTTACCATCATATACATTGCATAGTTCCCCCTGTGCCCCAAAGAGGCCAATTTGCGTAAGTGACAGATTAGGAGTCAGCTAGTGCTAGGGAATAGGGTTGCTTTTGAAATGGGAGAAAAAGGCCCTATATTGAAAGGAAATGTATTTCTGGTAGGCAGGGCCGGAGGCGGTGTCCCACCATATGCATTGGCTAATTTACCCCTGGGCCCCAAAGAGTCTAATTTGCGTAAATGGCAAATTGAAAGTCGGCCAGTACCGGGGAATAGGGTTGCTTTTTAAACGGGAGCGAAAGGCCCTATATTGAAAGAAAATGTATTTCTGGTAGGCAGGGAGTTGGCTTCCCATCAAATACATAGCTTAATTTCGCCCTGGGCCCCAAAGAGTCCAATTTGCGTAAGTGGCAGATTAGGAGTCGGCCAGTGCTGGGGAATAGGACTGCCTATGGAATGGGAGAGAAAGGCCCCATATTGAATGGAAATGTATCTCTGGTAGGCAGGGCCGGAGGCGGTATCCCACCATATGCATTGGCTAATTTACCCCTGGGCCCCAAAGAGTCTAATTTGCGTAAATAGCAGATTGAGAGTCGGCCAGTGCTGGGGAATAGGGTTGCTTTTGAAATGGGAGAGGAAGGCCCTATATTGAAAGAAAATGTATCTCTTGTGACCGGGGATATGGTTTCCCATCATATACATTGCATAGTTCCCCCTGGGCCCTAAAGAGGCCAATTAATTTGCGTAAGTGACAGATTGAAATGGTATCTCTGGTAGACAGGGAGGTGGTTTCCCATCAAATACATTGCTTAATTTCGTCCTGGGCCTCAAAGAGTCAATTTGCGTAAGTGGCAGATTAGGAGTCGGCCAGATCTGGGGAATAAGTTTGCCGATGGAATGAGATAGAAAGGTCCCATGTTGTGAGAAAATGCATCTCTTGTGACCGGGGATATGGTTTCCCATCATATACATTGCATAGTGCCCCCTGGGCCCCAAAGAGGCCTATTTGCGTAAGTGGCAGATTGAGAGTCGACCAGTGCTGGGGAATAGGGTTGCTTTTGAAATGGGAGCGAAAGGCCCTATATTGAAAGGAAATGTATTTCTGGTAGGCAGGGCCGGAGGCGGTGTCCCACCATATGCATTGGCTAATTTACCCCTGGGCCCCAAAGAGTCTAATTTGCGTAAATGGCAAATTGAAAGTCGGCCAGTACCGGGGAATAGGGTTGCTTTTTAAACGGGAGCGAAAGGCCCTATATTGAAAGAAAATGTATTTCTGGTAGGCAGGGAGTTGGCTTCCCATCAAATACATAGCTTATTTTCGCCCTGGGCCCCAAAGAGTCCAATTTGCGTAAGTGGCAGATTAGGAGTCGGCCAGTGCTGGGGAATAGGACTGCCTATGGAATGGGAGAGAAAGGCCCCATATTGAATGGAAATGTATCTCTGGTAGGCAGGGCCGGAGGCGGTATCCCACCATATGCATTGGCTAATTTACCCCTGGGCCCCAAAGAGTCTAATTTGCGTATATAGCAGATTGAGAGTCGGCCAGTGCTGGGGAATAGGGTTGCTTTTGAAATGGGAGAGGAAGGCCCTATATTGAAAGAAAATGTATCTCTTGTGACCGGGGATATGGTTTCCCATCATATACATTGCATAGTTCCCCCTGGGCCCTAAAGAGGCCAATTAATTTGCGTAAGTGACAGATTGAAATGGTATCTCTGGTAGACAGGGAGGTGGTTTCCCATCAAATACATTGCTTAATTTCGTCCTGGGCCTCAAAGAGTCAATTTGCGTAAGTGGCAGGTTAGGAGTCGGCCAGATCTGGGGAATAAGTTTGCCGATGGAATGAGATAGAAAGGTCCCATGTTGTGAGAAAATGCATCTCTTGTGACCGGGGATATGGTTTCCCATCATATACATTGCATAGTGCCCCCTGGGCCCCAAAGAGGCCTATTTGCGTAAGTGGCAGATTGAGAGTCGACCAGTGCTGGGGAATAGGGTTGCTTTTGAAATGGGAGCGAAAGGCCCTATATTGAAAGGAAATGTATTTCTGGTAGGCAGGGCCGGAGGCGGTGTCCCACCATATGCATTGGCTAATTTACCCCTGGGCCCCAAAGAGTCTAATTTGCGTAAATGGCAAATTGAATGTCGGCCAGTACCGGGGAATAGGGTTGCTTTTTAAACGGGAGCGAAAGGCCCTATATTGAAAGAAAATGTATTTCTGGTAGGCAGGGAGTTGGCTTCCCATCAAATACATAGCTTATTTTCGCCCTGGGCCCCAAAGAGTCCAATTTGCGTAAGTGGCAGATTAGGAGTCGGCCAGTGCTGGGGAATAGGACTGCCTATGGAATGGGAGAGAAAGGCCCCATATTGAATGGAAATGTATCTCTGGTAGGCAGGGCCGGAGGCGGTATCCCACCATATGCATTGGCTAATTTACCCCTGGGCCCCAAAGAGTCTAATTTGCGTATATAGCAGATTGAGAGTCGGCCAGTGCTGGGGAATAGGGTTGCTTTTGAAATGGGAGAGGAAGGCCCTATATTGAAAGAAAATGTATCTCTTGTGACCGGGGATATGGTTTCCCATCATATACATTGCATAGTTCCCCCTGGGCCCTAAAGAGGCCAATTAATTTGCGTAAGTGACAGATTGAAATGGTATCTCTGGTAGACAGGGAGGTGGTTTCCCATCAAATACATTGCTTAATTTCGTCCTGGGCCTCAAAGAGTCAATTTGCGTAAGTGGCAGATTAGGAGTCGGCCAGATCTGGGGAATAAGTTTGCCGATGGAATGAGATAGAAAGGTCCCATGTTGTGAGAAAATGCATCTCTTGTGACCGGGGATATGGTTTCCCATCATATACATTGCATAGTGCCCCCTGGGCCCCAAAGAGGCCTATTTGCGTAAGTGGCAGATTGAGAGTCGACCAGTGCTGGGGAATAGGGTTGCTTTTGAAATGGGAGCGAAAGGCCCTATATTGAAAGAAAATGTATCTCTGGTAGACAGGGAGGTTGTTTCCCATCAAATACATTGCTTAATTTTGCCCTGGGCCCCAAAGAGTCCAATTTGCGTAAGTGGCAGATTGGGAGTCGGCCAGGCCTGGGGAATAGGGTTACTTATGGAATGGGAGAGAAAGGTCCCATATTGAAAGGAAATATATCTCTGTTGGGCAGTGAGACGGTTTAATTTCCACCCTAATGTCCCCCTGGTCCCCAAAAAATCTAATTTTTGTAAGTGGTAGATTGGGAGATGCATAATAGCCCTATAGCACCCTCCCCCCCCCTCGCTCCACGGCATATGTGGCAAACAGACAGTAACTGGCATACGCTGCGGCTCTCTCCCTAAATGGCAGACCATAACTGCTAATTTGTAACTGGCAGACTCCAGCACGAGCCAACACTCACTCGAATTTCTGGTGACAGACTGGACTATTTTTGCCTTTCAAGAAAAGTTACTTATGTGATTAAGGAAAAGGATTAAGGTTTGTTTCTGTTATAAAACTTTTTCCTCAGCAAAGGAGAATCAGAGCTACACTTGGTCAAAGTCAAACAACCCTGAAATGGGGTTGTCCCAGATCAGAATTTGACTATGGAATGCGACTATAGTCGGCGCGTTTAATATCTGCCGCCTCGTTTTCTTAAATATTTTTGTCTGTGCACTATTTGCAGACACGATTTTGTGAATTTAACTTACTTGAAAGTGTATCTTGTTTAATAACAGCACAACACGATAGTCTCCAGCATAAAGTATAGCAGACGATAGCCTGAAAATCAGACGTTAATGTCGTGACAGTCTGAAGGATCAACACTAACACTAACACTAACATGTGAACAGCGCCCAAGGCCTATGATTTCAGATGTTAGTGTCGATCCCTCAGACTGTCACGACATTAACGTCTGATTTTCAGGCTAAGCAGACCAAAGTGTGTTGACAGCCGCCTTTTTATGACGTCGTAAGGTGAAGTTCATATTACTGCGTTTTCATTGGTTAAAAGAAGTAAGCCCACGGAAGAGTCTAATATCAGGCACTAGAAAAGGGGACAGAGCATTATGTGCCTATGCAAAGTTTCTATACTAACTAATTTTAGCATCTCAAAGCAAAAGCAATGCAAAAGGAATGAGTTTGTAGCTTCAATGTTCATATATATGAGAGGACCTATAAACGCATGTAAGCTTGATTCAAGTTACGGCTTGACATTGATACAAGCTAACCCCTCTGCCCAAAATACCAGCAATACTATTGCCCGCAGACATGACTGATGACAGCGACGGCCATAGCGAAACTTATCTGCTTCGTTTGCGTGAAATGTCGGCATAATGTGAATTCTTTTGACGACTGTGAGTACGCCAAATTCAAGTTGACAAATATGTAGATCCATACTGATTTTAGGCTTGTCAATGAAACATTTCATGTCAAATTAGAAAACGAGGCGGCAAATAGTTTCCGTGCCGACTATAGGCTGTGTTTCAGCCCACACAGCCCAGGGTTCTGGGCTAGTGCAGCAGCCATGTTGACTTGTCAAAAATGATATCCAAAGAGAGGCACTGCAGTGGCAGACCGCGTTTAATTTGTTGAACTAAGGCTAGGGTTGGCGCAAGTGCCCCCAGGCAAGCCCGCTTTCAAGGGGCACAACATTTCTTCGAGAGAATATAACCAAAACAACTTAGTGTTGACACACTGTCTTGATGTCAGACATTGGAACAAGGTATATAGAATACGTAAACACTATGATTGTACGCGCACACATTATGATAAAGACCACAGTCAATTCCCAACTGGCGTCTAAAGAACTTTGCATGGATACTGTTGTGCCCCTAGAAAGCAGGCTTGCCTAGGGGTAGCCCCGTTTGATGGCGTTAATGGTTATGGCAGACTGATAGGCCATCCTTACCGCCACAAGGTAGGTCGCCATATTCAGTCTAAAAAATGGTGAGATGTCCACTTTACAAGTTGCTGGAGGTTTTGACACCAAAAACTCACCTCTAATTTTTAGTTGTTTAAGTTCAGGAGCATTATCCTTAAGGAGTGTCTGACTGAAATATGTTTGATGCAATTAACACTAGCTCAACTTATTCATTTTGTTCACTAACATGTTTTCCTGGCTAGCGTTGCCGTCTTCTTATGTTGTCTCATCCCACGAGATCACTAGATGTCGCTAGTTTCTTCCGGTCAACGCCCTCTAGCGAACTGGCTGCGCATTTGTCAAAGACCTAGTTCCCGTTCTGTTTATCAACAGTGACAAGTATCTACTCATCTGTTTTCTGTATACCTGACAGAAAAACATGTGTCACTGTTAATAAACAGAAAGAGTGTTGGAACCAGGTCTTTAGGAAATGCGCAGCCAGTTCATCAGAGGGCGTTTACCGCAAGAAACGAGTGACATCTAGCGGTCTCATGAGATGACACAACACAAGACAACAAAACTTGTCAACAAAACTTGTTAGTGGACAAAATAAAAGAATTGAGTGAGTATTAATAGCAGGAAACTTATTTCTGTCAGATATTCCTGGAAGATAATGTTCTGGAACCTAAAAAAGTAAGAATTAAAGGAATGGAATGTTGGTGTTTTAGGCCACTTTTTGTGCACATACAGGCTAAATTGGGCCAAGAATTAAAGGTGAGTGTTTTGTATATAAACCCTTAGCAACTTATAAAGTGGACCTCTCACAGTGTTTGGGACCAAACATGGGGACCTACGGACAGTACGGTGTGGCTGTTATGGACATAAAACAATATAAAATCCATAACAAGCCATCTGATGGGGCTAGCCTGAATGTTCAAACGTTACAGTTTGACAGTCTGATGCTTACTGTTACAGTCACAAAAACAAGTGTCAAGACTGTACTGTCTGAACATTCAGGCTACTGATGGGGCTAGCCTAGCCCCCCGCCTCTGTGTCAGTCGATTTACGGTGCCTGTGGCCTAGGGGCACTTGCGCCAAGGGCTAGGGATGTCCGCCGGGGCTTTTGTCCTACACGAGTTTTATCTACCACTTGCCTTGCAATTACGCACAGTTCCTTCGTACGTAGATATCCAAATATTTCAAGTGTTATATTTTCGGGCAAATCTGTTATGGAGTTCTTCTTTGGCCGCAACACCTGCGCCATGTTGTTTATAGGCTCTTCCACAGCCCCACCTCCGCTCGGAGCTGGGTAATACTGCGTCCGGAGCCGTGGACTTGTGGGTCCACAAGCAGTCTCCGACGGCAGGGGGCGCCCCTAAACGTCGCACACGACCAACTGTGACTTAACACCGGAAACATTTTTCCGCTGTTTGATGCAGGGACGGGCAACCACAGGCACAGTATATCAGTTGGGGGGGGGGGGGGGAGACTATCAGGCACTGGCCTGTAATATACGGCCCCAAGCCCACGCCGTGACGCTCAGCTAAGGCTTGTGGACCCAATGTCCACAACGGCCTCCGGGCTGTGGTTTCTTTATTAATTCACATATTATATCACATGAGGTGTCCTACGAAAGGTCTACATCACGACAAGACAGGTAGATCTTTTACAATATAAGGAGACATCATTTACATGGCAAAATTAGTTGGCGAAGTGGGTCCCTGTCGGGCACTGGCCTGAAACATACGGCCCAAAGCCCACGCCGTGACGCTCAGCTAAGGCTTGTGGACCCAATGTCCACAACGGGCTCCGGGCTGTGGTTTCTTTATTAATTCACATCTTATATCACATGAGGTGTCATACGAAAGGTCTACATCCCGACAAGACCAGTACATCTTTTAAAATATAAGGAGACATCATTTACATGGCTAAATTAGTTGGCGAAGTGGGTCCCTGTCGGGCACTGGCTTGAAATATGCGGCCCAAAGCCCACGCCGTGACGCTCAGCTAAGGCTTGTGGACCCAATGTCCACAACGGGCTCCGGGCTGTGGTTTCTTTATTAATTCACATATTATATCACATGAGGTGTCATACGAAAGGTCTACATCCCGACAAGACAGGTAGATCTTTTAAAATATAAGGAGACATCATTTACATGGCTAAATTAGTTATCGAAGTGGGTCCCTGTCGGGCACTGGCCTGAAATATACGGCCCAAAGCCCACGCCGTGACGCTCAGCTAAGGCTTGTGGACCCAATGTCCACAACGGGCTCCGGGCTGTGGTTTCTTTATTAATTCACATATTATATCAAATGAGGTGTCAGACGAAAGGTCTACATCCCGACAAGACCAGTACATCTTTTAAAATATAAGGAGACATCATTTACATGGATAAATTAGTTGGCGAAGTGGGTCCCTGTCGGGCACTGGCCTGAAATATACGGTATCTAGTCAACTCGACCCAAAACCAACTCGACCCACGACATGCTCGACCCATCACCGTTCCAAGCCCACGCAGTGACACTCATTTTAGGCTTGTGGACCCAATGTCCACAACGGGCTCCGGGCTGTGGTTTCTTTATTAATTCACATGTTATATCACATGAGCTGTCATACGAAAGGTCTACATCCCGACAAGACAGGTAAATCTTTTAAAATATAAGGAGACATCATTTACATGGCTAAATTAGTTGGCGAAGTGGGTCCCTGTCGGGCACTGGCCTGAAATATACGGCCCCAAGCCCACGCCGTAACGCTCAGCTAAGGCTTGTGGACCCAATGTCCACAACGGCCTCCGGGCTGTGGTTTCTTTATTAATTCACATATTATATCACATGAGGTGTCATACGAAAGGTCTACATCCCGATAAGACAGGTAGATCTTTTAAAATATAAGGAGACATCATTTACATGGCAAAATTAGTTGGCGAAATGGGTCCCTGTCGGGCACTGGCCTGAAATATACGGCCCCAAGCCCACGCCGTAACGCTCAGCTAAGGCTTGTGGACCCAATGTCCACAACGGGCTCCGGGCTGTGGTTTCTTTATTAATTCACATATTATATCAAATGAGGTGTCAGACGAAAGGTCTACATCCCGACAAGACCAGTACATCTTTTAAAATATAAGGAGACATCATTTACATGGCTAAATTAGTTGGCGAAATGTGTTCCTGTCGGGCACTGGCCTGAAATATACGGCCCCAAGCCCACGCCGTAACGCTCAGCTAAGGCTTGTGGACCCAATATCCACAACGGGCTCCGGGCTGTGGTTTCTTTATTAATTCACATGTTATATCACATGAGCTGTCATACGAAAGGTCTACATCCCGACAAGACAGGTAGATCTTTTAAAATATAAGGAGACATCAGTTACATGGCTAAATTAGTTGGCGAAGTGGGTCCCTGTCGGGCACTGGCCTGAAATATACGGCCCCAAGCCCACGCCGTGACACTCAGCTAAGGCTTGTGGACCCAATGTCCACAACGGGCTCCGGGCTGTAGTTTCTTTATTAATTCACATCTTATATCACATGAGGTGTCATACGAAAGGTCTACATCCCGACAAGACCAGTACATCTTTTAAAATATAAGAAGACATCATTTACATGGCTAAATTAGTTGGCGAAGTGGGTCCCTGTCGGGCACTGGCCTGAAATATACGGCCCCACACCCACGACGTGACGCTCAGCTAAGGCTTGTGGACCCAATGTCCACAACGGGCTCCGGGCTGTAGTTTCTTTATTAATTCCCATATTGTATGAAAGGAGGTATCACACGAAAGATCTACGTCTCGACAAGACATATACATCTTTAAAAATGAAATGAAACCTCATTCACATGGTCTAGTAAGTTGGCGAACAGGGTCCCGGTCCAGGCACTGGCTTTTAATATAAGATCCCAAGCCCACAGCGTGACGTTCAGCCTAGCCTTGTGGACTCAATGTCCAATGTCCACAGCGGGCTCCGGGCTGTGATTTCTTTATTATTTCACATATTATATCAAACGAGGTGTCAGATGAAAAGTCTTCCCAGATTGCGAAAAATTAATTCCTTTATTCCCAGACCACGGTGAATTAAATGAAAAACTGCCGGCATATTATGTGAAGGGTGGATACATGATATAAATTGGCGATTTTCCAATTCACGGCTATTTATCCTTGAGAATCTCAGTTCACGATTAATGAAAATCCATGATGATCGGATAATATCCCATTCCCGGTTCACGAACAATTATTTTCTGCATTTCCAGTTCACGGTGAAATGAAAAGCGCATTTCCGAGGAACGGAAATACCCCTTGCCCGACCCCTACACCCCCCCCCCCCCCCCCCCTTCCTAGTTAAGTTGGTGACAAGCGCACGCCCAGCAGGCGTCCCGTCACATTGCACCGATAGTTTGGTATCAACAAGGATAGTTTTACACGATCCTTGGTATCTACTGGATATCTCGGGCCGAGCACGGCAGATTCCCGCCCGGGACTTCCTGCGCCAAGTCGTGGCCGCCAATTTCAGCGTTCACCAGCAGTTGCGCGACGTATCGCGGTCAAAGGTGACAGTATCTTTGCTCTGGGCCTTTGCTCGGCATGCCTCCCGTATGTTGGGTTCCCCTCACAAGCGGTTAGCGCACGCACCGCCCCTTCCCATGCTCCGGGAGCACCCTGGTCTGAGGTGGAGCTATCTATCCATGGCTTAATGTCACAAGTTTGTCGCACTGCACCCCGGTATTCATTCCCTGGGCTACTTTCGTAACAAGGATCCCTGCAGGAAATTGGGCGCGCGATTCAAATATTGGCCTTGAAATCGCGCCTGGCATTCAACGAAAAACCGGGTGGCCGCAGGTTGGTATCTGGGATGGGGAGAGGGCGGGATACTCCGGGTTCGTCTCGCGCCCTGCATGCCGATGAAACTAAAGAAGATAAAGCTGTCACCAATGGTGTAAAATAGTACGACACCATCGGGGTGACGGGGAGGAGGTGGAGAGCGATGAGAAAAGCCCACAAAACTGGCTGTAGGCCTATTTATGCATCATTGCTTTGTGTTATCCCCAGCCGCCACTACTAAATTTTTTTGATAAGCAACCAACTAATACCCACTTACACTTCTACTAATGTATATCCACAATAATTAGCACCCCAGGACAGTGAAGAGTGAGCGGGAGGTATGGGGTGATATAGCCTACATTGTAAATGTAATCGAATGCGATGCGATTAATTACTTGGAAATTTCATAATTACGATTACGATTACAGGCAAATAGAAGTAATCGATTCATTACGAATATCTTAATAGATTGCAATTACATAGGCCGCCTACTATTATTTTGAAAGTAGTCACAATTACAATCATGATTATATTATTATACGGATAATCTAAATAAATAAATTCGATTTTAATCAATAATTTCAGAAGCCGGGCGATTTATAACCGGCCTTGTTTGGAGGTTAGACAGTCAACAGATCATAACGCAGCTGCTTTTGCCAGCAGTTTCCGTTTATTCTTTCATCAACACATGGGGCATGCGATGTTGGCCATGGTCGGTGAATGAGTCCTATCCCAGTGTCCAGACTCCAGCAGACACGGGCTGTGGTGTGGATAAGTCTGCAAGTTGTGTCTCTCCATCTGTGTGTGTCTGAGTGTGTCTCAAGCCACCCGCCCTGTTTATATGCTGGGCGCCGGTCATCCGGAGCTAGACGAGCATATGTGATATCTCGGCCCAGGCCCGGTAGATAAAAGACACCAAGCGCCTCGGGCCAAATGGGAATTTCCCTTTGGCCTAACGTGTAAGGTGTTCGCTCGGGATGCGATGGGTCGCCGGTTCGAAACCCGTCTAGAACTTTCTAGGGTAGAACCGGCGTCCATTCGGGCCTGGGACCAGAAATACTACACATAGACCCATTTCTATCGTGGGCAGTTCACCCAGCCAGCCGTCATACACAAAATATAGTATTCGAAACTGCAAGCACGCATTTCACTGCCCACTAGGTTGTGGCAGGCATGTTTAAACCTGACAGCACCGCCTTACTGGCCTCACAATGCATATAGAAGGCAGCTAATGAATGAAACCTTATTTATTCGGGTTATAATTTCTTTGTATTTTCACCCTGTGATACATTCAAATATCAGCTGTCTGTATGAAGCTTAGCCTGGAGAGCGGCGGATTTCTCATCGCGGGGTTGTGCATTACCCCCGATTGTTTTTTTTTACATTTACTGATGGCTGAAAATGCGTCTTCCCCATATTATGGATTATTAGTATAGATTAGTTCAGGCGACCCCTGGCGACCCCGCCAGTTTGCTGGTTTACATATTGTTTAAATGGTTTAACATAAAATACACAAATATCCTTATAATACAAATTAATACGCTGCATTTAGCATTATCGTCATGTCAGAGAGGGCGGAGTGGTGGGCAATAGTCACTTATGGCCTCTATGTTAAATGATTGGTAATAAAGAAAGAGGCAATGCTACATGACTGTATGGATATACCATACGTTGCCGCACCCTACTCTTGAACCAGGTAGAGTTTATTTTATAACTATCTAATCATAATTTGCATATTTGATCACGACCGCGGAATTCTCTTCACAAAATGAGTACCGTGGAGAAGACACAGTCTTCAGCCTGAAGAAGGGTTGCAGCCATCAGTAAATGCCATAACATCCTTTGCCCCTCAGGAATTGAACGCATAACATTACGATCAGAAATCGGCTTTTACCCAGGCTTCATACAAACTGCTGGTACTGGAATCGCTTGCTTCTGAACTCATGATACCGTTCTCGCCAAATTCGTCCAATATTAACTTGTTGTTGAAATAGTTACTTTAAGGTTTAAACCATGGGAAGTATGATTAGCATCCGTCCGTCTGCGAAAGATGATGGATTTGCAGCTTTGTTTGGTTTAAGTGATACGATTTGCGTCGCGGTATTTGCGCTTATGACTAAATAAGCCTCGCCTATCTGTCACGTTCGTCTAGGACTAATTGATAACGTATAAATAAAACAATGGGCAAAATGAGGGCGAAATATTGTGTTTACATAATACAATAAAATTCTTCTTTCTTTCCCCCTCTTTCTTTCTCGTTCTCATCATACATGGCAGCTATTATTCTTTCGTACAAGTCCGCTTCTCTCAGCATTCACAGCTATAATTAAACAATATAAACAAGTCATAATTATTGGTCAAGGTATACACACATACATTGGTGGCAATACATGTTTGAACTTATAATGGCACACAGCCTCACAATATCATGACACATAGCCTCACAATATCATGGCACACAGCCTCACAATATCGTGGCACAGAGCCTCACAATATCATGGCACACAGCCTCACAATATCATGGCACACGACTACTGCCACTCCCATCTCTACTGCAATTAACCAGACACTAAAATTAACTCGTACACAGTCACGCAATTAGACCTTCCCAGATGCTGACATCTAGAACGCTCACACAACTTGGCCAATTTTGGCACTCCTTCACACAGATGAAACTGACATAGACATCGATAACTCAAAACCATAACTCGAAAAAGTCGGGGCTCGTCCGGGATATATCTAAAATGTGTAGCTGATTGTATAACTCCTTCCTTGCGCATATGTATTGCGGTTGGCTTATTTTTCCCGTATGATTATACTAAGCCAATAATTTACGTCAAACGTGTCAATTGTACCACCATGGTCGATTTATGTTTAAACTTGTGCTCAGATGTTTCAGCTGCTTATCACTTGGAGTGTCAATAATTTATATACGGAACCACACGTGGAGTGTCCTTGTCATGTTGTCAGATTGGAGGCGTGTTGTGGAATATCAAGCAGTGGACCGAAGCAGGTGGTCTTTATATATCTTGTTGGGTGAGTGAAATCTACATAATGTCTTTGACTGAGATCGATAATCCAGTTTATTCCCTCAAACGACACCCCGACACCAGTTCACGTGATAATGTTAATTATTCATTCATAGATTCTTATTTGTCAAGTTGTCGTGGAAATGGATAACGTAGAGTTGAAAGAGTTAATGGGGCTTGGCAATGACTTAGGTTATGCCGATTAAGAGGTAAAAGACTTCGTGGAAAATGAAAAGAAAGAAAGGTTGGAAACTCGTAGATGGGACTTGGAGATAGAACGAGATGAGAGGCGTATGAAACGAGAGCTTGAAGTAACTAAACTCGAAAAAGAGACTGAATTAGAAAAGGTTAAGAAAGACGCCGAAACAGAAAGTATTTGTAAAGATAGTACAACTCATCACATGTTCCGGTCCCTAAGTTACCAACATTTCAAGACGGTAAAGACAATATTGACGCATATTGGAATCGATTTGAAAGGTTTGCTAATTCTCAGGAATGGCATACGGACGACTGGGCAACTGCTCTTAGTGCACTACTTACTGGACGGGCTTTGGAAACCTACTTCAGGATGTCAATAGAAGACGCCAGCGATTATGATAAAGTTAAAGCGCTTTACTACACAGATATCTGTTGACCAAAGACGGGTACAGAACAAAAGAAAGAAGAAAGTTTTTTGACACTAATGTTGAACCAGGACTGACACCGAGTGAACAGATGGCTCGACTCCGCAGTAATTCGACCAGGTGGGTTATCAGATATTAAGATGACGTACCACGAACTGAGTGATCTCTTCAGTAGAGAACAATTTCTTCGATGTTGCAGTCTTGATTTGCGCACATACATTCGTGAGAAAGATCCTCATTCTAGTGACTCTGTCGAAGAATATGCTCAGCGCTACTTGTATATTCACGGTTGTACATTAGACGGTAAGAAAACGCGCGTGGTGACCCGTGACAGAGACATGCAGAATAACGGGACAGACAAATGTTGTTATAAGTGCAAGCGAATCGGACATGTCGCAGACCGATGTCGCAGTAATGTAACTATATATGAAGATCGGAAACAGACAAATAACTTTGCTCCCTCCCCTATTGATAGACGATGATGTTTCCTTTGTGACAAAACAGGTCATATAGCAAGATAATGTCGCAACTCCAAAACTCCAGATGTTAAACAAAGAGCGGGTGCAATGATGTTGACGAATACCGTAGACACTAGTGGTGCTGACTTGTCGATGTCAGATAATGCCCTTGAGAATGCTAACGTAGAAACCGCTGGTTAATTGTTGCGTAATGAGAGTATCTGAGTTGAAAAGTAGCTAATGGCAAATATCTCCCAATTGTAAGTGGAGATTGTTCAGAACCAAGCGCTGATTCCATGGGAATGCCTGTTAGAAAGGGTCTGATTGGTGGCACTTTAGTAAATACCTTGCGTGACACAGGATGTAGCGGAGTTGCTGTACGCTCCAGCTTAGTGAAACCAGAGCAGCTTACGGGCAAGGATCACATGTGTTTACTAATTGACGGCACTATGCGAAAATACCCAGTTGCTAAGGTTCAAGTAAATACCCCATTCTACTCTGGAGAAGATGAAGCTTTGTGCACGCAGAACCCAATCTATGATCTAATTATTGGAAATATTGATGGTGCAAAATCAAAATCCAGCAAAAATTGCTAATACCATTGTAACTAGGAGTCAGACAAAACGACAATGTGACGTACCGCAACCATTACGTGTTCCTGACGGTGTAGGCGACAACGTCACTGTTGAATCTCTGATTGATGCCCTCTGAAGTCTCTTTCTAAATTGTGGTTAATGGCTCACGCCGACGATCCACCCAAAATTAACAACTCGAATACTTCTGCCTTTAAAATTCGGAAGGGCCTTCTTTACAAGGTCATTGAACCGCTGATACCAGGTCGCGACGCGATAAGACAGTTGGTAGTTCCCAGTTCGTATCGTCCTCAGGTTCTCGCTTTGGCTCATGAATCACTCATTGGTGGTCATTTAGGCATCAGGAAGACCAGTGATAAGATATTAACTCAATTCTACTGGCCAAATGTACATGGTGACGTCACGCGATTCTGTCGATCCTGCGACATTTGTCAATGCACTATTCCCAAAGGCAAATCTGGTAAAGCTTCTCTGGTTCAACTTCCATTGATTGACAGACCATTCAAACGTGGTGCTGTCGACTTTGTTGGTCCTATTTAACCTTCATCTGACAGAGGTCACCGATATACCTTGACTGTCATAGATTATGCCACCAGGTACCCTGAAGCTGTTCTCTTGAAGAAAATTGATACGGAGACTGTTGCCGAGGCACTTTTGAGGATATACAGCAGTTGGTTTTCCTGACGAAGTGCTCAGTGACTTAGGTTCTCAGTTTACATCAGACTTGATGAGAGAAATTTGCAGATTAGTCTCTATCAAACAGCTTACTACAACTTCTTACCATCCCATTTGTAATGGATTGATTGAAAGATTTAACGGTACCATGAAGCAGATTTTAAAGCGTCTTTGTAACGAAAAACCCAAGGATTGGGACAGATAATTGCCAGCAGTTTTGTTATGTCGGTGTGTTCGGTTTGTTAAGACGAAAATCGTAGATTTTTAATGTCGGTGTGTTCGGTTTGTCTGTCTGTCTGTCTGTCTGTAGACGCATTATCTGTCAAATGCCTAAAGATATCGTTCTCTTCTTTTACCAAAACATTCCGACAGCCAATCGACAGGTCAAGTTCGTGAATGGGCAATATAACTCAAAGGTCAAGGTCACGATGATACGTAATACCATTGTAACTAGGAGTCAGACAAAACGACAATGTGACGTACCGCAACCATTACGTGTTCCTGACGGTGTAGGCGACAACGTCACTGTTGAATCTCTGATTGATGCCCTCTGAAGTCTCTTTCTAAATTGTGGTTAATGGCTCACGCCGACGATCCACCCAAAATTAACAACTCGAATACTTCTGCCTTTAAAATTCGGAAGGGCCTTCTTTACAAGGTCATTGAACCGCTGATACCAGGTCGCGACGCGATAAGACAGTTGGTAGTTCCCAGTTCGTATCGTCCTCAGGTTCTCGCTTTGGCTCATGAATCACTCATTGGTGGTCATTTAGGCATCAGGAAGACCAGTGATAAGATATTAACTCAATTCTACTGGCCAAATGTACATGGTGACGTCACGCGATTCTGTCGATCCTGCGACATTTGTCAATGCACTATTCCCAAAGGCAAATCTGGTAAAGCTTCTCTGGTTCAACTTCCATTGATTGACAGACCATTCAAACGTGGTGCTGTCGACTTTGTTGGTCCTATTTAACCTTCATCTGACAGAGGTCACCGATATACCTTGACTGTCATAGATTATGCCACCAGGTACCCTGAAGCTGTTCTCTTGAAGAAAATTGATACGGAGACTGTTGCCGAGGCACTTTTGAGGATATACAGCAGTTGGTTTTCCTGACGAAGTGCTCAGTGACTTAGGTTCTCAGTTTACATCAGACTTGATGAGAGAAATTTGCAGATTAGTCTCTATCAAACAGCTTACTACAACTTCTTACCATCCCATTTGTAATGGATTGATTGAAAGATTTAACGGTACCATGAAGCAGATTTTAAAGCGTCTTTGTAACGAAAAACCCAAGGATTGGGACAGATAATTGCCAGCAGTTTTGTTATGTCGGTGTGTTCGGTTTGTTAAGACGAAAATCGTAGATTTTTAATGTCGGTGTGTTCGGTTTGTCTGTCTGTCTGTCTGTCTGTAGACGCATTATCTGTCAAATGCCTAAAGATATCGTTCTCTTCTTTTACCAAAACATTCCGACAGCCAATCGACAGGTCAAGTTCGTGAATGGGCAATATAACTCAAAGGTCAAGGTCACGATGATACGTCCAAAACACATTTTCCGCTCTAGCTCTCTTAATATTGCCATTTTGACATAGGATAAACAGTTTTCGCGCCACAGCCTCTTGAAAATTGAAAATTTTAGATTTTTTTTTTTTTTTATAAAGTTTGAGATATCGACTCCGCCTTCTGCACAGACAATGCCACGGCCCACCGTCAGGCTAAATTTGTAGATGGGCAATGTAGGTCAAAGGTCAAGGTCACAGGAATTTTTCAAACTTCTCTTAACCATTGAAAGATAGGACCAAAAAACGGAATCGCTGTAACGTTCGCAGTTTCCATTTAATCAGGGGGCCTCCCTGGTGTAGTGGTTAGCGCACTAGACCGCAGATCAATAGGTCCTGGGTTCGAATCCGGGCTCGGGCACCTAATCTGGGGCATGTTTCATTCCTTCATCCTTCATCGTCTCGGGAGGTTCCTTGGCCCAATTTAGCCTGTATGTGCACAAAAGTGGCCTAAAACACCAACATTCCATTCCATTTAATCACGCTGCAAATTATTTCTCGTATTGAGCCCATTAGTACCTTCTATATGGTCTTTCATTTATGCAAATCGCCCAAATAGTTTTCCCGCTAAAAATTCCCAAAGTTTAACATGGGACCCTACGGGAGCATTTTGGCGGGAAAATGGCCTCCCCAATTTGTCCATGAAGGGAACATGTCAGACAACCGACACTTTGCGTGAGACATGACATTAGTATTTGGGCCAAAGCACTATATTGATCAAGGTCACGCTTCCAAGGTCAAGGTCACAATAAGGTCAAGGTCACGAATCATGTTTTTCTTTGTAGCTCCGTTAATATCGGCTCTAGAGATCCGCGGTTTCTCTCAAAGTATTCTTCTGAGAGAGGCACAAAAGAAATGTGTCCCAGATTTCACCTCACATTTATAGCTTTCGAGCTATTGGATGGTTAAATTTGACCCGAATAAAAATGGAGAAAAATCGCTGTGCCTACATATATGCAGATAGACTTCCCGTATGTCGTGGAATAGGTACCAATATTACTGACATCATGTGTGCCAAATACCATTCAAATCAGACCAGTGCTTTGCACGCAAAAAAACAAAGACATTTAACATGGCCGATCCCATTATAAAGCTTCGATACGCCAAATGACTCACGGCGCGCGGGCATTTCGGCATATACTCTGTCAGCAATGCATGTACATAGTCGGCACTCGCTATATATATTCCAATTGCACTTATCCCCAGATTTTCGTCTCCTTCTACGCTTGACGTTCTCGTTTGCTTATCGTGAAGCTACTCAGGAAAGCCTAGGATTTTCCCCATTTGAAATGTTGTATGACTGAACTGTGCGTGGCCCTATGCAGATATTAAAACAACTGTGGACTAAAGATGTTGAATGTGACGATGTGAAAACTACTTATTAGTATGTCCTAGATCTGAAAACTCGACTTGAAGATACATGTAAACTAGCTCATCGCGAGTTGACTGAAGCCAGAGTGCGACAAAAACGACAATACGATCGTGGAGCAAAGAAAAAACCCTTCAAAATAGGTGATCATGTTTTAGTATTGCTGCCAACTTCAAACAATAAGTTGTTACTTCAGTGGAAAGGACCATATTTGGTAGAGCGATGTGTAGCTCTGAATGACTATCAAATCAGAATCAATGATAAAACGAAGACGTTTCATGCGAATATGTTGAGACTGTATAACAAACCATCTGATGTAACTACAACAGAGTTTGCTGCTACCGCGATAATTGAATGTGGTGAAGATGTTGAAGATGATAATCTCGTAGACTTACCGGATGTAAAAGGAAAATAGACTTATAGAGATGTGGTAATAAATCCTGATTTGACTGATAAACAAAGAAAAGATTCCTATGGAAGAAGGTTCGAAGCAAATGACAGCTTTTGTTACATCAGATGGCTTGTACCAGTTTTGTAAGATGTCATTTGGAATGATCAATGCAACTGCATCCTTTAACAGATTAGTGAGGAAATTGTCAAATGGTTTAAACTCATTGCCCGAAAAAAAATTTATTCAGTCATAGAACGCAAATGTTTGGCCTTAGTTTGGGCCATTAAACGTTTTCAAACTTACCTATATGGAAAGGAGTTCGTCTTAGAAACTGATCATCAACCCTTAGTGTACATTGACAAATGCAAAGTCTCTAATAGTCGTATTATGAGATGGCCGATGTTTTTCCAGAACTACAAAGATCAGATTCGTGCCATTAAGGGCAAAGACAATGTTATCGCTGATTATCTTAGTCGTATGCATGAATAGATGTGTCTTGTGTGCGTAATATTTGTACATAGTTTTGGAAACCCGTTGTTGGTAAAATATGCAGTGATATTTTCTTAAGAGGGGAGTATTGTCACGGATTCAGGGTTTTTCGACTTAGGGTTTTGAGTTATCGATGTCTATGTCAGTTTCATCTGTGTGAAGGAGTGCCAAAGTTGGCCAAGTAATCAAGTTGTGTCAGCGTTCTAGATGTCAGCATCTGGGAAGGTCTAATTGCGTGACTGTGTACGAGTTAATTTTAGTGTCCTTGGTTAATTGTAGTAGAGATGAGAGTGGCAGTAGCCGGTATATATTGAACGCAGTAAAGAGATAAACAGATGAGAGATGAGGTTACTGTGGTGAGGCTGTGTGTCAGCGCGTTGTTACGCTGTGTGCCAGCGCTTTGTTAGGCTGTGTGCCATTATATCACGCTGCTGTTCGCCATGATATTGTGAGGCTGTGTGCCATGATATTGTTAGGCTGTGTGCCATGATATTGTGAGGCTGTGTGCCATGATATTGTGAGGCTGTGTGCCAGGTTTTGTATATTGTGCGGCTGTGTGCCAAGGTGACAAGCTGTCGTGCTGCTAGAAGATGATGTGTGCTGGAAGCCAGATATGGTAACGGAAATGGTGAATGTTCACGTAAGTGTCTTAAGAGTACTTATTTGTTTATATTTCATAAGTTCAAACATGTATTGCCACCAATGTATGTGCATATACCTTGACCAATGATTATGGCTTGTTCATATTGTTTAATTATAGCTGTGAATGCTGAGAGAAGCGGGACTTTTACGAAAGAATACTAGCTGCCATGTATGACGAGAAAGAGAAAGGAAGAGGGGAAAAGAAAGAAGAATTTTTTGCCTTCTTTCGTCCTCATTTTGTCCATTGTTTTATTTATACGTAATAAATTACCCCTAGACGAACGTGACAATGTGACCGACAAAGCTTACCAGAAGTCGTCGCATCGGTGACTTGTCGTTAGGGATTGGTTTGTAGTCTCCGGTGGGTGCCTAGGTTGGCGTTTCAAGTCCAGTTTCTCAAACCAGAGCCCGTCGTGGTGGGCCATTCCTTCACACACGATACGTGCCCACCCCCTCACCCGGGATGCCATGCAGAGCCTCCCAAGAATCCGAATCGATGCCGAAAGTCCTCGATCATGCCACGCTTGCAAACATGATTGTAATCGTGTTTACACTCAATGTCATCGAAATCGTTATCGATTACTTTTGTATTTCTTATAATCGTAATTGATTATATTTGCAATGTAATCACCCCACGCCTGCCATGCGGTACATATTTTGTGTCTAGTGCAGACCGCAAACCTCCACAGATGCACAGCCCGTGTCTAATGCAGACCACAACCCTCCCGAGATGCACAGTCCGCGCTTTAATGCAGACCACAATCCCCTAGAGATGCACATTTCATGGCTACCTTTATGAGGAGTTTGCGTACCCCCGTGTGTGTATGGCTACATGCAGGAAGACTTTGAGTATTAGTGTGTGTGGATTTTGAGTATTAGTGTGTGTGTATGACTACAAGCAGGAATACTTTGAGTATAAGTGTGTGCATGGCTACACGCAGCAAGACTGCGTACTAGTATGTGTGTGTGTTTGCAAGCATGACAAGGTTTGCAAGGCTTTCGACAACGATTCGAATTCTTGTGAGGATCTAGCATCCCAAAAGAGGGGTTGGCACGTGTTGTGCGTCATGGAATGGCCAACCATGACGGTCTCTGGTTTGAGAAACTGGACTTAAAACGCCAATCCATAGTCTATCGGTGTACAGTGAGAACAAACCAAACCCTAACGAAAAGTCATCGATGCGACGACCGCGGTAAGCTCTGTCGGTGACAGGCTTATTCTCTCATAATTAAGCGCAAACGCCGCAAAACACACCTTAGAACTTAAACCAAAACAAAGCTGAAATCTAGTCTCACCGTCGGACAGATGTCATCCTAAATGTGTATATGGCAACCTTTAAAAGGAATTTGAGTACTGGATGGAAAAGAGGAGATATGGCTGGCTCTTCTGCATGACGCCATAGTGTTTTCGAAGAAACGCATAGGAACGTATTATACTAAACACACACATTGAAATATTCACAGGCGGGATTCGCACCACGCACCGCCTGATTTGGCTGGCCTAGTAGAACAAACTGGCATACTAATATGTGCGTATGGCTAACTTTATGAAGACATTACATACTAGTGTGTGCTTATGGGTATCTTTAAGAAGACATGGCATACTAGTGTGTGCGATTGGGTATCGTTAGGAAGACATGGCATACTAGTGTGCCCGTTGTGGACATTGGGTCCACAAGCCTGAGCTGAGTATCACGACGTGGGCTTGGGGCCGTATATTTCAGGCCAGTGCCCGACAGGGACCCACTTCGCGAACTAATTTGGCCATGTAAACGATGTCTCCTTATGTCTTTAAAGATGTAACTCTCTTGTCGGTACGTAGACCTTTCGTATGACACCTCATGTGATATAATATGTGAATTAATAAAGAAACTACAGCCCGGAGCCCGTTGTGGACATTGGGTCCACAAGCCTGAGCTGAGCATCACGGCGTGGGCTTGGGCCCGTATATTTCAAGCCAGTGCCCGACAGGGACCCACTTTGCCAACTAATTTAGCCATGTAAATGATGTCTCCTTATATTTAAAAAGATGTACTGGTCTTGTCGGGATGTAGACCTTTCGTCCGACGCCTCATTTGATATAATATGTGAATTAATAACGAAACTACAGCCCGGAGCCCGTTGTGGACATTGGGTCCACAAGCCTAAACTGAGTGTCACTGCGTGGGCTTGGAACGGTGATGGGTCGAGCATGTCGTGGGTCGAGTTGGTTTTGGGTCGAGTTGACTAGATACCGTATATTTCGGGCCAGCGCCCGACAGGGCCCCATTTCTCCAACTAATCTGGCATGTAAATGATGTCTCCTTATATTTTAAAAGATGTACTGGTCTTGTCGGGATGTAGACCTTTCGTCTGACACCTCATTTAATGTAATATGTGAATTAATAAAGAAATCACAGCCCGGAGCCCGTTGTGGACATTGGGTCCACAAGCCTTAGCTGAGCGTCACGGCGTGGGCTTGGGGCCGTATATTTCAGGCCTGTGCCCGACAGGGACCCACTTCGCCAACTAATTTAGCCATGTAAATGATGTCTCCTTATATTTTAAAAGATGTACTCGTCTTGTCGGGATGTAGACCTTTCGTCTGACACCTCATTTGATATAATATGTGAATTAATAAAGAAATCACAGCCCGGAGCCCGTTGTGGACATTGGGTCCACAAGTCTAAAATGAGGGTCACTGCGTGGGCTTGGAACGGTGATGGGTCGAGCATGTCGTGGGTCGAGTTGGTTTTGGGTCGAGTTGACTAGATACCGTATATTTCAGGCCAGTGCCCGACAGGGACCCACTTCGCCAACTAATTTAGCCATGTAAATGATGTCTCCTTATATTTTAAAAGATGTACTGGTCTTGTCGGGATGTAGACCTTTCGTCTGACACCTCATTTGATACAATATGTGAATTAATAAAGAAACCACAGCCCGGAGCCCGTTGTGGACATTGGGTCCACAAGCCTTAGCTGAGCGTCACGGCATGGGCTTGGGGCCGTATATTTCAGGCCAGTGCCCGACAGGGACCCAGTTCGCCAACTAATTTATCCATGTAAATGATGTCTCCTTATATTTTAAAAGATGTACTGGTCTTGTCGGTATGTAGACCTTTAGTCGGACACCTCATTTGATATAATATGTGAATTAATAAAGAAACCACAGCCCGGAGCCCGTTGTGGACATTGGGTCCACAAGCCTTAGCTGAGCGTCACGGCATGGGCTTGGGGCCGTATATTTCAGGCCAGTGCCCGACAGGGACCCACTTCGCCAACTAATTTAGCCATGTAAATGATGTCTCCTTATATTTTAAAAGATGTACTGGTCTTGTCGGGATGTAGACCTTTAGTCTGACACCTCATTTGATATAATATGTGAATTAATAAAGAAACCACAGCCCGGAGCCCGTTGTGGACATTGGGTCCACAAGCCTTAGCTGAGCGTCACGGCATGGGCTTGGGGCCGTATATTTCAGGCCAGTGCCCGACAGGGACCCACTTCGCCAACTAATTTATCCATGTAAATGATGTCTCCTTATATTTTAAAAGATGTACTGGTCTTGTCGGGATGTAGACCTTTAGTCTGACACCTCATTTGATATAATATGTGAATTAATAAAGAAACCACAGCCCGGAGCCCGTTGTGGACATGGGGTCCACAAGCCTTAGCTGAGCGTCACGGCATGGGCTTGGGGCCGTATATTTCAGGCCAGTGCCCGACAGGGACCCACTTCGCCATGTAATTTAGCCATGTAAATGATGTCTCCTTATATTTTAAAACATGTACTGGTCTTGTCGGGATGTAGACCTTTCGTCTGACACCTCATTTGATATAATATGTGAATTAATAACGAAACTACAGCCCGGAGCCCGTTGTGGACATTGGGTCCACAAGCCTTGGCTGAGCGTCACGGCATGGGCTTGGGGGCCGTATATTTCAGGCCAGTGCCCGACAGGGACCCACTTCGCCATGTAATTTAGCCATGTAAATGATGTCTCCTTATATTTTAAAAGATGTACTGGTCTTGTCGGGATGTAGACCTTTCGTCTGACACCTCATTTGATATAATATGTGAATTAATAACGAAACTACAGCCCGGAGCCCGTTGTGGACATTGGATCCACAAGCCTAAAATGAGTGTCACTGCGTGGGCTTGGAACGGTGATGGGTCGAGCATGTCGTGGGTCGAGTTGGTTTTGGGTCGAGTTGACTAGATACCGTATATTTCAGGCCAGTGCCCGACAGGGACCCACTTCGCCAACTAATTTAGCCATGTAAATGATGTCTCCTTATATTTTAAAAGATGTACTGGTCTTGTCGGGATGTAGACCTTTCGTCTGACACCTCATTTGATATAATATGTGAATTAATAAAGAAACCACAGCCCGGAGCCCGTTGTGGACATTGGGTCCACAAGCCTTAGCTGAGCGTCACGGCATGGGCTTGGGGCCGTATATTTCAGGCCAGTGCCCGACAGGGACCCACTTCGCCAACTAATTTAGCCATGTAAATGATGTCTCCTTATATTTTAAAAGATGTACTGGTCTTGTCGGGATGTAGACCTTTAGTCTGACACGTCATTTGATATAATATGTGAATTAATAAAGAAACCACAGCCCGGAGCCCGTTGTGGACATTGGGTCCACAAGCCTTAGCTGAGCGTCACGGCATGGGCTTGGGGCCGTATATTTCAGGCCAGTGCCCGACAGGGACCCACTTCGCCAACTAATTTATCCATGTAAATGATGTCTCCTTATATTTTAAAAGATGTACTGGTCTTGTCGGGATGTAGACCTTTAGTCTGACACCTCATTTGATATAATATGTGAATTAATAACGAAACTACAGCCCGGAGCCCATTGTGGACATTGGGTCCACAAGGCTTAGCTGAGCGTCACGTCGTGGGCTTGGGGCCGTATATTTCAGGCCAGTGCCCGACAGGGACCCACTTCGCCATGTAATTTAGCCATGTAAATGATGTCTCCTTGTAATTTAAAAGATGTACTGGTCTTGTCGGGATGTAGACCTTTCGTCTGACACCTCATTTGATATAATATGTGAATTAATAACGAAACTACAGCCCGGAGCCCGTTGTGGACATTGGATCCACAAGCCTAAAATGAGTGTCACTGCGTGGGCTTGGAACGGTGATGGGTCGAGCATGTCGTGGGTCGAGTTGGTTTTGGGTCGAGTTGACTAGATACCGTATATTTCAGGCCAGTGCCCGACAGGGACCCACTTCGCCAACTAATTTAGCCATGTAAATGATGTCTCCTTATATTTTAAAACATGTACTGGTCTTGTCGGGATGTAGACCTTTAGTCTGACACCTCATTTGATATAATATGTGAATTAATAAAGAAACTACAGCCCGGAGCCCGTTGTGGTGTGGGCTTGTGTGATTCGTGGCATACATTGCTGTTTTCTTTAATTAGTCTATTTTAGTCGTATGCGACGTTTCACAGGTTGTGGACCCACAAGTCCACGGCTCCGGACGCAGGCATACCAATGTGGTGTCCGCTCGCTCCATGTGAGGCTGTAAACGGCTAATCTAAGGTTGGCAGGGATTGGTCAACGCGCTCTGCCTGTTTCGAATATTCTCATTGGCTGTGCTAACTTTAGCTCCGCGGGTGCATCATGGCCGCCCTTGACAAAGTTTTGGAGAAAGTGAAAGAGTTTTGGCTGAAATAAGATTAAACTTGCTCCTAAAATAGTTTTAACGCATATAAACGAAACAACCAGGAAAGAAAAGCAGACGCATGGCTATTTAGGAAAAAAATAATGTGATTGTGGGCGGAAATACGTGGAAGAATCCTCCGATCAGGCGGACGTTTCGCGAAAATCGAGAATGTTTACTTTCCAGTTCAGCGGGGGGGGGGGGCCCTGATCAGCTGATGCCTTCAGTGACCGCCCAAGAGAAATGACAGTGGTGTCACTGTCAATTCGGTTATACACCAGCGAAGAAATAAGCTGGCAGAATTAACATCTATGCTGGAAATTGCAGGTAAGTTTCAGTTATATTTAATTCTTTATGTTTTCATTACATATGATTATCAGTATATAAGCTAGCTTCATTAGGTATACAGATGCAATTAAATGCCTTTGATTAATTTGTGGCAAATTTTGCATTTTAAATTAATGATGTTTTTTATGCAGCTGTAATATCAGTGGTGTGTCAATATAAAAGAGCCAGCATATGATTTTACCACTCCCCATCATACCCAACAATCATAAAAATTATTGCAACAATTTAATAAACTTATCTGTGTTTTTGTCTTTTAGATGCATGAAGAGCTATGCTGCAGATATTTGCAGACCTCCAGACAATATTCATTTGCCAAATGCTATTGAGGCATTTAGAATAGGTGTGGATATTTATATATTCCTGTTATTTATTACTTGAAGGGTTTTAGCCTTAAATAATCATGTTTATTCCTTAATTCTTATCTAAACTCGGTAGTGTTATAATCTATTTCTGGTAAAGTCTCTGTGTAAGGACTTCATATGTACATGACATGCACATAACCACATGATTGAAGTGTATAAAACATGTTATTATTGTCATTTATGTGAAGTACAATTAAGCATGATTTTTAAGCAACTGATTGAGCAATATGACATATGAGCCATATGAGCAGATTATGGCTCTGTATAGTAAATTCAGATGATCAAGTGTTAAGCAGCAAGTATTACTTTTTTCACCTGGGTAATTTACTTTGTCTGAGAGAATTGTACATAGTTGTCTGCTCTACTTAGATACCTTTGTTTAGTCATACACTGCATCTCCAAAACTCCCATGATGAGAGCTTCGCCCAGTACCTTATTACATATAATCATGTATCAAATTTATGATCAATCTGTGAGACCCCTAATATATAAAAGTTACTTTTATATTCACAGCATATTGTCAAGAGGCTGGTTGAGGCACTGGACTATTGAACACATGGGGGAGAACCAACTCATGTTAACCTTTCAGTGTTACTTTTTCGTGAGAGGTTAAACTTGCGAGAATGGTGCTTTGTCAAGACCAGGACACCACATCTGGAGCCATCACAGGATGCTGTTTCATGACTATCACAGTGAAGCACAGTTCAAATGCATGCTAATGCAAGATTTTGAAATGAAATAAGCCAGGGATTTGTTGGAATTATGAGCTGGGTCATTATGAAAACTTGGTAGCCATTGTTGATTTACATCAATCCTACCTAAGAATAATTAGACGAAATGTTTTTCATTTAGTTTCATGAAATAATACTTATTAATGCTTTCAATAAAATGTGTTTGTCATTCTTCAATCGAATTTGGCTGATGTTTTGTTAATATAATTTTGTTCTTCACGCACACATATTAATCTCCTGAACCCCTGAAACTTCAAGAGGAATTTCTGCAGCACAAAATACCTTTCTAATTACCAGTATTCCCAGGGGAACAGATATATTCCATGTTATACGTGCAGCACACGTTTTTTGCTGCAAAACTATCCAATAATGTTCTCAGGCAGTCTCATCTTTATGTATATATGAAGTTACAGTTATAACTGTTATAAAAAGAAATTTATAATCTGTTTTATTTTATTATAATTTTTACTCTTTAAAGCAAATACCGGTATCTAGTACTTAAACTTCCTGTTGGTGATTTATTTGATATTTGAGGCTTAAGTTAATGTCTGGTAGACTTAACTTAATTATTATGAATGTGTGTGACCATGAAATGTTAACTCCCTAGATTCTTTTTCTAAGTGAAGAGAAGCCTGCATAAACATGTACATAACTGTTAATGAACCTGTAATTTTATCCGCTACAGAACTATAATAGCTTTTTTCTCTAATCAAAACCTATAACTTTCACCAAATAACATAATAAAAATTTCTATTTCACCAAAAGATAAAATCACCTAAACAAAAAAAAGTTTTTCACTATAAGATGCAGCATGTGAGAGGAGTGATACAGTAAAATGTTTATTGATTACTTTTAAACATTTAACTGTAATAATGTGCAAAAAAATATAATATGACAGGCTTATAATTATGATGACACATAATCTATGATAATACTTAAAATGATACTTATTAGAGTAAAATATTAATTTAATAGGTTGATGCAGATAATTTTATATTGATTTTTATGACATGAATGTTGCTGAACAATCAAAGTTTACATGACCAATGTTGAAAAAAAAAAACAGGTGACCCATTATAGCTGTAAAAGGGGCATACCATTTGATTGCAGGAGGTAGGGTGGGGGGCATGTTTGTAAGCTTATTAGGCCTCCCTCTAAGCAGCATGTATGCCGTGATGTAACAACACCATGTGACCTTAGAGTCAGGTAAGGCTTTTAGCAGGACAGATATTATTATGATATATATATTATAAATGTATATAGTGATGGAAGAAATTTTTCACCACATTAATTCCAACTTCCAACAGGAAGATACTGCTAAGATCAGGGGCGGAACTAGAGGTGGGGTCAGGGGGGTTTAAACCAATCCCCCGCCCCTCCCTTGGGAACTTGAACATACACTGTCAAAGTCGGGTTCTTCGAGTACCCCCCCCCCCCCCCACTCCGGCCGCAAGTTTTTAGAGAGCCCCCCCCCCCCCACTCCCTTTTCCAAATTCCTTGATCCGCCCCCGACTGATTTAATGCCGTTTTTAAATAGTTGTGCAGGTAAAGAATACAGAGATCTAAATTCACTGGCATCGTAAAGTGACAGAGGGAGGGGCGGGCGGTATTGGGCCACATAGTCGCACCCCCACCCCCTCCCTCACCCCTAGTCCTGAAAGGAGTCCCTCTGACTTGGAGGCCTCGCACGATACGGAGACGAGAGCCCGCTCCGGCGCGGCCCACAGCGTAATAGCCAGTGGGGGGGGGGGGTCATGCAACGGGGCTACCCCATTTACCCTCTTTCCGTCGCTTTACAGTGCCTATATAGCTGTGACTAGATTTTAGACATCAACATTTTGGACATTACAACTCTTTGCATGCAAAATAGATCGACTTCTAGATTTGAAGTTTAAAGTGAAACAAAACCATCGCCCCCTCTCGCCCTTGGGATCAAATGGCCCGTCCCTTAGGCTCAGCGACTTTCCGACAGATTTTTGCCGGGTTGGTACCTGCGCCAGTAAACTGCCAATGAAGCTGACTGCAAAATTCCAAAAAATGAAGAAACTATGTCTTGTCATGATCAAAAAGTGATACCAAAACATCAAAACTATCTTGTTTTACCTTTATCGTGTAGTGTAATGACGCATTATTGTGTTCTTACGCCATGCACTACACAGCTTTGCATGGGAATGGTTATGTTGACCACTTGCTCTCGCCATCTTGGTTGGTGAGATGCCGCGGAGGCTGATGGGATTTTTGTGACGTCACTGTACGGAATTCCGTACAGTGAATTTAGCCGTTTACAGACCCAATCTGAGTGAGCTGGCCACGCAGCGGGGGGCTGTGGAGGAGACTATGTTGTTTATTGTTGTTGGGTTAACCCACTCTCTGCCTTCGACTCACTCCGCTAGGGCTCTCTGTTGTCGCCTACGTTCTCAATGCATTTTCACACTCGTTCGCCAGGGCGGCGCTGCGCAAATCAATAGGAAAAATGCGTCGCGCATTTCTACAAATTAGTGCTGAGACCCAGCCTAAGCCCAATAACGCATGAAATCAGGTGATGAAAAGAAAGAGTTCTGCCACAATTATAACTTTTCGAAAGGGTACAAGATGTATTTTGCTGTATTAAATACGCAAAGCTCGTTATTGTGAGGTTGGATTGTTGAAAACTATAATGTTGCAGAAAATTACAGTTGATTTGACCGTTTTTCAAGAATCTTGAAATTTGCCCTCGGCCGACAGCAGCGGTAAAAGCGGAGCTTGTGTAGCGCCACCGTGCGGGGAGTTTGGGGTTAACCATGTCGCGGATCGGAGCTATACACCAGTCGTCCATGTTACGGAATCCTTCAGGGCCTGGGACATGAAAATATCAGTCTTTTGTGCATGTGATGGGCATGGCAATAATAAGAGAGATATTATAATTATTGTTTAGGAGATAGCCTTTGCCGAAAATTACACAAAGCCAATGTTAAATTGGGGGAGTGAAATTACAGGCAAGCCTCCACGTAGCCCCATGTGACGTTGTTGGTCCGGAGGACTAGCCTCCACGCAGATGGCCAGACGCTGCCTGTCTCCACACCTGGGGTGCGTTGCATATGGGTGTTGACCGCGTGCGCACGCCATCGGCAACGACTAATAAGGATTTGAACTTGGCGGATTGGTCAAGGACGCGTACAATTTTGAACCGGAATTGAGGTATGGTTCGCCGCGATCAAGAGCAGCCCCGCATGATAATATTAAACTCTGGACGACGATTTTTCTCAAATAAGTGGGGATAACCCGTAAATATCGATGCCTTATAGTTATCTTTTATTTATCAATATTTACACTATTTAGATTGTGCTGCTATTTCCAAAGTAAGGACATTTATTTAGTAGATATCCCCGCAACAAATGGAAATAGTTCGATGTGACCAATGTCGTTGCATATATAGCGAGCTCCGAGTGACCAAAAATGTTCGCGGCGGTCGAGCGTGCTCCGCAACTCAACTCTAGGGTGCATTCCGTATCATGATCGATCGCGTTCGCGATCGCACTCTCTGCGGAACGACAAATAAGGCATGCCGAGAAAAACCCGCTACTTTAGCGACCGGACGCCCCCCACTATGAACGGGGTCCCCCCTGTCAGCACCCCATTAATTCTCTGCTGCCTCCCGGCCTGCGGGCGCAGACCGTACACACCTACGGTCCGTGTTCCTGCCGCACGCTGACTCTGGAGAGGTCGCCTAGCGTGTACAATAGCAAGGACTCGCGACTGTGACAACGCACGCGACAGATCCAGCTGAGGTTGATGCTAGGAGTTACCCCCCAGTGTATCTATTCATAGAGTGAAAGTTAATGTCAGCGGGACTAAAGCAGGCTGTAACTTATTTTATTTTATTTAGCGTTTCTAATATGAAACCATTGAACATTTTTATTTGTTGGGGATCGAGTATGTGACAACATCGCCATAGCAACTCTTGTCTAACCTCAAAATTAAGCGCCCGGGCGAGGAAGTTACCACATTAGAGCTATATATTTCCATACTTCGCATGCACGCGACAGATCCAGCTGAGGTTGATGCTAGGAGTTACCCCCCAGTGTATCTATTCATAGAGTGAAAGTTAATGTCAGCGGGACTAAAGCAGGCTGTAACTTATTTTATTTTATTTAGCGTTTCTAATATGAAACCATTGAACATTTTTATTTGTTGGGGATCGAGTATGTGACAACATCGCCATAGCAACTCTTGTCTAACCTCAAAATTAAGCGCCCGGGCGAGGAAGTTACCACATTAGAGCTATATATTTCCATACTTCGCATGCGGATTTTTCACGAACCGTACATATTAAAAGTGTCAGTGGAATTCATTACATGTATTGATACACACTTTAATATGCGGTGAACCATAGTTTGAGGTTATAGCTATGACCAAGCATGAAAGTGAGTCAACGATGATACTGTAGATGGGTGCCCAGTTCGGGCCCCAGCATAAAATGACAAATCTCATTCACCAAGGTAGTAGGGCACTTTTTGGCAAGGTGAACAGATGCCTGAAATAAAACATTTTTGCCGAGCGTTGTCCAATTCTGTGTGTATGATAATCGCCAGGGATGAGATAATAACTCCATCGTCGAGTCCACGCAACACGGGTCAAACGGTCCGATTTCGACACCCTAAAACCTGCTGATCACTTATTCTCAATTAATGACTGGAACACGTATAACACTGCTCGATTAAATTCACAAATGTGCCTATGCTTTAAACAGTGACTCTGTGGTACGCCAGTGGTACGCCAGTGGGTGGGTTCCAGTGTCCTAGAACTCCTTAACATTATGGAACATACGACAAATAATGTGATATTAATTTAAACGAAACGTAGCATGGTCTGTATGCTATATTATTTGAAGGAAAATCCCTAAATACCCGGGTTAGTCTTTTCTAGAACGTCAAACCTGAATTATCAGCTGGTAATCCAGGGTAATCTGCTCCTGCCGTGTTGTGTAAGGGTCTGATTCTGTACTCCCCCCCCCCCCCCCAACCCCCCACCCCATCCCCCCCTCCCCCCACCCCTCACACCTAGCTGTTTGCACCGCTAGTGTAATCCCCAGTTAATTAATACAGACGGGAGCTATAGCAATAGCTTCCCTATCCGTTCTTTAAAACTTGTTAAGTTACAAAGTACAGCGGATTTTGGACTTGGGGTGCAATCCGCAGTACTACTGCACACTATGTATTTACCATGTGTCCCGATGCCCCCTGACAGTTCAGTGAATGATGTCATTTGAAAGTTTTATGCGACAAATGGCTCAAGACCCGTACGGAGTCGCTGTGCTTAGAGAAGAAACATTCTGTTAATATCACCACTGAGGAGATCAGTGACATTCCTGTGCCAGGTTGTTCGCTTGCCAAGTCGCCCATCTACATTGCACATGTACCTAACTTGATTGATGTCTTGGGGCCGAGCCTCGAGTCCTTCTTTTACCGGCCAAGTTTTGGCGCCAAACTTTGATTTTGGTTCCTGCTCTATGTAACGCTGGCGCGCTGCTATAGACAATCCTACTGTGGCCCATAGGTACAACGGTTGCGCTGAGGGTATTTCTTCGCTCCGCGCGGTGAAACGGCTCCGCGGAGGTCATTTCTCCGCTCCGCGCGGTAAATTTCTCCGCTCCGCGCAGTAATTTCTCCGCTCCGCGCAGTTCATTTCTCCGTTCCGCGCGGTATATTTCTCTGCTCCGCGCAGTACATTTCTCCGCTCGCAGAGAAATGTAGGCTACCGCGCGGAGCGGAGAAATATACTGCGCGGAGCGGAGAAATGTACTGCGCGGAGCGGAGAAACCGTTTCACTGCGCGGAGCGAAGAAATACCCTCAGCGCAACCGTTGTACCTATGGGCCACAGTACAATCCGCACACCGCTGTGTTGAGATTCGGTCGCAGAGAGAGAGAGTGTGTATACGCTCGCTAGAAAGCATGAGCCCAAGTTTCAAGTTTCAACGTACCACGCAAGCAGGCACCGGTGGCCCGCAGATAGACGGAAAAACCATTAATTACGAGTTAAAGCGCGACAGATCGGTCAAAGGTTATAGTAGCGTTTGCTATGGACTTTTTCTCGGCATGGAATTGAACTTGGCGCATTGGTCAAGGACGCGTGCAGTTTTGAAGCGGAAGTGGGGTATGGTTCGCCGCGATCAAGAGCAAGCCCCCGCACGGTGGCGCTACAAGAGCAGAGGATAACAAGCATGGCCGCCAGAAGCTACGAGTGTGCGACTTACAAGATTGTATTCACCGATTTCTCGTTATTTCTAGACCATCCCTGTGGTAGCGATGTGTGACCAAACAAGTTTCTATCCGATAAGTACGTTGTATGTATAAAAAGTTGTGCCACCTGTTATATAGGACTCAAAATTACCATAAGAACGTGAAAACCGAAACTGCCCAGCTTGGTCAATGGGAAAATGCACAGCCACGGCACAGCTAGGCGCCTGTCACACAGCCTGAGTCTGAGATTTATAGGCATATTTTATACCGGCCTGGCCCATTGTACGTGGGCCCAGGCACAGTAAATCAGTGGAGGGGTGGGGGGGGGGCACATTGAATATATAACGTGTATGTGGTACCCTTAGCCTTAGGCTCGATCCCTTACCCTAACCCCTCCCTCTATGGGCCTCCCTCTACTGATTTAATGGGGCATTTGTTTGCCTGTTTACCCCCCAACACTTCATTCGCACAGGTTCGGTGCATGTGCATGCCAATTGTATGTAGCTCAAACCGTGGGTATGTATTTCATTGCAATAGCCATATCCCTATTGTCGTTTGGAATAATGTATATGCTCCAATCCCACAATGGTTATTGGTAACGTTGAAGATTGTTAACTTATGGCATTGTTGTTTGCTGTTTAAGATTGCAGTCACAGCATAGCATCAAAACCGCATCGGTAAGTAATGTAATACATATAAATGTTACATTTTAGGTACAAAATTACTGTGTATTCTTAATTAACGCGATAGAATTGAAATGGCATTGTTTTCCTGTCATACCATTGAGAGTTCTTCGCTGATGAAAGAATGCGAAGGTAAATGTGTAAACGTGGTATAATGGTGCGGTTGTGTAGGGAATTTCTCTGTCATATAAGGCCAGTAACAAATGAAACTCTAGCAAGGGCAACCCCGGCTTGTAACAGCACATATTACAGTTAGTATGTGTTCCTGACTGACAGGAAGCATAGTGGCCATGACGACATATACTGCCAATAAGCAACCTGGAAATAACTAAGTCGGTGGTAAGTGATATTTACTGTACAACTTTGATGGAGCCCATAATTGTGTGATGTGATTCATGTTGCAGGTGACATAATGGCCGATGGGTAAAGGAGCCTGGCGACTACAGCTCCACACCAGCGTCATAGAAACTTCGCCGCCAGATGCCAACGTAACCGGCGAGCTGTCGAGTCCCCAGTGTGGTTCCGCACTCTCTAGGAGGAACGCAGACAGTCAGCAACGTATACAGAAACTCCTGGCACGCTCTTTAGCGCTGGAGCATGAGCGCAACGTCATCCCACAAAAAAAGAAACATTTACTTGCGGGCATTATGTTCGAAAGTTAAGAAATAAAATAAATATGCACTGTGGACAGGCGCCTTGCCTCGTGTTTTCATTTGAAACAATCTGCTTGCGTAATGAATGGTGGCCGATTGTCTTCACCACTTTGTTGTTAAAGTCGCTATAGTACAACTCGAGTTGTATTTCCATGCGTAATGAAAGGAAACTCTCAAACAACAGCGTTGTGTTCCGGTAGAACGGAGTAGAATGGAGACTAATACAAAGCGTGATCGAAAGACATCCATAGACAGTTAAACGAATACATAAAATCAAGTAAGAGAACATGTATAGACGAATACGCCTACACGTCGACAAACAGTTGTAAGTTGCATATCCGGAAGATGCATACAATGGTCGGTGCCTAATGGTTTTACTGGGTTGGCCGAAAGTACGTATGGATTTCCCTGCTAAATGATGTATCAATTATTGCGACAAGCGAAGAAACCCACTAACATTTATCATCTTTCGATATGGCACTCTGAACTGACAAGGGAAATATAGAGCAGTACACAATAGCCACTTATTAAGCATTTATTGTCATTGAACTAAAGGATACACATAAATACACAAAGTACACATATATCAGGTGAAATTACTTCTTAATTTAAATATATTATAGACATAACAACCCAAATTCTGTAGCGTTTGAGTGTTGTTTGTAGTCATTAAATGAACTTACAAAATCTAGGAGATAAACATGAACCTGGTAAATAACGTCTACGTAAGTCACTATACAGTGGCCACTCCATAATAACATGAAACTCATCTTCGATGATGATCTTGCTTGACTGCTTACAGAACTTACAGATGCGCAGTTCTCGAGTTATTTTTCCGCGTTGCATTTCTATCGAAAGATTGTGACTACTACAGCGCAGCCTTGCCATTGCTACCCTATGTCGTCTGGGAATTATAACTGAAAGATACGGTTTAAGTAATGTCTTAAATTGGTAATATGTATCTAGTTTTGGGGTGTTTGAAATAGACGATGACTACTCCTGTGTTGCGATATCCGACAGACGTTGCTTCTATTCTCTGATTGAGCCATACAAAACCATATCCATAGCGGTACAAAAGTTCTCTAACGCCGGTTGCCCATGTCCGTTTTCCAGCGGAATCATGGTCGCGTAACATTGGGTAGCAGGAGTGTGGAAAGCTTGTGGGCTCAACAATTTGAACCAACTTAATCCAATACTTAATACACCTCAGCATATATTGCACACTTAATGGCAGTCTGCCGCATTCTCCAAGAACAGCTTGGTTAGTGGTCTGCCTAGGTAGACCTAACATCATTTTTGCAAAAAGTTATTTGTACTTTCTCAATATGACCTCTGAATTCAAAGCCCCATACTTCAATCCCATAAAGCAGAACTGGGACAACCATCTTATCAAACAAATTCAACGCTATGTGTAATGGTAAATCACCAAATTGACGTCGCAGTGTATTCAGTAAAAATATCCCTTTACTCGCTTGTTGACATAATGTCTTCAAAGCCATGGACCACTTGAGACTCGAGGCGAAGAAGATGCCCTAACATCTTACATTCAATTGCTTTTGATTAAGACAAGGTAACAAAGTGAAAAACGCTGGCATTCTTCAAAGATGTCAATGAATTCGCCATTTTTGTGCTTCAAATGACTTCAAATGACTTGCACCATGCATGCCAAGTCAACAATGACAGTAATAAATTATAACAGCCACATCTTAATAATGTAAAAGGTAATAAATAATAATAATACCAATAACAATAATAAATAACAATAATAAATAACCATAAGCAAAGCCAGGGGAATTATATCTATCGTTTACACATGGAACAGATAAAGTCAGCGTCCACGGAAACAATCTGTGCGCATATTTGGAATAGCCAAACGTTGCAAGACATGCATTGTATCATGTCATCATAGCACTCTGGCATATGACAACAGCAATATAAATGCAGCTTGATCTTTTTTTGCTTTAATTTCTGCGATAAAGTGTGTTCTTTCGGAAACTGCTCTATGTGACGTGATTTGGCGATGTCACGCAAGAATGGCCTAATTTCCTCTGGCTTATACTCAAATGAAACAGTTCCCTTCTTTAAAAGATGCTTAAAGCCGCCTGAACAGTACTCCACTAAGTTAGCTGTAGCGAAAACTCCACAGTCGTAGCCGTTGCCTTGTCGCTGCACCATGGGTAGTATAATGTCTATCGTGGATAATCCCTGTCCATAAATCTGCGCCAGTTGACTTTCCATGGATGGAGTCAAGGGTAGTGCAGTGTTGAAGGCGCTGTCTAAAACATAAACGGGACCGCCAACAACATCTTGGAATGAAGCTACCCAATGGTCCTTACCTGTGTGGTGTATCTGCGCACTGGGTGCTGGTACCGGTCGAAAGCCCTTACCTGGTATCAACCACTTGTTCTTCCACATCGGCGCCAGAGTGCTCGGCTGGAAACCGTTCTCATAGTACTCACCTTTCATGAGGTTTTGGATCACTTCCATGTGGTCGCTGGATAACCAGGCTGTTTCGTCTAATGATTCAAACAACTCACCTTCTTTAGCTTTCTTGGAATCCGGAGCTGGAATGACTGTGTCTAAATCCTTGGGTCTATAGGCCGTTTCCTACCTGACGTCTTGTCTGCGCGCTTCTTGTTGTTCCGCCGTAATTGAGTTAGGTTGACCACGCGTTGCGATGTACTCACGGGTAATCCTATAGACAGTCTCGCTGCCATAATGTGGTAGCATGTGGTCTTCGCTGGGCAGTTACACTTCTCCTTCGGGAACAGTTCTACTACATACCTTGTGTTGTTGCGACCCTTCATAATAAAGAAGCCCTGGGTCGGTATGGCCTGTATGGCCTTAAATTTAACGATATCCTTGGCCATCGCTAACTGTGTGCTAACATGCTGATGCAGTGTACTCACCTTTCCGCTGACCTATTCTGCGTCCTTAGTCCTCAATGTGTACCTCTTCACCGACTGCACGGACCTGTTCGGTTTCCTTTGCTAAGGGTGTGGTGTCCTGAACTATCGGAGTTCCTACCGCCTCTCTGTCGTGCTCGAGCTGAGACACGGGGTGCGGGTGCAGGTAAGACCGGCCAGTCCACCTCTGAAGAGAGAACAGGAGGTGTACTAGAATGAGTGAAGGATGGACGATGATATGATGAGTCGATGGTCGTCATAATCCTCTCAGCGAGGCACGACACACCGGTAGGTGACAAATGCAACCCATCCCGAGAAAGGAGATGGCGACCGCCATACCAAAACTCGGGATGCTCCACGAAGGAGACAGACTCGTGTGAATCACTGAGGCGCCTGAGGCCAAAGTTCAACTCACGAGCCAAGCGATGAAATCGCTCCAGAAAGTGGGGGAAATTGAACGCACCTGGAAAGTGGTTCAACCCCCGTGGCAACACCGCAGATATGATCACCCGAGAAGTCGGGTGCAGCTCTCCGAGAATGGCCACCGCTCCAACAAAGGAGAGATGGTACAGTGACGGGGGGCTAAATCATTCGTCCCGACATGGACGACCCAAACATCCGGAGAATCGTTAACCAACAAATGTTGGCAAAGATCCTCGATCGTGATCCCCGAAAAAGATCTCGTATGAACACGAGAGGGGAAATAGTCACCGACGTACTTCACAATGGAGTCGCCGATCACGATCGCTGATAGAGGTGCCATGGCAATATGGCAATGACCAAATGAGAATGAGAATGTGACGAGAGAAGAAGTGATGAGAATGTAACGAGAAAAGAAGTGATGAGAATGTGATGAGATCAGCAAAGCAAAGCAAACGGGTAGCAAGTAAGCGCAGCAGACGTAAAGTCAGCCAAAATAATATCGTAGACGTCTAGAGCGAAACGTAATGCAACCAGCAACGTCAAGGATATATCTGACCCATCTGAAGTCTATGCACCCTTTTATAAGATCTGTTACCAGCTGAAAACAAGTTCAAACACAACGATGATTGCAATATATGAACATCACTAGGGAACATCAATGTCGGTCAACTATGAAGCCAGTTTAACAGTTACTGCAACACAAATATGCATTCATGAAACAACAAACACAGTTTATTCCAGATATAATATTTTTTATTTACATGAAATACATCTATGTATTTGGTTGGCCAACTGGGCATAGAATCTTACCCACTTACTGCACTGCAGCTGAAAACAAGTTCAAAAACAACGATGATTGCAATATATGAACATCACTAGGGAACATCAATGTCGGTCAACTATGAAGCCAGTTTAACAGTTACTGCAACACAAATATGCATTCATGAAACAACAAACACAGTTTATTCGAGATATAATATTTTTTATTTACATGAAATACATCTATGTATTTGTTTGGCCAACTGGGCATAGAATCTTACCCACTTACTGCACTGTGCGGGTGCGGCCCCGGCAGGCCCGACGCCGTGTGCCCCCCGCTGACGCGGCCGTCCCTGACGCCGGTGACGCTGACGCGGCCGTCCCTGACGCCGGTGACGCTGACGCGGCCGTCCCTGACGCCGGTGACGCCCCGGATGCTGCCGGTCTCTGGCGTCCCTGGTGATGGAGAGACCCCTGGTCGGTGAGGCCACACAGATGGAAGGACTCCGGGTGACCCCGTGGATGTATATATGTGTTGAATCCGTTGAATGTGTTGAATAAAATATAGGGTATATAGCGTATACAGGTGTCGGCGATGTTTTTTTAAGCCGATTAACGAATAACAACCAGCCCCGCGGCTCAGTGCTTAACACCCAGCCGTCGTCTATCGTAATCCCCAGGCGACCTGGGCATGCCTCCACCCCTTCAAACATGACCACCAAACCCCCCACACCGTACCCCCCGCACCAACGCAACCCCCTCCCCCTGGGCCGGTGCACCCCACTGGATGCACATAGTCATAGCCACAGCACAGCAACAGGCCTAAAAGGCAAAACTGAACAAGTCAGTGAAGTCTTGTCAAGAAGCCACAACTTATAAAGTCTTCTTTTGGCCTTATACTATTATGTCACGATCACACCTGGGTTTTTTTCAGGTGCTATACTGTGAAGTATTTATAAATGAATACTTTTCATGTGTATACAAAAGCAGATTCGTCAATTTATAGCTTATATGTACGCAGACCGTAGACATCCGTTCGCCTTCCCGCAATATTTTTCAGACCTGGCGCATGCGCCGTGCGATCGGCAACCGATATCGCCACTAGGCGGCAGTGCAGCGCCAGCTTACACTCTCGAGCGATCTCCCGGCAGAGGGCGTTACGCTTGCGCCACGAGCGCCCTAGCTCTGCTGGTAGAGTGAATCTCGAGGTGCAGTGAATGTTGCTCGGGTTCGCGCAGGCCTACTTTGCCGGCTTAATTAGGCGCGCTGCAAAGGTAGTGTATATAGAGCTGAGTTACTTTGGTGAGAATAAAAGTTTTACTTTTATAGGATACTGGGGGGGGGGGGGGAGTATATGAAGCTCATCGAGTCACTTGGGTGAGAATAATAGTACTTTTTACTCTTAGACCTATATAACACGCATATAAAAATTCTACGGCACCGCAAAGGTGGTAATGAAAACCTTGTGTTACAAAATAAGTATTGTATTGAATTGAATTAATATGTAGTCGATTATTGTGTGCTCGCATTACTGACTAACGTTATAAGGTACCCGTTGCGCAGGAATTATAAAATTTTGAGCGTAAATACCACATAAAAACGACTTATGTTTCTTGCATCCTACAAGACCGGAGATATATATTTTACTATAGTACTTAAAAACACAATAGACTACTTTATGGAAATCTACAGTATGCTATAGAATTGTATAGTAATTACTATAGTACCTTTATAGAATTCTATAGTACCTATAGAATTCTATAGTAATTACTATAGTAATCTATAGAATTTACCATAGTAATTTAAAATACTATAGTACTTTTATAGAATTCTATAGTACCTATAGAATTCTATAGTAATTACTATAGTAATCTATAGAATTTACTATAGTAATTTAAAAATACTATAGTATATTTATAGAATTCTAACGTACCTATAGAATTCTATAGACATTACTATAGTAATCTATAGAATTTACCATAGTAATTTCAAAATACTATAGTACTTTTATGGAATTCTATACTACCTATAGAATTCTACAGTAATTACTATAGTAATCTATAGAATTTACCATCATAATGGAAAATACTATAGTACCTTTATAGAATTCTATAGTACCTATAACATTCTATAGCAATTACTATAGTAGTCTACAAAATTCTATAGAATTCTATAGAATATTTTTACATGGGCCCCCACCACAGTTGACCATGTTTTGGGGCGTAAAATATGCCCCGAATGGTAGGAATGCCATTATGGCATATGGCATTGCCGAGCAGAAGATTGTATACCAACATTTCAAACAGGAAATTAACGCAACGATGTTAGTGTGAAGGGGGTGACTAAGGGGTAGGTGGTGGGAAAGCAAAGAACTCTGACTATCTTGCTCTCTGGGGTAGAGGTAGAATGGCCCGTTCTCTAAGGTGATCCCGAATAAGAATTGAGCCAGATCCCAAATACCAATTGTCATTGGCGGTTCTCTTTAGGATATGGGAGTGACACAGAAAGGAGGCTTGTGAGTGGTGAGATAGGATCTAGTGAGTAGTCAGCCCACCTCCTGAATCTCTTGAATACATTAACTTGGATATTTTTGCATAGTTCCAGATTGTTAGGCTAGTGTGTCAAAAGTCAAAGGTCTGGAAACACCCAGCGTGACTGGGTTAGCGGGTTCGAATGAATAAAGCTAGATCCGTAGGGCTTTGTGCTTACGTGAACATGGATTGGTGTGTTAACACCCCAATCCTGTATTCATGAAACAACAAACACAGTTTATTCGAGATATAATATTTTTTATTTACATGAAATACATCCATGTATTTGTTTGGCCAACTGGGCATAGAATCTTACCCACTTACTGCACTGTGCGGCAGCTAGACTCTGTACAGTTAATTTGGGGCCGTAATGCCCCAAAAAGTGATGAATACCTGTACCGTCTGGCAGCTGGACACAGCACAGTTGACCATATTTGGGGGGCGTAAATATGCCCCGAATGGTTGGCTGTACTGTGTGGCATACCGACGCTGTACAGTTAATTTGGGGGCGAAGTGCCCCGCCTGGTGATGAATAACTGTACTGTCTGGCAGCTACCCCCAGCACAGTTGACCATGTTTGGGGGCGTAAAATATGCCCCGAATGGTAGGAATGCAATTATGGCTTATTGCATTGCCAAACGAGTACGTGTAGCGAGGTCAGTCACAACAGACCGAGGTGCACATCATGAGAGCCCCCAAAGAGCAAGAAGGGATGGCGGTGTATGGGTAAAGGATGTGTTAAGGGGCCCGTAAGGGCTAGTGGTCCCAGTGGGGACTGATGGCCGCATGCAAGGCCGGGTCCACGGGTAGTGGATAGGGGTTCCCGAGGGACGGCCTCGGGAACGGTGCTGCTCAGCGGAGCAGGCTTGACGCCGTGGGCAGAGGACCCGCGAAGGGACAAGGGCCGATCAGGGTCACTGGCCTGAGATTCCCGGCGCCGACCCAAGAACCTATGATGGCAGGGACGGCGGCAGGGCGGGATGACCAGCGACGGCCTAATGGCGATGTGAAAGAGGTCTCGACCAGAGACAATGAACCTGACGTCTGTGTGGACTCAAGTAAATGTCTCTGGTGGGGACTAGCGTAAAGGAGGCCGCCGGGGAGGAAGGAACCGTAGATAAGCGTAACAGTAAAGTGGGCGGCTATGAAGAACTAGTAACTATACTAACTAACAGAAAAGAATGCAAGTAGCTTGGCAAACCACAGAAGTGGGTTTGCAGTAAGGCTTGCATTGCGCGCTGATACAGGTCTGCATATATAATATACAATGATACATGATCAATCGGAGCACAACGGGAAGTCACAGCAAACGGCTGTACTGTGGCCATGTGAGGCGCGTTTGTCCACTCTACTGTGGACCTGTGACATACCTACATAAGAGATCGCCTGTACATTACGTAAATATAAACCGGAGTGCGTACGCGAACAGGAGAAACCGGGACGTTGTACTACGGCCTTTTCCACTGGCAAATTACATGTCCCTATGAGGAGATTATTTCCGTCCCTTGAGGCACTATACTGTGACCCAGTGACCTACAAACATGAGTAAAACCGGTACATTCAAATTTATATACAATAAAGCATAGTGAGTACCTTTACCAGCATTGAGAACGTGGGACGTTGTACTACGGCCCTCATAAAGAAGCGACTAAGCTCCCTACAGTCGGGCCCTATACTTTGGCCCTGTTACAGAATGAAATAATGGCGCTGTCATGCAACTGGGGTGTCACTGTACTGTGAAACCTTGACACGGGAATCTCAGCGCAATAGAGATCCGACGCGCCATGGGTTGGGGCCCTAGCTAGGCCACACCCTGAAGACAACACTCGAGGGGAACTCTGACATCTGACCTCGAGTATAAACACAATAAACGGGGACGCTGAACTATGGCCCCATTCTAGGTGACGTAGCGATACAAGTAAAAATTACACAGGATGAGAAATGCCTAACAGAGCGACCCGCGAGTGAGCATTGGCGAGAAGGGCAGTCGGGGTCTTAATATACGTCTGATAGCAATCACTCGACCATCGACCCAAAGTTTTAATTAAATGATCCGGGACGTTGCATGACGCTGCGGAGGTGGCTGCACCAGAGCGAAAGGAGTGACCACCATAAATGTGACTGGATAAGGACAGCCGCTGGAGCATGGTGCGAAGACAAGTTATAAATATATGTAGTGTTAACGGTGCACCCGATTCTGAAAGGAATAGTGCGTGAGAGGACAAATATAGAGCTCTTCGCAGTACTAAATAGCGACTCATGGTGGAGACTGGGCAAATGAGGGAGTCATTTCGAAACAATTTGATCGTAAAACCGTTCCTAAAAGGGTCAGTCTTGGAAACCTTGATAGTGGTTGCTAACAGGGTTGGTATGGGGAAAGGAGAGATCCGCACATCATCTACACACAGATTCCTGTTGGGATCAAAGTCATTGCTCAGAGTGGTAAATTCCCCGCACCGAAGAAACCCAAAGAATGCACTTGTACATGACGCTGCTAACATAGTATCTAAATAGAGGACCAAATACACCCTGAGATAGTAGATGACAGAGTCTATGTAAGATATCCACCGTGATTGGCAGGCGCGGCCGCTGTTTGGCAGAGTGTAATATTTCATATATTTAGTCGTAATAAACACGACGCGGCTTGCCATAGCCTCAAGGGAGAAACCGGTGACATCGCTGGTCTAGCCCGCGGGCAGGGCTGGGCCACCCCGATTCCCACTGCACTGGGGTCAGGGGTCAGGGGTGATCCAGAACCCCTCGGGCGATCCGCGTCAGTCGGGAACCAGGAGCAGGAGGGACGGGCGGGGCGGCGTGCTCGCCTGTCGGGATACGGCTAGACAAAAGATTCAGGACTAGCGGCTACAAAGCGGTAAGTGCCCCCTGGTAATTCAGGGGGGTCTTAAACCCATAATAAGGTCGGGTCCTGTAGGCTTAGGTGATTGTAAGCCTGCAGGCCCCGGCTCCGCTGTCTAGTCCCTGAGTGCTTGATCTAAAGCGTAGTTGTTTTTGTTGTATTTGGGTTGTTTAGCTATAAAGTAGATAAATACCTCGGATTAACCACGCGCTAAGTCGTTTGTGTTTTCCTCCTACCCGATAAAAAGATCGTCGAACGAACCTGGGTCAAGTACCCGACCAAATAGTGGTAATTTTCTGCCTGCGGTGATTACCGGGGGTTGGGAAATTATCACATTTGGTGCCGTGACCAGGATCTTTTGTTGTTGGGAGAGAAACAAGATGGCGAGCTGGTGGTTAACCGGTGACCAGCGAGCGAGCGAGCCGCACGCTGGCAGGCAGGCGCAGTGCGGGATTCCGCATGGAAGGGCGTGGCTGGTGATTAGGCTCTTCCACAGCCCCATCTCCGCTCGCTCCACGTGAGGCTGTAAACGGCCAATCTAAGGTTGGCAGGGATTGGTCAACGCGCTCTGCCTGTTTCGAATATTCTCATTGGCCGTGCTAATATTAGCTCAGCGGGTGCATCATGGCCGCCGTTGACAAAGTTTTGGAGAAAGTGAAAGAGTTTTGGCTGAAATAAGAGTTAAACTTGCTCCTAAAATAGTTTTAACGCATATAAACGGACCAACCAGGAAAGAAAAGCAGACGCATGGCTATTTAGGAAAAAATTAATGTGATTGTAGGCGGAAATACGTGGAAGAAACCTCCGATCGGGCGGACGTTTCGCGAAAATCGACAATGTTTACTTTCCAGTTCAGCGGGGGGGGGGCTGATGGTGTATACTCGGAATGGCCGAACTGCGAAACGGCCGAGGTATTTAAGGGGGGTGGGGGGAAGGTGGGATGGGGTGGTTTGGTGGGGGGTGAATGGGGTGGGGTGGGGTCGTCGAGCCCGAGCCGCCAGCGGATTAGTCTGCGCCTCGACGATTGGGTGTCTGGCTTGGCGTCGGCCAAGATGGCTTCGGCATCGGGTGGGGGAGGGGGGAGGGGGCTGCGTCCGGCACGCGTGGATTATTCTGGTGTTTGGTGTCACTTGTGTTTGTGTTGCTGGCTGCTGGGTGTGTGGGACCAATATTTACTGATTTTTTAGGAGAAATCTTCACGGCCGGGCCACTTAAGTAATCACTAAATTTGGGGGAATTGTCAACGGCCCCGTAACGAGCATGGATAACGTTTACGCGGCCCGTAATGAGCATTGATAACGCGGAATTTGCACGCGGCCCGAAACATTTTTCACACGGAAACTTAGCCTCGGGAGACCCACTCTGTTCCGCCGTTGGGTCTCGGTTCCAGCCTGGGTTATGCACGGGGACTTTTAAACAGAATAGGCGCATTTGGAAATTCTGAATTATCTGGAGGCACACTGGGGCTAAATATCATATTTTTGTATAGATTAATCTTTTACCTATCAAATTCTTCCAAACAATCAAAAAGATTGATCATCTGTATCTGTGTCTGCAAGATGATTTACGAAGCACCAACGTCCGAACCGGGCGCCATACTTGTTTTTGGCGCGTGCTGGTGCCTGTGAATGCAGCCTGGTTCCAAACTTTGAATTCTCTGTGAGAGAGGGCGCTGCTATTGTCCTTAACTGCAAAGCGCCCGTCTGACAGCGCCATCTAGCGAAGAGTCGTAGGCTGGGAACCAAGTTGCATTCACCAGGTACCAGCATGCGCCAAAACAGATATGGCGCCCTGTTCGGATGTTGGTGGTCCGTAAAACGTCTTGCAAACACACATATAGGTGATCAATCTTTTTGATTGTTTAGAAGAATTCGATAGCTAAAAGATTGATCTATACAAAAATGTGATATTTAACCCCAGTGTGCCTCCAGATGATTCAAAATTTCCAAATGCGCCTATTCTGTTTAAAAGTCCCCGTGCAAAACCCAGGCTGGAACCCAGACCCAACGGCGGAACAGAGTGGGTCTCCCGAGGCTAACGGAAACTCAGCTTCATTCATTCTGATTTCACGCGATTTTCATTACTCAATAATAATAAGCAATGATAACGCGGAAATTTGGTGTGTCAGTTGGTTTATGCAGCGAAAGATAACGGAAACTTATAAAGATTTAATAATATCTATACTAATAAAATGAAGCTGTCTGTCCCACTATGCCGCGGCATGCAAGAGCCCATTGACATCAGCAGCCGCCTTGAACCTATTAAAATCCAGCCGCCGCTCTTAGATGTGTCAAAGCTATCGCATGTATCAACACAACCGCTGGGTGCTTATCACCTTATCCCGCGACCATGCCTGCGGCGGGCAACCTGGCTTGGTGCCAACAGTAATAACATTTCTCCCAACGCCTTATCGCCCGAACCGTCATCAAAACAAACAAATCCCGTACTGTCTCGCGTCCACAACTTCCCATGAGTAGCAAATTTGTTCCACTGAAGGCACGTTAAATGACGAACAACGGGCGGGAACAGCCCCTTTTTTTACTCAACCCCTTTTCTTTACTCAATCAATGTATGAGCTTGGGCCTTAGTGTTACTGGGGGCGGCTAGTATTATATATATATATATGTTACCGTACCGACCAGAAGCCGAGGCTTCACAAGTTGTTATCAAAGGCCGCTGTTGCTGATTGCTAAAATCAGAATTGGGGCCTCGTGAATTAGGATTCACAAAAAGTTATAAGTTGTTATCAAAGGCCACTACACATGTGTTGTGGATTCCTATAATATCAATCAAAAATTAAATGGCCGTTGAGAAAGCCACGAAAATGAAATCGCGTAAAATCGGAATGAATGAAGCTGAGTTTTCGTGTGAAAAATGTTTCGGGCCGCGTGCAAATTCCGCGTTATCAATGCTCATTACGGGCCGCGTGAACGTTATCCATGCTCGTTACGGGGCCGTTGACAATTCCCCAACATTTAGTGATTGCTTTAGTGGCCCGGCCGTGAAGATTTCTCCTAAAAAATCAGTAAATATTGGTCCCATCCCCGCCCCTTCACCCATACACACCCAGCAGCCAGCAACACAAACACAATTGACACCAATCGCCAGCTTCATCCACCCCGAGCCAGACCCCCCCCCCCCCCCATCCCCCAGCCGATGCCGAAGCCGACACCAAGCCAATCGTCGAGGCGCAGACTAATCTGCTGGCGGGCGGCTCGACGACCCCCCCACCACCCCTCCACCCATGGTAGCGGGTGGTGAGAGCGGCTCGGCCGTTATGCCCTTCGGCCATTCTGCATGGCATTCCTGATGGTGTATTTTTCACACGTCCAAGAATGGCATCGTGCTATACAAAGCTGTCAGATGAGGCAAAAATCCATCGATCATGATGGTAAGGTGGGCACTGTACAATGTCACAAACAAGTGATTATCCCTGGTGAAAGTAAAATGCTAATACATGGTATCATTAGGGCTGGTCCAGTAGGCAACATTTTGACGGTGAGCGAGGACGGTGATTACCCCACGCTGCCTAACGGCCTAACACTTGTACCAACCCTACAGTCTATCGTCAGCCACTCTTCATCTGCCTCCAGGGTTGGTGTAGAAATACATAACTTGACTAACAAAGTAATAACCATCCCAGCTAAAACAACTGTAGCCGAATTGAGGCAAGTTACTATGGTGCCTACTGTTCCCCAAGTAAAGGCATTTTGCCAAAACAATACTGATGCAATCAAGGAGGTTAACTCAAATTCTGTTGTTGATCATTTTGACCTTCAACATCTCCAAGCCGATGAAAATGGCACACAACTGGTGCGGGGAATGTTGGAAAAGTGGCAGGATATATTTGCTCTATCCGACAATGAGCTTGGCCATACCGATCGTATGCAATATCCTATAAATCTTAACGATGACACTCCCTTCAAAGAGCGTTATCGGCCTATCCCTCCTAACATGATACAGGAGGTTCGTGAGCATGTGCAAGAGATGCTGAGCTCAGGGGTGATAAGACCCAGCTCCAGTCCCTATGCCTCTCCAGTCGTGCTGGTTAGAAAGAAAGATGGCTCGTTGCGCTTTTGCATAGATTACAGAAAGCTAAATGCAAAGACCATCAAAGATGCGCATCCTTTGCCCCGTATTGAAGAAACAGTACAAACACTGGCTGGAGCACGCTGGTTCTCAACCTTAGATTTAAAAGCCGGGTACTGGCAAATGGAACTATGCGAGAAAGACAAACATAAAACTGCATTCACAGCGGGCCCCCTGGGATTCTATGAATTTAACCGGTTGCCCTATGGTATGGTAAACGCGCCCGCAAAATTCCAGCGATTAATGGAAGCTTGCATGGGTGATTTACATCTAACCCAATGCCTATTATATCTTGACGACATCATCGTGTTCTCAAATACGTTTGAAGAGCATGTCATCCATCTAGAAAACATTTTTCGGAGACTACGGCAACATGGCCTGAAACTGAAACCCTCTAAATGCTCTCTGTTTAAGAAAGAGGTGAAATACCTAGGACACATTATCTCAGCAGAAGGCATCAGCACTGATGAAGAGAAAATCTCTGCCGTCAGACGCTGGCCTACTCCCCAAAATGTGAAAGAGCTTCGTAGTTTCTTAGGCTTTACCGGCTACTACAGACGTTTCGTAAAGGACTACGCCAAACTTGCACGACCACTCTATGACTTACTCAAATGTGACACTGGTCATACATCGACACATAGATCAGTTGGCAGACGACAGGGCTTTTACTGGACTGAAGTTCAAGAGTCCGCTTTTCACGCTCTGATTGAATCCATGACTTCTGCTCCTATTCTTGGCTATGCGGATTTTACGTTGCCATTCCGGGTACATGTCGATGCTAGTGGAGAAGGACTTGGGGCAGTATTGTATCAAGAGCAGAGAGATGGCTCAAGAGTTATTGCGTACGCCAGTCGCGGATTATCTGCATCCGAACGCAACTATCCGGCCCATAAGCTGGAATTTTTGGCGTTAAAATGGGCTGTAACAGACAAGTTTAGAGATTATTTGTATGGGAGTCGATTCACGGTTCTAACAGACAACAATCCTCTCACATATGTCTTGACTACCGCTAAGTTGGACGCCACTGGACATCGCTGGCTCTCCGCTTTAGCAAGTTTCAACTTTGACATCAAATACCGAAGTGGAAAACTGAATGTGGACGCAGACGCTTTATCGCGCCTTCCAGGTATCACAAAGAGCGAACTGACCAATGATGTAGTAACGGCAGTATGTCAGTTGAGTGCTTCAGTACCTCTTGTGGAATCCCTGACGATTGACGGACACTTACTTGAAAACATACCTGACACTGCATTGACAATGATGACGGTAAATGACTGGATAGCGAAACAAAACGCAGACCCATTATTGGCTGACGTTATTTCGCAAATCACAAATCAATCTGGCCACAAAATGAAAGACTATCGTTCCCTCTCATCACGGGAAAAGATTTTACAACGTCAGTTGACCAAACTCACCATGAAAAATGGCATCTTGTACCGCAAATGCTGTCTGCAAAATAATGAAATTTTCCAGTTAGTTATTCCTCGATCGCTTCACGAAGTGGCGCTGCGAGGAGTGCATGATGACCTTGGCCACTTAGGCCGTGACAAAGTTAATAAACTACTCCAACAACGCTTTTATTGGCCGGGAATGTACGCCGACGCCAATGACTGGCTCAGGAAGTGCATGACTTGCATTCGGCGTAAAGGGGCTCCACCGATCGCTCCTTTGGTATCCGTTAATACCACACAGCCGCTGGAATTGGTATGCATGGATTTCCTAAGCCTCGAAGAATCCAAAGGCGGCATAAAAGACATACTAGTCGTCACTGACCACTTCACACGATATGCTTTGGCCGTACCCACCCGAAATCAAACAGCAAAGACCACTGCTGAAGTACTATTCAACCATTTTATCAATCACTATGGTTTTCCAAGACGATTACATAGCGACCAAGGTCGAAATTTTGAGTCGAAAGTTATAAGTGAATTGTGCAAATTGGCTGGCATTGAAAAGTCGCATACAACACCCTATCACGCTATGGGTAACGGACAATGCGAGAGGTATAATCGAACCCTCTTGGGCATGCTGGGAACTTTGGCAGACAGCCAGAAGTCAAACTGGAGAGCCCATGTCGGACCAATTACACACGCTTACAATTGTACGGAAAATAGCTCCACTGGGTTCTCACCTTTCTTTCTAATGTACGGCAGACAACCGAGGTTGCCTGTAGATATCGTACTGGGGGTAAAGGGGGAGGCCCAAACAGTTGAAACAGAATATGGAAACTATGTGGAGAAACTAAAGCAAAGATTAACAACCGCTTATGACGTTGCTGTATCCAATGCGAAAGTTAGTCAGGAGAGACAAAAACAATGCTATGACAAACGTGTCCATGGTGCTACACTGAGTGTCGGCGACAGAGTCTTAATCAGACAAGTCGCATTCACAGGGCCGCACAAACTGGCGGACAAGTGGCATAGGGAGGTTTACCTTGTTGACTCGAAGCCTGACCCAGAGATACCTGTATTTTGTGTCAAACATGAGTCCTCAGGCAAACAGCGGGTCCTCCATAGAAACATGCTACTGCCAGTGGGATCATTGATTGACAATCGTGGTCCCAAGCTTGATCCCCAGGCTAAGGTATCTTCTAATACTGCAATTCCGCGCAAGAAGGTAACCTTAGAAAGCGAGACAGAGTCATCAGACTCAGACAGTGAACGCCCACGTTATGACACGCGCAGTTCAGCATTACCCAGACAGGAGAGACATGCTCGTAGTGGGAATCCATTTCAACCCTCTATTATAAGTCATCCCCAATTTCAACCGCGTAATCTTGCGCCAGGTGAAATTGAAATTGCTAACTCTGCTGAGTTACCAACATCATCTCTTCACCCTTCATCTCCATCATCAACACCCACTGTAGGTAAATCAGCTTGTGACGGGCGCCAGTTATCGCCACCACGCCCAGTCAGTCAACCTGCATCACCGCCATCTCATACGCCCAGTGTTTCATCCCCTGATCCCACACGTGTCTCAGAGACAACTAATGAAGAAACGGTCTCCCCAACTGAGTTGAATGCGAATGTTCGTAGATCAAACCGCGAAAGAAAAGCTCCATCGCGTTTTGGTGACTATCAACTATATCAACAGATTTATTATGTGTAAATATAATGCGGTGTAACACTATTAAAATTTGTTCACAAGTATTGTGTAAATTTGAAATGTTCATTGTCAATTAGCATGTAAAGAATGCCTTGCATGAAAATCAACTTGTAAATATGTTTTGGGTGAAATGAGTATTGTAATTCTTGATTTAATCTGTCAAGAATTATTCGTCAGATGAGACTCGGTGATATGTATCGAATATCTAACTTTCATAGATGTTGATGGAATGTTAATGCTTTGTAAAATGTTTAAATTATGTGAAGTAACCAAAGCGCTACTGAATGTACTAGTGTTGAGTGGAGTGATTAGTATAAAGGAATCTATGATGTATATATGTGGAGCCCCCTGTGATGAGCGCGTAATGATGTGTTTAGATAACGACACTTTATATTAATGTTATCATTGTAGACCATGACAAGGGATTAATTATCATGGATCTGTAGTAATGATGTACTGGTGTTGCGCGATGACCTCAAAAATGTTGGGGTTAATATTTTTAAATTGTAGTCTGTGTGAATGTAAGGCGTGCTTGATTCTGTATTGTTATTAAGAGTGACCTCAACATAATAGTGAGGTAACTGTTTGCTGCGTTCTTTTAAACTTATATGAAATGTCAAGGGACGACATTTATAAACAGAGGGGTATATGTAACAGGAAATAACTTCCGCACAACGTTATTTATTCATAGTTACCTGACCTGACTTGACCCTGATTCAATCGCACTGATTGGTTCTTTCTTGCTAGTTGCAATACACAACTATCTACTATAAATAGGCTTTGGCGCGAAACGCCGGCAGTTTGCATTGTATGTATCGACAGGGACAGACCGTCCACTGCTCTATCATTGTTAACATACTTTGACAATGCCATCTGTATTTACAGGTAAGCCTACGTACTTTATTTATGCTACTAGTATCCATTCTCATTTTATATTTAGAACTCTTATTAGGTATTCGAGTTTGCATTGTATGTATCGACAGGGACAGACCGTCCACTGCTCTATCATTGTTAACATACTTTGACAATGCCATCTGTATTTACAGGAAATAAACCAGTTCAAACCACATGATACGAGTCGCTACAACATTTTCATTACATTAGTTCCAAAGAAAGTGACCGCCCAAGAGAAATGGCAGCGATGTCACCGTCAATGCGGTTATACATCAGGAAAGAAATAAGCTGGCAGAAGCAACATCTATGCTGGAAATTGCATGTAAATTTCAGTTAAATTTAAATTCTTTATGTTTTCATTACATTAGTTCCATAGTCATAGATTTAACGTAGTCCGCTCCGATATGGGTCCAGTCTCATTACATATGATTATGAGTAAGCTTCATTAGGTATACAGATGCAATTAAATGCCTTTGATTAATTTGTGCCAAATTTTGCATTTTAAATTAATCATGTTTTTTATGCAGCTGTAATATCAATGTTGTATCAATATGAAAGGGCCAGCATATGACTTTACCTCTCCCCACCAAGAAAATTATTGCAACAATTTAATAAGCTTATCTGTGTTTTTGTCTTTTAGATGCATGAGGAGCTATGCTGCAGATATTTGCAGACCTCCAGACACTATTCATTTGCCAAATGCTATTGAGGCATTTAGAATAGGTGAGGATATTTATATAGTCCTGTTATTTATTACTTGAAGGGTTTTAGCCTTAATTAATCATATTAATTCCTTAATTCTTATCTAAATTCGGTAGTGTTATAATCTATTTCTGGTATAGTCTCTGTGTAAGGACTTCATATGTACATGACATGTACATATGCACATGAGTGAAGTGTATAGAACGTTATTATTGTCATTTATGTGAAGTACAATTATGCATGATTTTTAGGCAACTGACTGAGCAATATGACATATGAGCCACATGAGCAGATTATGGCTCTGTATAGTAAACTCAGATGATCAAGTATTAAGCAGCAAGTATTGCTTTTTTCACCTGGGTAATTTACTTTGTCTGAGAGAATTGTACATAGTTGTCTGCTCTACTTAGATACCTTTGTTTAATCATTGCATCTCCAAAACTCCCATGATGGGAGCTTGGCCCAGTACCTTATTATATATAATCATGTATCAAATTTATGATCAATCTGTGAAACCCCTAATATATAAAAGTTATTTTTATATTCACAGCATATTGTCAAGAGGCTGGTTGAGGCACTGGACTATTGAACACATGGAGGAGAACCTCATGTTAACCCTTTAGTGTTACTGTTTCATGAGAGGTTAAACTTGCGAGAATGGTGCTTTGTCAAGACCAGGACACCACATCTGGAGCCATCACAGGATGCTGTTTCATGACTATCACAGTGAAGCACCGTTCGAATGCATGCTAATGCAAGATTTTGAAATGAAATACGCCCGGGATTTTTCAGAATTATGAGCTGGGTCATTATGAAAACTTGGTAGCCAATGTTGATTTACATCAATAATTGGACGAAATGTATTTCATTCAGTTTCATGAAATAATACTTATTAATGCTTTCAATAACTGTGTGGGTGTCATTCTTCAATCGAATATTGCTGATGTTTTGTTAATATAATTTTTGTCTACACACACACATATAAATCCCCTAAATGATTTATTTCATATTTGAGGTTTAAGTTAATGTCTGGTAGACTCTGAACTTAATTATTATGAATGTGTGTGACCATGAAAGGTTAACTCCCTAGATTCTTTTTCTAAGTGATGAGAAGCCTGCATAAACATGTACAGAACTGTTAATCAACCTGTAATTTTATCTGCTATAGAACTATAATAGCTTTTTTCTCTAATCAAAACCTATAATTTTCACCAAATAACATAATACAAATTTCTATTTCACCAAAATATAAAATCACCTAACAAACAAAAGCTTTTTCACTAAAAGACGCAGCATGTGAGAGGAGTGATACAGTAAAATGTTCATTGATTACTTTAAACAATTAAACGTAATAGTGTGCAATAAAATATTATATCACAGGCTTATGATGATGCTTAATATATGATAATACTTATAATGATGCTTAATATATGATAATACTTATAATGATACTTAATAAAAGTGAAATCTTACTTTAATAGGTTGATGCAGGTTATTTTATATTTATCTTTATGACCTGAATGTTGCTGAACAATCAAAGTTTACGTGACCAATGTTTAAAAAAAAGTCGGGTGACCCATTTTAGCTTTAAAAGGGGCATGCCATTTGATTCCAGGAGGTAGGGTGGGGGGCATGGTTGTGAGCTTATCAGGCCTCAAATCCATCTAAGCAGGATGTATGCTGTGGTGTAACAGCACCATGTGATCTTAGAGCCAGGTAAGGCTTTTAGCAGGACAGATATTATTATGATATATATATTATACATGTATATAGTGATGGAAGAACATTTTCACCACATTAATTCCAACTCCCTTCCTTCACCTTCCAACAGGAAGATACTGCTAAGATCAGCGGCGGATCTAGAGGTGGGGTCAGTGGGGTTGCAACCAATCCCCCCACCTCCCTTGGGAATTTAAACATACACTGTAAAAGTCGGGTTCTTTGAGTACCTCCCCCCCTTACAACCCTGTCGCAAGTTTTTATAGAGAGCACCCCCCCCCCCCCTTTCCAAATTCCTAGATCCACCCCTGACTGATTTAATGCCGTTTTAATACTTTTGCAGTTAAATAGAGAGATCACACCTTGAATGCTAAATTCACGGGCATCGTAAAATGACAGAGGGAGGGGCGGGCGGTATCAGGGTACTGGGCCGCATAGTCGCACCCCCACCCCCTCCATCACCCCGAGTCCTGAAACGAGTCTCTCTGACTTGCAGGCCTCGCACGATACGGGGACGAGAGAGAGCCTGCTCCGGCGCGGTCCACAGCGGAATAGCCAGGGGGGGTTATGCAACGGGGCTACCCCATTCTCCCTCTTTCCGTCGCTTTACAGTGCCTATATAGCTGTAACTAGATTTTAGACATCTAAATTTTGGACATTACAACTATTTGCATACAAAAATAGATCGACTTCTAGATTTAAAGTTTAAAGTGAAAAAAAAAAACGCCCCCTCACGCCCTGGGGATCAAATGGCCCGTCCCTTAGGCTCAGCGACTTTCCGACATATTTTTGCCGAGTTGGTACCTGCGCCAGTAAACCACCGATGAAGCCGACTGCAAAGTTTAAAAAAATGGAGAAACTGTGTCTTGTCATGATCAATAAGTGACACCAAAACATCAAAACGGTCTTGTTTTACCTTTATCGTGTAGCGTTATGACGCATGATTGTGTTCTTACACCATGCACCACACAGCTTTGCATGGGAATGGTTATGTCGACCACTTGCTCTCGCCATCTTGGTTGGTGAGATGCCGCGGAGGCTGATGGGATTTTTGTGACGTCACTGTACGGAATTCCGTACAGTGAATTTAGCCGTTTACAGACCCAATCTGAGTGAGCTGGCCACGCAGCGGGGGGCTGTGGAGGAGACTAGGCTGGTGATGAGCGCCCTTATTGGTTGGGCCCCACGCGCGATCCAAACAGGAGAGCGCCTGGCGGCTCGACCTACTGGGTCGACTGCTCGGAGGAGCGGGAGTCGAATGATCTGTGGCCTATTTCACGAACATAGTTTAGCCGGCTACGGGGCTTAGTCGGCCAAAATCGCCCATCATTTACATGGTAACTTTAGTCGACTAAGCTCCGTAGTCGGCTAAACTGCGTTTGTGAAATCCGCCACTGGGCAGGACGGGGGAGGCGTCTGGCCGCAGTGGCGAGAATCTGTCACGAGCCCAGACAGACGGACCCGCACAAAGTAGACGCCCTGGCAGTCCAGTGGGTTTTACTTATCCAGACCGCGAGAGCCCCGCCCGACTAGTGTCAGGCAGGGAGGAGCGGCGCTGGTGGGGCGACAGTGCACCCAGGCCTACGTGGGTGTTGGGGGGTATAGGCCCCTCTCAAAAATTATGCATGCAGAGCGAAAACGAGGCGAGCCGGGTAAACGTAGTAAACAAACCCACGTGCGCTATAGTTATGGCGGCTGCGGACGAGTGTGTTCTTTCCTGTGCTTAGTAAGGGCACAAGTCACGCGTTTTGTTCGGTGCCAGGCTGTTCATCCGATGCCAGAAAAGACACGGGAATCACTTTCCATGATTTTCCCAGTGATAAGTTGATCCAGAAGCCTGAGATTTTTTGCTTAAAAATCTTTCTACGAAGGAAAATGAAATTTTGGAAACCACTGTGAGATCCCGCTTGCCGCAAGATGTGGCCATCGCGCGATACAGAACTGTCTATGATTCTGCAAGTACTCGTATTAAGAGCTTTACAGTACAGTAAAAAATGCGGTAGGTCCATAGCAAAAGCTACTATAACCTTTGACCGATCTGTCCGGCCTTATATCGTAATTGATGATTTTTCCGTCTATCTGCGTGCCACCGCGGTGCCTGCTTGCGTGGTACGTTGGCCTTGAAAGTTGCTTTCTAGCGAGAGCGTACGCGCTCTGCGACCTAGTCTCACAGTGTGAGGCCTGTTAACACGGCGAGCGTCAAACGTCCCACCAGAGGGAATTCCTAATCCCCTGGGTGGCACTACCTATAGGTACAGACATATGTGCCGCCCAAATGATTTTTTTCTCTCTATCCCGGCGCGGAAATCTATAATTTCTCTCGATGTGCCCATCTGAGACGTTTTTCTTTTTTCAAAATTGCAGTTCTTGACCATATATATTTCAGCTGAGATCGAAACTGTTCTTCATAAAATTACGGGTCTTGACTATATATTATATTCGATATCGAATTTGTTCAAATAATTACCTCTGTATACTTGATTGCCATGACTGTCACTCAATGACAGAAAAAATCTTGCATTTTCTCTCGTTCTCCACATGCCCCCACCCCCACCACTGTAGTAATGTAGTGCCCCCCCCCCCTCCAGTGTGTCTGCAGTGCCTGTTACATAAAGCAGGGACCGATATCAAATTTAGCGCCAAGAACTTGTCGAGTCGGTGCTCATAATTCAGCATGACGGATTTAATGCTGAATGATATCAAATAAAAAATTACAATCTCATCTAATCTAGAGGGGCGAGCGGTCGCTAAAGTATCGAGGTTTTCTCGGCATTCAAAAAGTTCAATACATCCATGACAACAGGTGCCAAGTCTCGAACGCTATTTTACTTTATATAACTGTACCAAAGAACTTGCATTGTATTGTTCTGTTATTTGTGCAGTCATCTCGATCTAGGCTACGCCTACGGTGATCAGCTGATACCGACAACTTGTTTAGTCAGCTCAGCTATATTCAAGACCCTAGTTTGCAAATGTAGACCTTAATCTTTCTAAAATGTTTAACAATTGGATAGATAAATCTTCCTGGATGCTTTACAGTTCCCTTCCAAACGATTTCCTGCGAGCTAAGTGACAATTTTGGCACTTGTGTACGGATAGATCGCGATCGAAGCGCAGGTTAAACGCCATGATATAGGCCCGCGCTGCCACTGCGTGCGGGCGCCACTTGGAGGTTTCCCCTGCAAGCCTCGCTTTGGCGCAGAAATTAATTATTCATGAGGAATATTAAGAGGGGTCTATTGGCGAGGGAGGGGAGGGGCTGGCTGGTGATCCAGGAGCCGCCTTCCACGCTGGTAGCCCGTACAACCACTCCACCCCGGTGTCACGGTCTGAGATTTTACCGTGCTGGAATTACCTCGGCGCATGCGCATTAGCTTCGTTTTATGTAGCCAACTTCCGGCGTGCTCGTTTTGTCCGAGAGATTGCGCAATGTCGGTGTGAGCGCTTGTGACCGGTTGGCAGTTAGATTACTCTGGTAGATCGAACTTTTAATGTAGTTGAACTAGCCGTAAACCATTTAAAAGGGACAGCATGAGCAGATGAATTTTAAACTGACACTTGACATCGTAGTCTTGTCACTTGACAAATAGGACTTATCTATCAACTGTTTGTTGACACGTTTTCTGTAATCCTTCTGTCAAGTTCTGACAACTGCTCGTCTGACGGTCTGGTGCGATAAAGTGGCGTATTTTCGGAATTGTTCGCTGTAATTGCTTAATAACATTGAACAATTGTGATACTAAAGTTCCTCTGGTCTGAAAGATCTTGGCCTCTGTATTATCGCCCATATTGTTTACGCAACAAATCGGAGTTATTGTCAATATTGTGGATGGTCATAGCCACAGGCACTGTAAAGCGACGGAGGGAAGGGCCCATGTATGCCTATATTATAATTATAATAATACAATAGGCATATATGGGCCTGCTTTTGATGGCCTGGAAGTGGGATGGGTGAGGGGGCATCTGTACGGGCTCGGTGAGGGACTCCTGGGCATGTGCAGAAATCCTTAATTGAAAGGGGGGTCCTGATAAAAATAGATGACTGGGGGGCACACTGACGCAATCTTACAAATGGGGGGGGGGGGGAGCTGAACAAAATTGCGACCAAGGGATCTATTATGTCTGACTGGGGGGGAGGGGGGAGGAATTTGAAAAGGGGGGCACAGATATACTTTAGGATCTGAAAGGGGGGGGTACATGACCCCTCCCCCCCCCCCCCCTCTGAACACGCCCTTGGGACTTGCAACTAGTGATTCTAACGATACCTTTATCTAAACAACAGGTACTCTGATCGATCAGTTGATATGCCAGCCTCCTACACCTAAATACAAAGAATCAGAAACACCTTTATATTTATGTAATTATTAAAAGGGGTCTGGAATGTGGGAGGGGGAGGGGCGATCCAGTGTCCAGTATTGGTAATTTTTCAATTTTTTTAGTGTTGAATGTTAATTATTCATGACTTTCCATAAAAACTACTGGTATGCTCTGTGTCATTTATTCTGAAATGCCAGACAATTTGAAATTTAAGGGTCAGTGTTGAATGTCAATTTTTCAAATATGCATATGTGTCCTATGCCACCATTTACCTTTCCACATGTACAAGAACCTGGTAGGAATTTCGCATCCACCCAATATGTGATATAGCACAAGCAATAAAAAGTATATCCCATGGTTTAATTTTTATATCTAAAGTAGAAAACAAGGTTATTTGTTGGTGGTGAAAATTGGTGGTAGGATTTATATATATTAGACATCTTTTAGGAATAACAAGGAATATTTTTCTTATACAAGGAGCTCAGAAGTAAGCAGAAATGTACAATTATGTGCTTCATTAGTGTGGACTTACGTACAGTACAATAGAAGATGAAGGAGGTTTGTAAAACAAGATATATATGACCTATATGAAGAAGCAACACGCTTGTTTATATGTGCATGGAAGACCTATCCAAAGAATCGTAAAAACACCAGTAATACCTGTTACAGTCTGAGAGAGAGATCTGCATGCTTAGTTAACAGAAGCTGAATATTTGTCTTCCTTCAGGTATTTATGTAATGTTACAAGATTTGTTAGATTACAACAATTTCAGTTTAGATTACTACACCAGATAATGTCGATGAATGAAAAACTATACAAGTGGGGCGTAAAAACATGTGATTTATGTTGTTTCTGTCTCAGAAGTTGAGACCATCAAGTTATAATTCTTAATGTAAGTTCCAGTAAGCTTTTAATTTTTTTTTTCAGAATTAGTTATTTCAGAACTAGGCTATTTATCATGTAAAGTACTGTGTGTTATCTTGCTCTATAATCTCATAAGATAGTACTTCATATTCATTACAATAAATTGTAGTCTTTTATAGGCATCTAATTGTCTATGGCAAATACATTTTTTAGAGCCTTCAATATTTATAGTGCTGTACTAGTATTTTCATACTAGATTTAGGTTTATTTAGAGGAATTTGCCTTTCTACGTCTAACTTACCGGTACTTAATTTTATTTAGCCCAAATTCATTATTTAGAATTCTCTACACTACCAGAGGCACTAACCATATTGGTTATATAGAGGTATTTTAGTGTATATATGTCATACCGGTAGTATTAAAAAATGAAAGAACAAAACATTTGAATTTCATGTACAGAAGGTTGAATTTTATCAGCACAGACCAGAATATCAAGTATCTCTAATTTCAATCACGCATGAATCTTTTTCCATTTTATCTTCAGTGTGAAATGAAAGCTGCCAGTATATTGGATTAATATTGCAATATTTTTATTGTCTGTTCCTTTTTATGATTAAACTTTACATGTTAGTACCATGGACCAAAGGTCACATGAATCAATAAAATATCATATTGATTTTAAATATCCAGCTTTGCTATGTGCTGATTTCACAACACACAACTATATAATTATAGTATGTATTTTATGTACTGATATGTCAATGGATAATGTTTGAATGGAAAATGTTCAACTATTGAGTCCAACAAGTAAAAGAACACAAAATAGATCTGGTAGATTTACAGACTCTTGACATAGATTGACAGACCAGGTCAATAAATATTAATGTACCAAATTTCAATTAATGTAGTTATTCTGATCATGCCTATAGTCCCAAAAAGCTGGGAAATTCTATTTATTATGATATAGTAATATAAAAAGAAGTTTATTGGAGTACTAGTCATACGGTCATATGGTACATATTACACTATACATAAATAGAAACAAATCACAGGTGCCTAAATCAGCGGAGCGGGATATCTCACCCCCCCCCCCCCCCTTACGGGTACCCCCGCTGATTTACGGCGCCTGTGGAATTACTATTTTTTTGATAAAAACAACCTGTCCTATTTCGACTGGCATTTTATTTAAATATACTGGGCATTTATTTCGAATATTTTTTAAGATCTATGAGGCGCTTCATGTTTCTGAAAAGTACGGTTTATATATAAAAACTAAATTTTAAAAATCCTTCTATCTTATATTTTGTGACTAGGTAAAACATTTTCAGTGTAGTAATAGTAGGACGTCGTTTTCATGAAAAATGCTATACACGCGGAGGGGTATGTGATATAGATATGGTAAATCAGCTGCGCGTATCTTTCTCACTTATACGACGACCAATAAACATCTAAATTAACAATTATTACATGCAGCAAGGCCGATTTTCAACGAACTGGTAGCGGCCTGAGTACCTTAGTCTGAAATTGTCCACCTGTGCGGCCATACTACGGCTAAAAGGATGAACACATTTTCGGCGCACGGTTACGATTCCAGCACGGCTGGTAGCGGTCTGAGATTACCCAGTCTGAAATTGTCCCACTGGGCGACCATACTACGGTTAAAAGCCTTAAAACAATTTCGGCACGGTACAATTCCAGCACGGCTGGTAGCGGTCTGAGATTACCCCAGTCTGAAATTGTCCCACTGGGCGGCCATACTACGGTTAAACGCATTAAAACAATTTCGGCACGGTACAATTCCAGCACGGCTGGTAGCGGTCTGAGATTACCCCAGTCTGAAATTGTCCCACTGGGTGGCCATACTACGGTTAAAAGCATTAAAACAATTTCGGCACGGTACAATTCCAGCACGGCTGGTGGCGGTCTGAGATTACCCCAGTCTGAAATTGTCCCACTGGGCGGCCATTCTACGGTTAAAAGAATTAAAACAATTTCGGCACGGTACAATTCCAGCACGGCTGGTGGCGGTCTGAGATTACTCCAGTCTGAAATTGTCCCACTGGGCGGCCATACTACGGTTAAAAGCATTAAAACAATTTCGGCACGGTACAATTCCAGCACGGCTGGTAGCGGTCTGAGATTACCCCAGTCTGAAATTGTCCCACTGGGCGGCCATACTACGGTTAAAAGCATTAAAACAATTTCGGCACGGTACAATTCCAGCACGGCTGGTAGCGGCCTGAGATTACCCCAGTCTGAAATTGTCCCACTGGGCGGCCATACTACGGTTAAAAGCATTAAAACACTTTCGGCACGGTACAATTCCAGCACGGCTGGTGGCGGTCTGAGATTACCCCAGTCTGAAATTTTCCCACTGGGCGGCCATACTACGGTTAAAAGCATTAAAACAATTTCGGCACGGTACAATTCCAGCACGGCTGGTAGCGGTCTGAGATTACCCCAGTCTGAAATTTTTCCACTGGGCGGCCATACTACGGTTAAAAGCATTAAAACAATTTCGGCACGGTACAATTCCAGCACGGCTGGTAGCGGTCTGAGATTACCCCAGTCTGAAATTGTCCCACTGGGCGGCCATACTACGGTTAAACGCATTAAAACAATTTCGGCACGGTACAATTCCAGCACGGCTGGTAGCGGCCTGGGATTACCCCAGTCTGAAATTTTCCCACTGGGCGGCCATACTACCCGTTAAAAGCATTAAAACAATTTCGGCACGGTACAATTCCAGCACGGCTGGTAGCGGTCTGAGATTACCCCAGTCTGAAATTGTCCCACTGGGCGGCCATACTACGGTTAAACGCATTAAAACAATTTCGGCACGGTACAATTCCAGCACGGCTGGTGGCGGTCTGAGATTACCCCAGTCTGAAATTTTCCCGCTGGGCGGCCATACTACGGTTAAAAGCATTAAAACAATTTCGGCACGGTACAATTCCAGCACGGCTGGTAGCGGTCTGAGATTACCCCAGTCTGAAATTGTCCCACTGGGCGGTCATACTACGATTAAAAGCATTAAAACAATTTCGGCACGGTACAATTCCAGCACGGCTGGTAGCGGCCTGAGATTACCCCAGTCTGAAATTGTCCCACTGGGCGGCCATACTACGGTTAAACGCATTAAAACAATTTCGGCACGGTACAATTCCAGCACGGCTGGTAGCGTTCTGAGATTACCCCAGTCTGAAATTGTTCCACCGGGCGGCCATACTACGGTTAAACGCATTAAAACAATTTCGGCACGGTACAATTCCAGCACGGCTGGTAGCGGTCTGAGATTACCCCAGTCTGAAATTTTCCCACCGGGCGGCCATACTACGGTTAAACGCATTAAAACAATTTCGGCACGGTCACAATTTCAGACTGTGACCGCAACGGTCTGAATTTACCAGCCCGAAGTTGCGCATGCGCAGAAGGTGCCTCGGTAATTTCAGCACGGTAACAGTTTCAGACCGTGACACCGGCACATGGTTATGCCAGCGACCGCCGTTACCTGCACGAGAGGCCTGAGGCGTATGCTAGGGCTGGTCCACTGGGTATGAGCCGGCCTATGCCGGCTATGCATGAGGGAAATGCAGGGGGCGGAAGAGAGAGAAGGCATCGTTATAGACCCTTCTTAATATTATCTCATGAATAATCCAGAACGAGGCTACCATGGCAGCGGTCCTACTGCATGCGGCGCTGTAACATGGCGACTGGCACTAACCTCTCGCGTGTTTCGCATAATCCATCGGTTACACAGAGCGATCGTGACTTTTTATCGTTCCTGGCTACATATTTACATTTGTTGAAGAATATGTCACAAAGTGTAGTAAATCGTCAGGACATAACCACACCAGCAAAGGCTAGTTCAACGTTTAAAGTTCAAAGTTGATATCCATAACATGAGAGGCAAGTTTGTTTCTTTATGAAACTGTCATGAAAGCAAGTCCTGGCGTGTTCCAAAACTTCCCAAGATACCCTTCAGTACACGAGCCTGGCATTTGAAAAAGTACACTGAGGCTGATGACAACAGCAGAAGCTTGTAATGGAACATCTAAAATCTGGGGGTCACTCCACGGTTCGTCTAGCTACGGCTAATAAATAAATCGGGTTGAGACGATAAAGTGCACTTGATCAATTAATATTCGAATTAAAAATATAACTATTGCAATAATAATAATGCTTCGTGTTACATTATAATTGCATTAATTATTACCGTTCAAGCAGTGGATGCCGGTTGTAGGCATATATTGCAGGAGTCTTTGCAACCTGAAGATGCTGGGCTGACGGTTCGAGCCACATGGTAATTAGAAAAGCCTGTAAGAAAAGATTATCATACCATTGTCAAAGTCCAAAACGCCCAATGACCATTTATTTTCTCATCAATTAAATGTCTTTGTCCCCTTCAGCCACGTTTGATTGAGGTTCTTGTATTTCTTTCCGGGGAATTGCTTTTCATTTGCACCTGTGTCAGATTTCTTCTATCACTTGAGGCTTCTCTTGGACAGCTTCAGTGGTATATGTGTCGGATGTGTATGTATGTGGGTCCTACAATGTCATGAGAAACACACCTAATCATGTTGATATGTTTTGTTTACAGCACGATGTCTTTTTCTAGCTCCCATATGTTATATAGTGGGTATGAATATATGCGGACGATATAAACCACAGTAATGTTCCTCTATTATGCACCCAAACTTGACGTGAGTCTGGAGGGACCGGCGCCACGTCTTTCTTAAAGCGATCCAATTAAAATCGTCTTTGGTAAATTGCTCCCAGCACATCAGTGCTAGTTGTAATCTGTCAGAAAGAGGAATAGTAAATACATGCAGAATTACATGTATTAACATATCCCCACCACAGTACTCCATGGGGTAACCCCGCAAGAAAGAGATGGCCCCAGAGGTGACTGTATGGAGGTGGAGACTGCCCCATTAATTTGAGATAAGGCCAACTGACACATAGGACACGCCATTAAATTATGTGTTTCTCATTTAGTTTTAACCACTTTAAATAATCAAAATATGATTTAACTTCTTCATTTAGCTCTTTTCAAGCTACTGAGTTGTTGTTGTTGAGTCAATCCATGCGTCATACCTCACTGTTCAGTGTCAAGGGTAAAAAAATTAATCTATCACTTGAAGCCAAGAAACAAAATTGTGACTATTATTGGCCTTAGGCAAGGCGGGATCTGGAAGGGCCATCTGGTTTCAATGTCATCTTCACTAGACCATGCAATATCCAGATAGGATACCGGTAGGCCTTGCCAAGCGACGACTTGTTACTGTTAGTGACCCTCTGTCCAATGTAGGGTCAGTATTGTAGTTTAGGCGATACATTCGACTATTCTCTTCAAATAACAGTGGCAATAAGTGAACGAATACCTAAAAATTAGGCCAACCATTATTTCGGATATTACCATCCATTCTTGGCGTATTTTTTTTGCCATTGAGCAGTTGGTGGAAGCTGTTTTCAGCTGCCATTCACACAGTAGGGAACACATCAGTGCGCCATGTTGCCACCGACGCTTCGCGTTGCTGCGCGGGCAGCCTCGTTCTGGTGCCGCATGCATAAATTTTGAGAAGGGCCTAATGCGGACTCAGAGACTGCCGAGGCGTCCGTCCAGGGGGCGGCGCCGGGTGGTAGTGCTGAGGGGGCCGCAGGTGACGTTCCGGACCTTACGTTCTGCCCGTCAGAGACTCCTGACGTAGAAGGAGTGGCGGCAGAGGCGTCCGATACTAGGGAGAGCGCGACCCTTCCTCGCCGTGGCCAGCGCGTAAGGCGGCCACCGGTGAAGCTGGGTTGGTAGGCACCTAGGTACATCAAGATGGCGAGGGGGCCGAGCGACCATAGGAAGGAGCCAGCACTGCCGCGGGAAAGGTGTGTGGTTGGTAGGATCAGCCAGCCGACCAGCCGGAGTCCTCAATCCGGTTGGTCGTGCCCGGAAGCTGTAGGAAGGACGTGATGCCCTACAGCAGGCTGCTCCGAGGTGGCGGTCGACTAGGCAGCGGTGCCTCAGAAGCAATAGGTGATACATCGTCACTGCAGATCCCTGCTCAGCAGCCGGACGCAGGGCGGTGTCACTCCCCACTTGTGAGGGAGAGGGCTCAGCACGCTGTAGCTGGACGGCCTCAGCTCTCTTGAGGAAGAGGGTTGTTGCCCTCGGCACAGTAGTATGCTGAGTAGTAGCCGTCTGTTGAAGTTCATTGCCGTGCCAGCCCGGAGAACACACAAGTACCAGCAGTCAGTGCGGAGATGGGCTCTGGGTCTGTGTTCAGACGAAGGCCATAACGTGTAATCTGGGTACATGGGGCACATACCGGTATGGGTTCAGGAGGGAACGATCACCCCATAAGTGTTGTCTGCCTCTCAAGTAAGCCCTGGAGAGACTAGAGCTTAGAATAGCTCGACCGACTGGCTCGAGGCCGGTCGGCGGAGGTTCCCGAGTGCAGATGGTGAATTCCACTGCCTCGGGTTCCTTTACGGCGACTGACATTCGCTACTCAGCGAAACAGGCCAGCAGCACCTGCGGGCAACCCACGCGCGAGGCCATTGCCTCCGAGGTGGTCCGCCCAAAGGAGCCTGCTGAGATGGCGGCCCCATCTGACCATTCAGGTGCGCCGGACCCAGCCAAGCCCACCCTGTCGCCAATTTATGCGACGGTGGCCGGTCTCTCTCCCCGGTTTCAAATGCAGGGACGGCGACCGGACCGGAAGCAGGCGCCAGCGGCGGGACCAGCGGCGAAGGTCCAGGCTGCCCCGGACCAGCGGGCAACGCCTGGTGGCTGCAGGGAGACGGCGACGGCCGAAGCCCGGACGCCATCGGTCGTGGCCCCAGCCGACAAGGTCGTGGCAAAAATGGAAACATAGACCAGCCTTCAATTGTGCAGTACACAATAAGCAGGCTCCATCAAAAAAGTAATCCTTACCGGTATGGGTAAACCACGAAACGGAGCGAAACGGAGCGAAACGGAGCATCAATAGGCGAAACGGAGTGCTTGGGTGGCCGTATTGGCGGTAATGGTATTGTGACGTTATAAACTACGAACTATTACATGTTATGCAGCAAGGTATATCCATTAGGTAAGGGGAAACCGCAACATTTTGGAGCTGTAACGTTTTTTCACCCACCGGACCGAGCCGCCATATTGTGTGTTGATAAAACAAAATCTGCAGTGTTTTTTTACATTTTAAAAAAGTAGGTTCAATTCAGTGTGAGCAATAATTCTCTTTGCAGGAGTAAAATAAAATATTAATATAGTAGACTTTAGAGCCTTAAGTATAGATATCAAAGAAGAAAAAAATACTAGATCTCTCTATATGGCAATAAAATAATAATGACATGCAAGAGAATTTTTTATAAAATATTAATCTAACTCTTACATATTACCACAGGCACAATAAATTAACTGACATAAAAATAAGCTGAGGGGTGGGTGGGGGGAGGCCTAGTTGCACACTGCCTATTAATAAAATAAGCAGTAGGCGATGTGGACCCTCTAGTCCATATTCCATGATACAGCGTACAAACTGCATAATTGCAGTGAAATTTTAGACATGCGTACTACAGGGGCCAGTGTATTAGCCAGAGACCTGCCTGCCCGCCGGATGGGCGGGCAGTTTTAATTTTGGCGGGCAGATTTTCATTTTGGCGGGCACTCAGGCGCTGTTTACCCGCCCAAATAATGATCTTTTGGTCAAGAGGTTTAGAAGCTAATCATGGCCGGGGGCGGATCGACGGGGGGGGGGGGGTTAGGGGGGTTAATTGTACCCCCCCCCCCCTTTGGAACCAGAACATACAACATATATGTTGACATATATGTTAAAGTCCCAAGTGGTCAGAGAGCAGCCCCCCCCCCTTGGGAAACTGAACATACACTGTTAAAGAAGTCGGGTTCTCTAAGCGCCCCCCCCCCCCCCCGGTCGCAAGTTTTTAGAGAGCACCCCCCCCCCACCCCCTTGGCAAATTCCTAGATCCGCCCCTGATGACGCTCACAGTTTCATATGAACACTTTCTTCTACCAGCCACAATGTTGGCTGGCACTAAAAAAAAATTCTGGCTAAGACCCTGACAGGGGCGGATCTCAAAAATCTTGTTAGGGCAGGTGGGGTCAGATCCAGCTCACGCTAAGTTTGCTTACTTCCGGCGAACGGCGGAGCATTGAAAACGAAGCGAGAGAAGACACAAATCGACCGGATTACAAGAAAATACACTCCCGACCAAAGAAATGACTGTCCGACGAAATTCATAAAAGCTTCAGGAATCTAATGGAGCAACTTGACGGGTAGGTACTGCATATTTATTCGGTTAGGACCTTCAACTTGAGCCACCGGTCCGCGATTTCTAATTTTAGGCCTGGTGAGCGGCATGGCTCTAACCCTTGCTCTGTTTACGGGCGTGGTAAGCTGGTAAGAGAGGCATGTACCAGGGCTAGACGCCATGTTGGAAATCCTCGTGATCCTCCTCTGGGTGGGGAGTAAGGTTTGGGAGTAAAATGTACCACGTGACCGCCCTATCCGACCACAATCTTCGCGTTCGGTTATGCACTCCGCGGAATCAGACTAAGCCTACTCCGCTCGCATACCCGAACTCACCCAAGCTGCATAGACGTCGGGATCATATCTGCAGCTTGATGAAGCGCCACCCCGCGGCGGTTTGTATCAGGCAGAGATTATGGAGATTATGGGGATTGCTAGGGGATTGCCAACGAGTGCGACTTATGTTAACTATCTTATCAGCCTACCCATTATTACCCTACTTCCTCATTACGAATTCACCCGTCAGCAACACAAGCAGACAAGCTGAGCCTCCCGCCACAGCAAATCCGCTAGGAGGTACAAGTTCACAGCTGGTTCACGTTCCCCACTGTTCCCTACAAAGAATCATTTCACAACACAGCTAAGGCCCTATTCATAAGGTATGGGTAAACCTATAGTAGTGCTAAATCACCCTGGCCACTGTTGTAGCCAGGGTGATTTAGCACTAGGGTAAACCACGAAACGGACTCCGTTTCGCGAAACTGCAGATTATTTTCCCCCTTCCCTAATGGATATATCTTGATGGATAACATGTTATACTTCCTAGTTTATAACGTCACACTACCATTACCGCCAATACGGCCACCCAATCACTTCGTTTCACCTATTGATGCTCCGTTTCGTGGTTTACCCATACCGATTCATAACCAGATTTATATGAAAGAAAGCGCTAACACTGCATAACTAAGCTTAATCGGAACAGTGATTGGGCAGTGATCCGAGATCAGATGATAAAAATAATATGCAGATCTCTTGGAATGTTACAAGATAGATTTCAAGGTAGCTGTCACATATGAAGGCATCTGTCTGGTAAAAGTTTGGACACAAATTCACATGAATAAAATAACGAAAGTTCATTTCTGCAAGTGCGCAATCACTGGTCCACCATCTATCCATACTAAGATAGGGGCCAGGGTAATTCTCCATGTACTTTTGATCCTTCCAATCTTCTTCCCATCTACAGTTTACGGTAGGGTAATATTAAAAAGAGTGGTTTATATGGATAGAATACATGTTTATTGATATTATACTCTGTCTTCAAGATGATATGGTGTATCCGAAGTGAATATTAGAGCCTTTTTCCAACCAGCCATAGTCAAGCAAAGCGGCTGGGGGGGGGGGGGGGGGGGGGGGGGGTTCAAGTAAAGTGACTGAGGGAGGGGGTCCTCTCTCAGTCAAGCGGGGGAGGGGTGGGGTAGGGTAGGGTGAGGTTAGGGTCTGTGCTTGGCGCAAGTGCCCCCAGGCAATCCCACTTCTCTAGGGGCACAATGGTGTCAATTTTAAAATCTTTAGACGTTAGTACGGAATCAACTGTAGCTTTTATTGTAATATTTGCCCGAACCATTATAATGTTTATATATTCTATATACTTTGTTCTATCATCTGGCATCAAGAAAGTGTGTCGACACTAGGTTGTTTCGGTTATATTTTTGCGAAGAAAGTTGGAGCACACAACTTTTCTTGACCAGCCATCCGTCATATTTGTTCTGGGCAGATGCCGGTACCTGTGAGTGTGACTTGGTTACTTCTCTCCATTAGCATATAACTCTCTGCTAGAGGGCCTTGTCAGTCACTTACTTTGAACTTAAAAGGGAGCTGAAACGCAGTGGGCCATAATAAATGAACATAAACCAGCAACGTCAAATCTGTTCTTAATAAAACTGCCTTCTATGCGTACTGGTCGCATGGCAGAGTTTATAATTCCCCCGCACGAGTACGGGTGCAGCCATTGGTTCTTCAGTTGTGGGTGACCCGGATGCATGACGTCACGGGAATTAGTAAACAAATCCTGGATCATGTAAACATGGCGGAATCATGCAGGAGAAACCAGGCCGTCCGAACGAAAAAATCAAACACATTGTGTATGACATTGCATTGTATGACACCAGGATGTACTAGTTGGTATTATAAATGTCCGTGGAAACGTCTTCACACATTACCAACTGATCTCAAGGTCAGTTATCAACTGGGAGAAACGGACCCGCCAGCAACCTCTGCCAGGATTAAAAATTGCTTATGTACTTTGTGTGTTTATCTTCAGATAATAATATATTTAATTTAACATAAAAAATTTCCTGTCATTACAATATTACTGTTATAGCCATGACATATCTTTATCTGTGAATATTTATATATTAATATGCCAATTCTGGATGGTCAGTTGTATAGCTTCATACATAGTATAGTAGTAGTTGTATTTCATATATGTCATATATAATCTCATGCAATATATGTATAGGGGTTTCACACTTCATATTTCTTTGATAATATATTAGATAGAATCTTAAGATACCTTTAGAGTTGATAAGTAAAGTATTAATCGAATTGATTATGAAATATATGGCATTCTGGAATACCGGTACATGTTAATGACTATGTAGTTTGTGTACCAAAATGGCTTTAGCTTCAGGTAATACAAGAAATCATATTAATGTTTGGAAAATCTGATACTTCAACAATAGGCTTTATAATTAAGACATTTATGATTCAGTGTAATACATATAACTAATTGTTGAAATTTATAGAGATACCCCTCTGCTGTTATGAAGGTTAAATGTCAGTAGCATTTTGTTTAGATTAGATTAGACCCATGTTGTATGATATTGCCCTGTAAATGGATACACATATGTACTGGTACCTAAATTCCTATATATACTAATTAGCCCATGGCCTAGCAGTTTTAAATAAAAAGCTAATGATTGATATAACTAATTGGAAATATAGATAGTTTTTAAGTATAGGGCTAATGTTGGATTATAGAAGTTTGTAACATTCCAGAATACATGGCACTGGCTTTACAGGTCTATGCCAGCCATGTTTGTGTCATTTTGCTAAATTATTTATGTTATCTAGTAATTTAAACATACATACTTTCAAGGTTTGTTGATGGTAAGTAATCATGTGAATCATACTTATATCTGTTATCTTAGAATTAACTTCAGGTAAACCAAAAAATTATATCTTTGTTTACAAAAAGCAGATATTTCAACAATAGGATTATGAAGGTTAAATGTTAGTAGCATTTTGTTTAGATAGCCTAACCCATGTTGTATGGTATTGCCATGTAAATGGATACACACATGTACCGGTACTTAAAATTCCTATATATACTAATTAGCCCATGGCCTAGCAGTATTAAATAAAAAGCTAATGATTGATATAACTAATTGGAAATATAGATAGTTTATTAGTATAGGGCTAATGTTGGATAATAAAATTTGTAACATTCCAGAATACATATGGCATTGGCTTTACAGGTCTACGCCATCCCTGCTTATGTCAATTTGCTAAATTACTTATGTCATCTACTAATTTAAATATACATACTTTCAAGGTTTGTTGATGTTAAGTACTCATGTGAATTATACTCATATTTCTTTTCTCAGAATTCGTTATCACTTGTTATATATTATACGTTTCATTAACTATGTAGTTCTGCATATCCACATTTGTGTAATCATCACATTTGTTTTGACAAATATAACTTGAATTGTAATATATGATTTGATGATCTGAGTTATAAACTACATACATAAAAGCCCAGATATTCTATTTATTATCATCTAGCAATATATATATTTCTCAAAATGTATGTATATAACCATGATAAATAGGTTCAAAAGCATGAGCAGTGGGACAGCTGATTTATTCAGTGAATCTATGACTGTTAACAATAACTTCCAACGTCTATATTTCGCCTCGTGCGTGTGTGTGTGGGGGGTGCATACTTAACACACTGCTGGGTTGGGGGGGGGGGGTGTGTTCGCAGTAAAGCCTCCCCCTTTTTACCTGAAAACCCGCCCTCAAGGGTCGTTTTTGTCCGTTGACCTGCTCTATGATACTCTGTCGCAGTTCCCTTTTTTCATCGCAATTTTTTTCACGGGAAACCCGCTCTGAGCACCCCCACGGGTAGCAAGTTATAAAATATCATTGGGCACCCGCGGGGCCCTCCGCCACCCCCCCCCCCCCCCACCCGTTTCGTATAACAGTGCGCCCCCCGGGATACATGGCTTGTAACTCCCGATATGCTGGAGTTCGCCATAAGCTATGAATCGCGGATGAATCACCACTACTTCACGTGACGTCAGTGAGCGGAGGCCTCCTAACGCCCTACACATATCAAAGAAATAGTCCCGTCTTTAACAAGCGTTTTTCAAGCTATCGTTATACCTAAAAATATATAGTTTTCGCCAAAAATTAGTATGATTCATTATAAACTCAAACTTAAGGACAACAGCAGTACCCTCGGTCACAGGTAATTGACTGTTACAAAGTTTGGGACCCAGGCTACAAATGGTTTAAATAATGGCGGAACTCACCAGTTGGCACTCCATATGCACTGTTACATGGTATTTAAAATATTTTACAGTGCAAGAAATAAAACTTGTAAGTAAAATATCCATTGGGCTACTTAAATACATCAAATTAAAGAAACAATTATGCAAATCTAAACATTTTTGACCAAATTGCAGTCATTTTATGATCTAAAATGGATGAAATTCTGTTGTTACGAGTGTTCATTTTAAATATCTTAATGTTCAATCTGTATATTTTTAGTACTAATATTGATGCAGTAGTGAAATAATGATCTTTATTTATCTAATAATGCATTAAGTCAGTTTATAATTGGCTGAAGTAAACAGGTGTTGCGTCATTTATTTGTAATGACATTTCTAAAAAAGTACCATTTGTTACGAAAACACCCATATACCACAATGATTTGTAATTGGGTGATATAAATATAATAAAGACATTGTATTAAAGAAACAAATAATCAAAATTTACTATTACAAGCAAAATAACCATTATAAATGAATAATATCAAGCAAAGCCTTCAGTCATATGAAAATCCACTTTGATGACAATAGCCAAAATATGCTGAAAATTATGTAATGTACATACCCCCTCCTGAATTCTGCAAGATAAATAAAGTAATTATTTATTTTATTATGGCCTCTGTTTTATTCTATAATGATGTTATTATCCATGAAAGAGATTGACTTCAATATTGTTATATTCCCTAGATATGCACACATGAAGTTTGATTGTAGTGTATGTACCCCTCTGTAGTGTACATACCCCCAAATTCAAACAGTATTCAAGTAAGTAAATCATACCAAATAGGCTAAGGATTCTGGGACCAAATTGTTGTTCCATCTACCTATCTATGATGAAGTATTCATTTAACTGATGTCTTTGAAAGACAGATCATTGGTTAATATTTAAAGGCTATGACTATAGATTGTAGTGTGCGTATGTGAGAGCCCAAAACGTCCGACTGCCCAAAACGGGCCAGGATCGGGATTTTGACACCTACAACATAATGCACAGTTAGATACAACTCGAGCATCCACGAATAAATGTATCACAAGAACCATGACCAGAGTTTGTCCATGTCCTTAAGGTGATCCCGACCTCGCATAATTATTGTTTTAATTGATAGATCTACAGCCGGAAGGTGTGACGAGTTCAAAAGAGGGCAAAGAGGCCAATTAAGGCTGTAAAATACCGCTAACGCTTATTTTTGCCTTGCCTTGTTATGCACCGACCCAAACATAGACTCCCCCCTCCCCCACCTCGTACATTGCTATCTAAGAGATACAAAACGAGCGTATCGCGGTTTCATATCGCCAGATTGTGAATGATTGAAACGTAAAATGTAACTGTTCGTTGGTTCTTAGCTATGTAGGACGTTTTGGGTAGTCGGACGTTTTGGGCTCTCACATACGTATGTTAGGGCCCAAAACGTCATAGTGACGAAAACGTCAGATCACACGGTCTGAGCCATCTAGGAGCAAATGTACAGTTTCACACTCTGCTTCGATCGCAGTGTCTGTTGACGGGGGCTATGAATATATGAGGCAGTAACTCTTCAGTTTCAGATATATTTAAGTGCTTTCATAAACGATGGAATATGGGTATCGCCCCCCCCCCCCCCCCACCCCTCCCTCCGGGTCCATCCATTGAAACCTTCTATTCCACGAAACCTTAGATTTCCTTATTTTCCTGTGCCTTAATTCCCAAATTTCGGTCTCCAAGAGGTCTCTAATTGTCAATCAATCAATCCTTGAGCTCCGAGTGGCCCGTCCTGTCTCCTTCAGAAACGCCACGCAGGGTTGTGGGGGCGATAACCGGGATGGTTGAAATTAAACTTTAAACTGTATATTTCATTTTACCAAGGTATGACGTTTTGGTCACTATGATGTTTTGGGTTCTAACATACGTACCCCTGCCTACCATTCAAGCCATGGTAAAGCATGTATTTTTCACCCATACATGCTTGTGCCATAAAAATACAGATTCTGAACTCTGGACTGATATGTTGTAACATAGTAAAATTTTAATGGGATACAAGTTTCATTTTTCATCATATGTGACTGCTAATAATCACCTTGATTGTGATTCACCCGATTGTATTAGCCCACATTTTACTAAAAGCTACAGTCGATTCCCTACTAACGTCTAAGGATTTTAACATTGACACCATTGTGCCCCTAAAGAAGCGGGCTTGCCTGGGGGCATTTGCGCCAAGGTCTGGTTGGTTGTTTGGTTATTCAGGATGCATTAACCACTTTTGGTCATATCGGATCAATGGGAGAAGGAAGGGAGATTGGAGCCATGCCCCAGGGGTAACCCCCTACTCTTTACAAAGAAAGACATGGGATCTTTATCCTGCGACCACACAGACATGGCCACAGCAGGGCTCGAACCACCGACCCACCTGCCGTTAGGCTCTCAGGTGACCAGAGCACTCAATGCGAGCGCTCTAGTCCACTGAGCTGTCTAAAAATTTCAACTTTTTTCAATACTTTTTTTATTTTGTTCCTACTTAGTTTTGAAATTTGGAATTTTGAGATTTGACCAGATGACATAAAAGGCACCCATTGTTTGAAGGAATTCGGGTACATGAGGATCACGCCACTAAATATAGTGTTTGATTGATGCCCGATAACCTATGATACTGGGTACTGTCACGGAGTAGGTAGTATAAGGAATGCATGTTATATGGCCTGGTCTCAAAGTGATATGGTAAGGGTAAAGTCATATCGGTAAGTAAATATGCAAAAAAAACAAATACAGGGAAGTTTTTGCTTGTCCGACAGGTAAAATCACTTGTCCCGGACAAGCGGACAAACGTTAATGTCGAGCCCTGCCTTATATTGCTACGTTGATTATCTTTGCTATATGAGATGAAACATATTAAATACCCTATTACTGGAAATTATTATAAATGTTAGTGGTTTTAGGGGTTAATCAGAAAGATATAGATAGGGATTAAACAAGACCATGCAGAATATGTAATATGATTCCAGTGTTTGCAGTAACATGAAAAATGTAGACCCAATCAGATTTACAGAATCAGTGGTTTTGCTAAAACAAAGTACCGGTATGATATGTTTATTTCTTTAAGCAGAAGAAATAAGTAATTAAAATAGCCTATCTCTCTGGCCTACACGTTTATATGACATGCCTGCATACATTTTTTACACCTCACTAAATCAACATCAAAATAGACATTGACACCTAATTTTTTACAATTTATTTACTGTTAATTTATTTACAAAGCTCAATCAAGACATACATGTTTACTTGACGCGCTATAAACGTTGACAATATTTTTTTCTTAAATAAAATATTTAATTACAAATATGGATATGTATAAAGCATTGCCTTCCAGACCCCTCAGTTTGATGGAGCCCTGGTGGCTAAGCAACCCTGGTGGCTAAGGTGTGATAACAACCGTCCACTGCACTGGGCAGTCTGAAACAGAGCCCTAAAACACTATTATACATATCAATGGAAGTCACAAGGTTGTAAAATCTACACTACATTGAGTTCGGCCCTTGTTAATTTAGGCACCGTGAATACGGCCCCGCGGTTTCGGCCTCCGCCTCGGCTGCATGCTTAAAAGTTTTAAATATAGACATAAGGCTGATGTGCAAGTAGTGAAGAACAGTTTCAAATTCATATTTTCTGTACCAATACCTCGAAGACAGAGAGAATTAAAAAGTTAGACTACTGCTCTTCATGTTGTGTCCACTAGACTTACAATATGCATGTACTGCTCTATGTTTAATATGCTGGCTTGTGTATCATTGAAAGTATTTCATAGATAACCTGATATTTGGGTTTTTATTTTAAGACAATACTTATTGGTATTTGGTGTATGCTTGCACAATTCATAATGTGTATGTTTATTTGTCCACAGGAGTCACCGGTTAGAATATCCTAACATACTGAGAGATGTATGAGAACCCAGACAGTTTACAAGAAGTTTGCCTGGACTACATTTCTGACAATATTGGGGCATTATGTGAAATCACCCCCAGCATAGATATTGGCGAGACCAACCGCTTGTTTCGATGTGATGACTTTTGTTTCCCGGCCACATTGTCAGACCAGTTGCTGGCTTCACTTGTCGACAAACAGAAGCTGGATGATGACACAATCAGTCTGTTCGACTCCAGATGTACTAACCTCAGGAGAGTCAAAATCAAAAGTGCATCGCTTACTGCAAAGGGTCTGCGAATGCTGAAATCACACCGAATAATAGAACTGGAGGCCAGCGGTCTAGAGCAGATGACAGTGAATGACGTTATCGGCTGTCTGGGGGAGTGGACACTCGCCAACCTGCGTTTACTTAATGTCAAGAGCACTGCCTTCACGAACAGTGCAAAGTTCTGTGTTGTCGTATCTCTTTCCAAGCTCTGCAACCTCCAGTATCTTAATGTTAGTGACACGGACTTCAACAATCACGGCCTCGAGATCATCACAGAGGACCTGCCCTCCTTAGAGGCCCTCGATATATCGAATACTCCCATCGATGACTTATCACCGTTGTTAAAACTAAGGTCGAGGCTCAAATCGCTCTGGATGTACAGCCTACAAGCCTCTCACAATGAACGTGCCGTGCCTATATTGTGTGAACTGAAACGTTTACAGCTTCTCGATGTGTCAGACGACTGCCCAATTCAGCCATTTGTGGCCATCCAACACAACCGATTCCAGGTGGACAATTTGTTGGTTCGCGTCAGATCTTTACCATCTTTGTCGGCTTTGGACATCTCTGGAAGATCTGATATAACAGAGGAACTGCTATGGTGAGTATATTGGCTTATGGTGCAAGTATGCTATGCATTGTTGCTGACCTAATGAGTAATCGCAGATTATATAATGACGTAATGAGGTATGTTTAAACTTACAATTTAAACCAAATATAAACAAGCAAACAGGCAGGTGACCTATATTTTTCGATTAGTCTTTGAATAACTGAGGACGATGGAAGATTTTCTTTAAAATTGACTACCGGTATAATAGGGGAAATAAAAAAAGGTTGCTGCCATCATTAAAAGTAAAGACAGCCTGTACGATCAGATGTCCGCCGCTCTACCGACCGCACTAGTCGGGCTTCATAGCAGCGTTTGAATGCGCCTGCTTTTGAAGTGAGAAAAGCCTTCCCGCCAAATTTGTGCGGCCCGCTCGTTTAATGTTTACCTTTTTTTTACCTTGACATAAATATAGTAATCATTTAACTTCTGGTCTGCCGATCAAAAGTATCAGTTCGCGCTGTTTCTCGCACTGAAACGATTAGGAAATGAGGGTTTCGCTCTCAAACGGGAAGAATCCGTAAAAAAACTTATTATGCGTATGTGTCTCCCACCTAGGGTGAAAATATGACCCATGGTTTAATCATGAAAGATTGGAAATTGGTAAATATTTGTACTTTCTTTCAGTGAATTTGTAGACAAACACCCTAAACTTCGGTTCCTTGGATTAGCGCTGACCCCAGCGTGTGACTACCGCGTGTTTGCGGACCCTGAATGCGAGACACGCAAACCAGACCTAAAGGTACTTTTGCTTTGGAATTTATATGGATGGGCCTATTGCCGCTGGGTGAATCCGAAATCGTAGTTCGAAGACCGCTTTAGTCGTTCTAATCTTGGGCAATATTTCATCCAAATCATTCATTGTTCTCTGAGGTTCCTTGACTTAATTTAGCCCTCGTATGTACACAAACTGGCCTAAAACTGCACATTTATTTCTCTGGTTGATATGTAACTATTACGCAGACTATTATGGAATGCTCCTAACTACTCGTAACACTGTACTTTTTTAGGTTACCGGTGAATCTACCGAGAGACAGTTGTGCGAGTCTCTGGCGCGCTACGTCTACCGGCCAGTGTATGTGCAGCGGACGCTCTTCAATCTATTCAGGATCACTCAACAGCTAACAGAGCCCAGGACAGATATCATTAAGGTAACAGCGAGCGTGGTGGGCAACTGGTGCAAGATGTTTTTACCTGTTAGATGTCTTGCTGCATGTCTGTCAGTTGTTTTATCGTTGGAAAAGTTAAGCATATGTTGCTACGCGATTTCTGTTCTATCGCATTATGCGTCTGATGGTGTTGGTAATGAGGTCAGGCTGGCATGTCTAAAACGTGAAAAGCTGACAAGATGAGGCTGTACACGTGGCTATGTCGCTCTCGTTGCTTTTGTTATCCTGTTCAGATCGAACCAGTACAGTGAGTATCCTTCCCTCACTTTAGACACGCCACCCCTCCACCAGCCCGGTCAAGTGACACCACTGTTCTGTTTGAAATAATGAAGCATCATCGTTTTTTTTCATTGCCCTCTACTCTGCTCCTCACGAACTCGCCATAATGCGGCCGAAAGACCTCATGACAACTTTCTACTGTCCCGAAATGATGACCTTGCTTACACAATATATATTTATCTATTTACCATCTCCTCTCAATATTAGCTGTTACGGATTACCCCGCCTGGCTACAAGCGGGCGTGTCTGGCTTGCTCAGCCCCAAACTGATCGAACGCATTCGAATAACTCTAACCACCGCTAACCCAGAGGGTCTGAGATTGGGGCTTGTAGAATTGGAGACGAGGAACAGACCGACTGATGAGCAAGCGACCGGCTATGTTAGCAAGCGACCCGATTGTCTAAACCACAAATCTACACGTTTGATTAACAAAATCTTACCTTCATTTGAACGAATGTATCCTTAAACTAAATAATTTAGTGCCGCTAGTGAGAACTATTTCTCTCGGCGGATATGTCTTACCCGGTGATTATGACGTCGTTAATCCACAGATAAGTAGCTCGAGAGAGCGCGTAGGAAGCGGAAGAAGTTTATTTGAATTTTATGTTCAACTTCACCTTAACGGACGATCACATTATCTGGCAATGCCTATATTTTGCCTGCTTGTAAATAAAAATGTACTTACTTACCACTACCGCATAAACATTTGTAAAATTTAAGCGTGGAACCAGCCAGCCCAATTCTAGGAAACCCCATCTGGGGTTCTCGATGAGTGAAGTGCTGCCATCTAGTGGGGTCGATTGGAGACAGCCGGCGTGTCGTTAACTAAAATTAACTCAACTCAACTGACCCTTGACAACTGAACACTGTACATTGCCAAATGGCGTCGCCTAGTTTTGCTTTGACGTTTTTTGCAACGAACTCAAGATCCTAACGATGATGCGCTACCGATAGTAGTCCACGTCAATTAGCACTCATGCGTGCCCATTTTGATTTTCTCGCTGGAAGATGCGTTTTTATACTGTTACGGTGCTGTTAATAGGGGGAGAGGTGTTTCCTCTTTCGTATCACACAAATAAGGCAAAACAGGGCATCGAACGTCACCTACCCCTCCACCCGCCGCCTCTTCTCTGGCCCACGGCCCTGGTGCTCATAAGATATATGTACACCATATGTATCGGTAATTGGTGACTATAGGAACCATACCCCCTCCGGTGGATGTAGCCCGTCTCGGTGACTATAGGAACTATACCCGTCCGGTGGATGTAATAAATGTTAGTCTCGGTGACTATGGAAACCATACCCCCTCCGGTGGATGTAGCCCATCTCGGTGACTATAGGAACTATACCCCTCCGGCGGATGTAGTTAATGTTAGTCTCGGTGACTATAGGAACCATACCCCCTCCGGTTGATGTAGTCAATGTCAGCCTCTGTGACTGTAGGAACCATACCCCCTCCGGTGGATGCAGTAAATGTTAGTCTCGGTGGCTATAGTAACCATACCCCCTCCGGTGGATGTAGTAAATGTTAGTCTCGGTGACTATAAGAACCATACCTCCTCCGGTGGATGTAGTAAATGTTAGTCTCTGTGACTAAAGGAACCATACCCCCTCCGGTGGATGTAGTCAGTGTTAGTCTCTGTGACTAGGAACCTTACCCCCTCCGGTGGATGTAGTCAATACTAGTCTCTGTGACTATAGGAACCATACCCCTCCGGTGGATGTAGTCAATGTTAGTCTCTGTGACTAGGAACCTTACCCCCTCCGGTGGATGTAGTCAATGCTAGTCTCGGTGACTATAGGAACCATACCCCCTCCGGTGCATGTACTAAATGTTGGTCTCGATGACTATAGAAACCATACCCCTCCGGTGGATGTAGTCAATGTTAGTCTATGTAAATATAGGGACCATACCCCCTCCGGTGGATGTAGTCGATGTTGGCCGCGGTGACTACGGGAACCATGCCCTTAATATAATGGTGGCGTCGTTAGCGTGGAAACGAGTCTTGACAAGACAATAATGACCATTATAAAGTTGTATCCCTGAACCGTTTGCCCTAAGCATACCTCTGGTTGCAACCATTAGTGACAGGAGTACATGCTCTCACAACTGGCGTTATGGTACTTTTGATATTTCTTTTGCGGGAAATTGACAATAATAAGAACTCAGTGGGACACTGATAATGACGAAATCGATTTTGGGTCAAAGAGCGTGTCTTTCTGAACATGCTGAACAACGTTCTACGATGATTATTAATTGAAACTAGGGTTATTTCTTGAGTTCAGTAGCTTTACTATTGCATATACCGAGTCCCTTGGTTTGAACTTTAAATTGAAAACAAAAGCGTCGTTTTGGCGTCAAGGCGTCGCCCAGAAATGAGATCAGCTGCATGGCCCTTTCTGTTTTATTACTATTACCTTTAAACTCATAGTGATGGTAGCGGTGGCCTGAGTAGGTGAACATGAATCAACTGCACTATTTGTTCAAGTCACGTTAACAAATTTCGACGTAATTTGACGCGCACATACCCCTGTGCAAAAAGGTACGCACGCCAGTTGCCACTTTTATACACCGTACAACGTCAAATGAACCGGAAGTCATCCAGAAACACTATTATCCAAAATTCAACATCTGTATTATATATTTGGCAAGCCATTCGTTTGCATTTTGGCTTCCAAAGTACGAGATCACTTTTTTTAGACTTGTCGGAGATCAGGTTAGAAGCAGGAGAGAGTCCTGAAGATCTGTACCAACGACTAATGGCCTTTGTAGAAGCGAAATGGAACAATAACTCACCATGGTGAAACCATTGCAGTGGAAGAAGAGTTAACTCCAACATTTGAAAATATAATTGTATCACTTTGGCTGCTACTCAGACACAAGGATCTACCTCGCCTTGTCAAACAAAGATACGGCACAGATTTACGCAGTAGAACATTGGCTAGGCCCTAGTATAAAACCAGAGATATCACAGGCTCTGGAGTCGCTTATAGAAGAACTCCATACAACAGCAGATGCAAAAATCATGCGGTCAACAGCGTCATCATATAATCACAATAGAGTCTCAAGAGGAGATTACCTTCACAAGGACCAAGCTCAAAGTAAACAAAGACCTCAAATTTTTTGAGATCATGTCCGTTGTGCAAACAGGCAGCCAAAAGAAGCTACACATCACCTTAGTAAGTGCCCTTACCTGGCTGCATGTCCCCCCTCCCAGCCAGCCCTAGCTGGACTCACCACAGTATACTGTAATGTTTCTCGCGCATGGCTGTTTCGTTTTTCTTTTATACTCGACTATAACACACGTAAGTCCTCTTTTCTGTCCTTTATTCCATCGTATAGGTTTCTTTCCAAGCATGCGTATAACATCGATTTATCCAATCAGCCATTTCAACTCAATCCAAGTGACTCCCTAACCAACTGCCACCAACTAACTTACTGACCGACTGACTGACTACTCACTGACTCCCGACTCCTCTCCGTATCCCAAACCCCCCGCCTTTATATACCTCATCCTGCATCCGTTATTGCTCGCTAGTTTTAGCTATCTCGGCACACTAGACTTCTCACCACCCCCTACTTGACCACCCCAAATATTGTACCACCCCCTACTAGACTAGCTAATCCTTCACCGGTTGTTTATTCCTGGTCTTGGCTGCCTCGATACCCCAGACATCGCACCACCCCCTCCCTGTGTCGCTGACCTATAGCGGCCGAGCAGCCACTTGACCCACTGCCGGCTCCGAGATACATGCCAGACACCTACTGCGACCGCTGCTATATGATTGCCACAATACATATAAAAACTACTTACTAGACATTCTACAATACCATAGCGTTTAGTTGAGCCCTAAACGGCTTAGTGTAAAAGACGAAACGAAACGAAAGGACCGCGGTGCGTGCGTGTGTGCGGGGCATTGACTGACGGTTCAGGGTGTGGGAACAGTGGTCGTACAGAAGGGCTGGTGAGAACGTAGGTGTCCTCCTGGTCTTTTGTCTCGTGGCGCCGAACTTCTATCCTTAAGCCGTGGGCTCTATGCATAGGCCCTAACTCCTAACCGTCATCCCAATCCCTCACCACTAATCCCTCACTCTTAATCCTAAATCCCTGAGCGCTAATCTCTAATCGCTGACCCCAAATCCCCAATCCTTGATCCCTTCGTCTGTGAGGGCCTTATTATTGTTAGGGTCGGAGGTTAAGGGTCAGGGGTCAGGGATTTGATCAAAGGTCAGGAATTGAGGATTAGGGCTCAGATATTAGGGTTGATTTAGGGCTCAGTGATTAGGAGTCAGGGATTGGGAATTAGGGGTCGGGGATTAGGGGTCAGGGATTCAGATGAGTTAGGGCCTATTGATATCCCCTGTAGGTTCTGTTTAAGGCCCACTGCGTGGCCCAACGTAGGTGGGGGGGGGGGGGGGGGGTGGCGGCGAGAGACACATAAAACCCGGAGGACACCCAAGGCCCCCACAAACGAACTCTCAGCTTTGGCGCCCAAAATTTCGGAATCCTCGGGATGCACGGCCCAGACATTTAGTCAATCAGATTTGCATAATACCCCCCCGCGAGGGGTGCGGGGGGTGGGGGGGGGGGCGGATCCGACATGCACGCCTTCAGTTCAGTGCAAGGGCGAGAAAGTATGGCCGTACTCCCGTTGACAAGCACAGTAAATCAGTGCGGGTTGGAGGGACATGCAAGCGGGAGTCCCAAGCCATCCTTCGCGAGGTGTCGACAGGTTCTAGTGGGGGGTCGAGCTTAGAGACTCTTTCTATATATCTTTCGTTTCGTTTCGTTTCGTCTTTTACACAAAGCTAGCTATAGCGAGTAAGTCACCCCGGGGGCGTAGTACCAGGGTCGATGGGTGGCAGTATCGGATCCAGCGAGGGGGAGGGGGGCGGCTACTGCGGCTTACGCCCCCCACCCCCTGGTCAAGTCGCAGAAGCCCCCCCCCCACCGAAAGGTATAGCTCCCGAGAATAAAGAAGCTTATCCCTGTCCAGGAGCAGGAACCTGATACTGAAGAAAGGCCAGTGCACCCCCCCACCCCAATCTTCCGCCGCCTATGCACTGTAATGGCGAAATTCAAGCCCCCCCCCCTAAAGTCTGGATCCCCCTGGGTGGGACGATATACCAAGAAAGGCAGCTACCGGTCGCCGGTAGGGTTTACGACCGCTGACCAGCGGGGGTTGTCCGGTGCTTGGACGATCTTGATCCAGAGCTGCAGGCCGCGTATGTTTAGCGCCAGCTATAGCTAAGCGAGGGCGGTCAACATGCAGTTTATTTACAGGAGTGGGGCTGGTAAAAAGATAGGTAGGACGAACACGTTGCGCTTGCTGGGAAGAGCATTTGATGGATATATAAAGAGGGGTCTGGAAGGGGTAGATGGAGGCACGCGACACCGGCATATTTGAAAAATCGACACAGATATCGATATTTCAGAAAAAAAATCGACTCTGAACTTAGCCAAAACGCAACATGGAACGTCGTGAAAAATCGTCATTCGACACCTGGACACTGGACCCCCCCCCCCCCCCGTCGCCTTGCGGACCTCCCTAAAGGCGTGCGGGAATCGAAGGAGCCACAATGATTGAAACAGACAGGACAGAATGATCGAGGCAGACAGGAGAGAATGATCGGGAAAGAACAAAAAGGGACAACAGAACAGATTGGCAGGGACTAGAACATAGGCCACATATAATATATGTACTATATAAAGGAACAAAAGCCCCCTCAGCCCCCCCCCCCCCCTCACTCAGCAGCCCACATCGCCACCAGAGCACGTCATACAACGTGCAACATTTATTGTTAGGGTGTTAGCGTGTCTGGTAGTTTTGAGTAACTAGTAACTAGGCAGCCGCGGGGATAGAAGTCCTGCGAGAGAGGTCGCCCAGTGCGTGGGTCGGAGTGGTGGGGTGGAGTGACCACTGGATGGGGCTAGGGTGGTCCCCGAGCGCAAGAAGGGGGTGGAGCGGGCCCCAACCACTTGAGAGGGAGACCCTCACAACATCCGCGGGTGGGTGCGGAACATCTTTAGCGGGAACACCAACCGGGCCAGGAGAGGGGCGGTGCGAGCCGGTAGGGTGCCATGGTGGTTAGATCCAAAGTAGAAAATATGTGCGTGCGCCCCCACCCCCCAAAAAAACGCAGCTCGCAGCGCCCTCTGTTGTCTATTCGGAGTTAGCCCATTTCACTTGGTGTTTGATCGTCTGGTTTGGTCAAGGGTCTTCGCTCGAAAAACGACGTTGTGATATGCGCGTCGCTCATTCATTCGGCGTTTGACTACTTCGTGTGGCATGCGATGACTGCATGATTTGGGTTTGCGTGATATGGTTTGGGAACTGTATTGTTATGGCGAAAATCGCCATCATGTGACTCTGCTCTGTTTGTGTGTGTGTGGGTGTGTGTCTGTGAGCACGATAACTGTCGAACACTTACAGCTATCGTTGTTAAACTTCGCCAACAGATGCCAGAAGTCTAATCTCATGTCAAGTTTGTTGCCGGGTAAAATCGGTCAAACGTCAACGTGACGGTGACGTCATACGTCCAAAACACATTTCCCTGGCTAACTCGCTTAATATTACAGCTAGAAACACGAGTGTCTATATACTCAGCTCCTGAATATCTTTCTCGCTATCGCTATCAAATTTTACGTAGGAGCAATAGTTTTCACGCTACTGGCTCTGGAAATTTCAAAATTTTCCACACCAATTTTGTCCTTAAATCTCAATGCGATTGTCACGAGACTCTGCAGGGACATTAAGGGTTCCACTCAAGTACCGTATGTCAAAAATCATCCTGATCGGAGAGTTACTTTTTGTTTCCATGGCAACGCAAAAATTGCCTAATGGTAAAAGGTAGGACATTTTTGAAATTTACTAGGAGCTCAAAACATAGACACCCATAAGCCACGTGACTTATCTTTGACACAAAGATTACTTAAGGTCGTATCTTAAAATTGATAATATTTCAGCAACCTGGGTCAGGACTATTGTAAATGTCGAGTGCTCAGTTGTAGCTCGAAAACTAAAAGACACCTGAGCACCAAACTTGTCCTGTTGGATAGAGGTGATGTAGCGTATGCCAAATCCGATCTCAACTCGAACCCGCAGCGCGCAACGTAACGGTGCCAGAGCGCCTGGAAGTTGGAGGTTCGAACCCGACTTTTTCAATTTTTAAGCTATCGCCCTCCAATATTTACCACAGACTGGGGCATAAATTAGGACCTTATATTTAAAATTGTACTAAAATCGGACTGGTGGTTATCACGTAACGGGTCATTACAACTTAAAATTAACGAAATTCACGGTGCCCTCAATATTGACCGTACAAACTTGAAAATGGTATAGGACACTGAGGAATTGTATCGCCCTTCAGGGAAAAATATGGTTACAAGTCGCCGTGTTAACACTTTTGCGTAAATCGACTAAAATACCATTGCAATGGTAAACTATACGGCGTTTCTGTTCGCCTAACGCGACCACCCGGGGCTACGGGGACAACAAGTCGACTGGCTGCCTTGTGAGGTACAAGCTTTGTCTATCGGTGTGGCAGTAAAGCACTTCAGTCCTTATATAGTACAGTCATAGCAAAAAGCGTGCGTCTTGACCGACGGCAAGCAATGTGTGCAGGCATATGAAAAGTTGTGTCGGACAGAGTTCTCGGTGAGTCCACGGCTTTCAACTATCTTATCCATCCTCAGACACCAGGCAAGGGTTCGCCATTTATCTGGCGCACAATACATCGCTGCAGACTACGCCAGTCGGAATGCACCTGACTGCTCGGACGATAGCTGTCAGATTTGCATGTTTATCAGACGAATGGAGGACTCCGTAGTTCTCCACGTGCAAGGTATCATGGACGGGAAGGTGAAGCTTCCATATACGGGGCGAAACAGCTGGTTAGCGATTCAGTCTGAATGTCTAGACATGCGACGCACGCACTCCCACCTAATACTAGAATTTGTCAAGCATAGCTTGAGAAAATATACGAAAATCGGAGAGGGTATAAATAGTGGAAATTCTGTCAGCGACGAGTTTCCGTAGGCGAGTTTGCGTGCAATGGTTGAAGGTCACATAGCAAGAAAAAAAAGTAGACAAAATAGAATACTAATTAATTTAATTCGGTATAAGATAATGAGGAGCTGAGTATTTTGGCACTAATTGGGTCTCTAACTGTAATATTTAATCTTTTTGACGTATGATGTCACCGTGCCGCCAGTGATCGAGGCTTTAGAATGAGATTGGCGATGTTAAAGTTGGATTTTTTTTTGGCGCCCAAATTACGGGTTCGATTTTGATGCCATTTGGCACGCATGATGCCACTAACATTGCTACTTATTCCACCACATATGCGTGTCCGGAAAAAAATTGAGCCAACACTTCATTTCGGGCTCTCTCTAAAGAATTCTCTTCAAGACACGCGGTAGCTCTCTGAACCCAATATTAATTGAGTTGCTCAGGAAAACCCGTGTCCGGAATTGACCCCTAGGATCCGGATTTTTTCCTTCAGATCCCCATTTGAGCCCTAGGGACCGGATTGACCCATGAGATCCTGATTAGACCCTACTGATCCATATCTGAGCATTCAGATCCGGATTGGACCCCTAGTATGCCGATTAACCCGTCAGATGTGGGTCATCTACCAGCATTCATTTGGTCACAGCGCTTTTTTACAATTTTAATGTAAAAACTTCATTCGTCCATTACTCGAAAAACTTTCAGTACCCGGTGAAATCTGAGCCAATACGACCCCAAATACTAATGTCATATCTTACGCAAGGCGCCGGTTGTCTGACTTGTCCCCTTTATAGAGAAATTGAGTCATTCAGCCAAAAAACAGGAAATTAATTCGGTCGAGCCTATGCAGGACCGAGGGCAGGATTTCGTATGAAAAATGACTAGTCGGGCGGGTTTGGGGACTTCTGAAACAGTAGCCGCCACATGCGACATGCCACTTTGGCGTAGTGGATAAGGCTTTCGAATTTGTGTATGAGGGTTGGGTGTTCAAACCCAGCTGGGTGCTGATTTTTAAAAAAAAACGTTTTTATGCTGAAAACACATTTTGGTTGATGAAACATTCGGCCCGCTGGCGTCACTTTTTGAATATAGAATTGCAAAGAGCTAGCGACAACATTGAGGTATATAGGCGGAAACGTCACCTCGATCCGTCTTCAAGTAACCGCATCGAGTATTTATAATGGGATTGGCCGTGCTAATGTTTGATTATTTCATTGCGTCAAAACTAATGGCTCGATTTCGATGGCATTAGAAATTTGGTCATCCAATAACTCAAAAACTATAAATGTAAAGTGAAATCTGAGGCCACATTTTTGCGCCTGTCTCTGATGAATACTCTCAAACAAACCGCGGATCTCTAGACCCAATACTAACGCGGGAAAACATGTTTCGTGACCTTGACATTACTGTGACCTTTACCTTGGATGCGTGACCTAGACCAATACAGCACTTCGCGCCCAAATAATAATGTCATGTTGCACGCAAGGTGTTGTTTGTCTCGCATGTCCCCTTCGTGGAGAAATTGAGGTGGCCATGTTCCCGCCAAAAGGCTCCCATACGGTCCCATGTTAAAACTTTGCGAATTTTTAGCAGAAAATCTATTTGAGCGATTTGCACAAATGAAAGATGGTATAGAAGGTGCCTATGGGCCCAATGCGTGAAATAATTTTCAATTTAAAAATTGCGAACGTTATAGCTATTTTCCCGATTTTTGGTCCTATCCTTCAATGGTTAAGCGAAATTCAGAAAATTCCTGTGACCTTGACCTTTGACCTACATGGCCCATCTACCAATTTAGCCTGACGATTGCCACTCCACATCTTTTTGTGAATTTGGACGTTGATATCTTAAGACATTCGAAAGATAATGCACAGCGTTACAAACAGACAGTCAGACAGACACACACACAGGCAGATTAACGCAAGGTGTCGTTTGTCTGACATGTACCCTTCATGGAGAAATTGAGTAGGACATGTTCCCGCCAAAATACTCCCGTATGGTCCCATGTTACACTTTGGGAATTTTTAGCAGAAAAACTATTTGGGCGATTTGCACAGATGAAAGACGATATAGAAGGTACCTATGGGCCCAATACGTGAAATGATTTTGAGCGTGATTAAGTGAAAACTGTGAACGCTGTAGCGATTTTGCCGTTTTTTGGTCCTATCTTTCAATGGTTAAGCGAATTTCGAAAAATTCCTGTGACCTTGAACTTTGACCCAAATGGCTCATCTACGAACTTAGCCTGACGATTTCCATTCCGCCTCTTTGTGTGAATTTATTCGTCGATATCTTAAGGCATTCGAAAGATAATGCGCGTCGTTACAAATAGACAGACACACAGATGGACTACCGAACACACCGACATAAGACGAAAATTGACAATTTTCGTCTTAACTAGACGGTCAAACAGAGCTTGAGAAAGAAGACGAAACTCGTAGTTATGGGACCAATTCGACTATGTTAAGACCTATGTAGCATTTTGTCCATTATTGCCCTTATCTACCAATGGTTAAGGAACAGTCAGAAAAATCCTGTCATCTGCACCTTTGACCTACATCACCCATCTACGAACTTAGCCGGACGATGGCCATTCCGCATCTCTTGGTGAATTTGGAAGTTGATATCTCAAGGCGTTCGATAGTTATCGCTTCCTTAGTCACGCCCTAATCCCTGTTCTCAGACTCTTCATCACTGAATTACGGAGCCCCCTAGCGGCAAAACTAAGCGTGATAGGCTAAAAGCGAATGCGGATTCCATACCCAATTCGACGTTTGCCCGTCTTTTACAACCAGTCCCGACTCTCTAGGTTCGCTATTAGGCGAACGGCGGCCATCGCAACGCGAATTAGTGCCGGTCGATGTCGCCGTTGACTCATAATGTGAGCGTTCGAATCGGGTGGTGCACCTCTTGCGAGCGCTCTAGCGGCCACACTAAGTGTCCTACGGCAATTCTGTGGTGGTTTCGATCAACTTAGTTCACATCGATCATCAGCTTCACGCCAGATTTGGGCTCCCCAGCTGAAACATTAACCGAGTTATTGCCTTGCAAAGTTCAAAACGCCACTTGACACGAGATAGACGTACGCTCAAGATTGATTGGCCGATTACTCAAAAATCTTGCGGTATCCGGAAAAGTCTGAGCCAGTAATTCGCCTCTCTCTGAGGAATACTCTCAAACAAACAGCGAATCTCTAGAGCCAATATTAATGGAGTTACGAGGGGAAACCTGTTTCGTGACCGTGACCTTGCTGTGACCTTGACCTTGGAAGAGTGACCTTGATCAATGTAGTTATTCGTGCCCAAATGCTAATGTCATGTATTACGCAAGGTGTCGTTTGTCTGACTTGTAGCCTTCATAGGGAAAGTGAGCAGTTATTTGTCCGCCAAAATTCTCCCGTAGGGTCCCATGTTAAACTTTGGGATTTTTTTTGCAGAAAAACTATTGGAGCGATTTGCGAAATTTCAACACGGTATATGAGATACCTATGACCCCAATGCGTGAAATAACTTTGAGCGTCAGTAAGTGAAAACTGTAAACGCTATGGCGATTGTTCCGATTTTTGGTCCTATATTTCAATGGTTAAGCGAATGTAGAAAAAATTCTGTGACCTTGACCTTTGACCTACATTGCCCATCTACGAACTTTGCCTAACGATAGACATTTCGCATCTTTTTGTGAATTTTGAAGTCGATATCTTAAGGCGAAAGATAATGCGTCGCGAGACAGACAGACAGACCCACAGAAAAACGGAACACACCGACATAAGACGAAAATCGTAGATTTTAGACGCACATGTCCGTCTGAGAAGATGACAGAAATCAAGGACGTCAAGCATTAAATGGGTTTATAGGTTATAGGTAGGTTATAGGTTGTAGGTAAGTTTATAGGTTAACACGTTAAAGAAAAGGAAAGAAACAAATAGACGACGCCAGTGGGGATTTATTAACGTGATACACACGAGTAAAGATTTACTGGTAGGCTACCTTAAGTACTTATTCTTCCTGTTGCTATGAAAAGTGATGCCGGTGTCACGGTCTGAAATTGTTACCGTGCTGAAACTATCGAGGCACCTTCTGCGCATGCGCAACTTCAGGCTGGTAAATTCAGACCGTTGCGGTAACGGTCTGGAATTGCAACCGTGCCGAAAATGTTTTCATGCTTTTAGCCGTAGTATGGCCGTCCACTGGGACAATTTCAGACTGGGGTAATCTCAGACCGCTACCCGCCGTGCTGGAATTGTACCGTGCCGAAAATGTTTTCATGCTTCTAGCCGTAGTATGGCCGCACAGGTGGACAATTTCAGTCTGGGGTATTCATACCGCTACCAGTTACTTGAAAATCCGCCTTGCTGCATGTAATAATAGTATCACAGAGATAACTTTGGTATTTTATGGTTACAGTTAAAATCTTGAGATGGTCCCTCTCACATAAATTTGAACCCGTATATTTGAGATAGTCCCTGAGAGCAAGGCTACATTTAAATCCCTGCAAAGTTACTTGCTCTTCTAAAGTTTAAAACCCCGAACAAATGCAGAGGTTCCTGTGCCATAGGCTACTTTAAATGTGGGGTCACAGAGGTTATATCCATTGGCTACTGGGTCTCCCGGCTGTCCAGGGCCACAGGCGGTTTGCATTCATAGAGACTCAGGAGTCAGTTGGCTTCGGGATCCAGACCTGGCTAGACGCATCTTTTAGATTAATAAAGAACTTCTTCTCAAGTGGATACATCGTCTTCTGTTTGAATGATCTCGTGGATACAGCGACGTCCCAGCATCACACCCGGTGAACCATTCCCCACTGTTCGCGGTTATACTATCGGTGTGTTATACCACCTAACACCGATAGGAACCGTGCGACAATAGACTTTTGTTAAGTGTTAATTAAGAAGTTTATTGGTCGTCGTATAAGTGAGAAAGATACACGCAGCTGGTTTACCGTATCTATCTCACATACCCCTCCGCGTGTATAGCATTTGCCCGAAACTGAAGTCCCAATATTACTATACTGAAAATGTTTTACCTAGTCACAGAGTAAAAAATAAAAGGATTTTTTTTCTCTTTTTTTATAAACCGTACTTTTCAGAAACATGAAGCCCCTCATAGATCTCAATAGATTATTCGAAATAAATGCCCAATATATAGTTTAAACAAAATGCCAGTCGAAATAAGACAGCGCGGGGCGGGGTACCCCTAAGGGGAGGGATACCCCCTCCGCTGATTTAGGCACCTGTGATTTGTTTCTATTTATGTATAGTGTACATATGTAGCATATGACCGTATGACTAGTACTCCAAGAGCCGAAATCAGCCGGAGGCTGAGGCTTACTGACAGAAGTGATTTTGTTACAGACGATCAGGAGAATTCATTTGCTAAATTATAATCCTATTTGGTCTAAATAGGGCCTGTAGCGGTCAATGAAGCTTGAAATAACTCATACAAACGAGCATTTTAGCCCACAATCGCATCTACAAGGGGCAACACTGAGAAAATCGAAAGTGCCTTGAGTCCATTTCCCCATTCTCTCATCATTGGCGACCGAGCCAGGGGGGTCCCCTTTGTGCAGCGCCATGGTGCCCAGGGTAAGGGCAATACGTCAATTGTGAGCACAGGTATGTTCATGTATAATTCAGCCCTACTAAGCACCGTAACAATCGCAGCTTTAACTTGCTTTCCTGATTTTTGACAAATTTTCTTATTTGGCCAGAATCTCTATACTTTATCATTGGGCTCAGTTCCGTTGCCATGAAACGTCATCGCGACGTCACATGACGTCACTGACGCTTACCAAATTGGCTTCTAGCATTTGACGTTACATACTCATGAACTTATAGTGATATTACTTAGTGGTTAAATAGGTGAAAATGAAACGATTTCACAATTTCGTCGGGTAGCGTAAACTTCGACGTCATTTTTGACGCACACGTTTCGGTCCCGCAAAAAAAGATACGCACGGCAACATTTGTGCGTGGATATAAGGTACAGCGCCAAATCAACCGGTAGTCGCTACGAGGTATAATAGTCGAGTAATAGAGGTTATACAATTATGACGTCATCACGTCATGGTGACGTCATGGCATGACGCACGGCAACGTCCAAACATCTAGACACAAACATGTGTGCCCTCAATCCCAGACGTTGATTAGAACGGCGGTAGGACTGTTAGTCCTTCAGATATAGCTTCACCTAATTACCGAAAATTGCTATTCTTCACCATTGCGGATAAATGAAAAACGAGCAGACGAAGAAAGGACTCTGCAGCTAAGATGTAAAGGATAATAACGCTTTACTGCCAATAGAAATCTGGAGACATATCTTCCCTACCATTATACGCAACGATCGAAGGTCTAGTTAGTTTTTCCGTTTTTTGACGATTTTTTTAAGTTAGACCCAATTTGTATACTTTATCATTGGGCAAATCTTCGGTTGCCATGGAAACGAAACTGAGACCCGCGTTTGCCGTGGGTATACCGTAGACCTCTTGCACTCGTCCATATCTCGCACCGTGGTAAAGCAAAGTGAGATCGCTCTAAGGAAAGTATGTCAAATTGAATGAAACTATATTTTCCCCATAGGGTTCCATGTTAAACGTTTTCGACTATATACCGAAAAGTTAGTACGTTATGTCACCATGTTTACCGTTGGTGGCTCATCTCAGTCCGGTCCATCCACAATTGCAAGCATTGAACGATAACTGGCATAAGTCGCCCGTGGGAGCCCTTGCCAGCGCTAAAAATCCCTATCTTTTACCATTGGCCAAATTTCAAAAAATTCCTCTGACGTCATTTCTTTTTCAAATACCATATGGTATCCATTGTTTCTACTAGGTACCATATTGAATCAAAGAAAAAATCCTGGCAGTGTTTGACGAAGGCACTTGTGAAACATGCGACAAAACATTTTTTCCCAGCTTGAGAGTTGGAGGGCTTTAACATAGGAAGTCCCATAGACAACTTCCCCCCGCTCTGGAACCGGAAGTAAGATTGGAACGTATTGTTTTTACTATCCAGCTCTACAGGAGATCACTTTCCCCACAATATGACGCTGGTCTAGCATTTTTTGCATTTTTTTTAGATTTTTGACAATTTTTTTAATGTACCGAAAGTGACGTCATCGTGGCGTCACGTGACGCACTGGAGAGACCTAAGATTTTATAGAGGTTATTCTTATTCATATTTCTATGACATGTCAGAACCTTATAGCGATAACTTGGTTTTAAATGTGTCTAAAAGCCACACAACTGACAGAGGTGATTTAGTGTGTTTTCTGAAAAACCTATTATCTCATTTTGCTCGAAAATGAGTATGACGCGTCAAAAAGTGAACAATATACGAAAGATGCCTCTTGATGGGCAGCACATTCTGAAACTTACGCGAGATCTCTATCTCTAATATTAACGGAGATATATGCGTTGTTAACTTTTTTATAAAAAATCGCTGTGACCTTGACCTTTGACCTACATATGCCATTAACGAACTTGACCGAGCCATTCCACCAATCTACCTTTTGGTAAAGACCGATGACCGTAGCTGTCGAATTGCGACCTGTATCGATGTGACAAGCAAAGCTAGCTGACAAACATACAAATTTACAAACCGAACTGAGTAGTGTACTGACAGAAGTCTTTAGACTTCTGTCAGTAATAAACTTATTACTGACAGAAGTTGAAAACTTCTGTCAGTATACTACTATGTTCGGTTTGTAAATTAGTTTGTTTGTTTGTCCGCGAACTGTAGGGCGCACGGTTGCATGTACGCATGTCATATTGCACCCAGTGATAGATATGGAAAATTGTGAGGCTAAGTTCGTTGATGGTGTATGTAGGTCAAAGGTCAAGGTCACAGGATTTTTTTTGAAATTTGACCAATGGTGAAAGATAGGGATTTTCAGCGCTAGCAGGAGCTCCGACGGGTGACCTATGCCAGCCATCGCTCTATGCTTGCAGTTGTGGATGTATCGTACTGAGATGCGCCAGCAACGGTAAACACGGTGACATAACCTGATAACTTTTTGGTATATAGTCGAACGCGTTTAACATGGGACCCTATGGAGATAATCAAACTTCCTTCAATATGACGTACTTCCGGTTTAGCGATCTCACTTTGCTTCACCACGGTGCGAGATGGGGACGAGTACAAGAGACTCAGAGTAGGCTGACCGCAAACGCGTGTCTCAGTTTCGTTTCCATGGCAACCGAACATTTTCCCAATGATAAAGTATACAAATTCCCTCTAATTTGGAAAATTCGTCAAAAATCGGAAAAACTAACTAGACATTAGATCTTTGCGTATAATGGTAGGGAAGATATGTCTCCAGATTACTATTGGCAGTAAAGCATTATTATCTTTTACATCTTATCTGCAGAGTCTTTTCGTCGTCTGCTCGTTTTTCATTTAACCGCAATGATGAAGAATAGCAATTTTCGGTAATTAGGTGAAGATATATCTGAAGGACTAACAGCCCTACCGCCGTTCTAATCTGCGTTTTGCATGGAGGGCACCAATGTTTGTGTTTAGATATTTGCACATTTCCGTGCGTCACGCCATGACGTCACCATGACGTGATGACGTCATAATTGTATAACCTCCATTACTCGACTATTATCCATCATAGCGACTTGCGGTTGATTTGACGCTGTACCTTATATCAAGGGACAACTGCTGCGACGCGTAACTTTTTTTGCGGTACCGACACGTGTGCGTCAAAACTGACGTGCACCTCGCGTTAAACGGCGTATTGAACTTCAAAGGGCCATAAGTCGGTTAATATTTGAGCTAGGGAGCCCAGATTTGGCATGAAGCGAGAGGCAAGTGTAAGGTTATCTTATGGTAAATCGCGATAGAATTGCTCTAGGACGCTTGGTTTGGCCGCTAGAGCGCTCACAAGAGGTGCACCCCCCTTTGCTGAAGCTCCCATTATGAGTCAACGGCGATATCGACCGGCAATGCCTCTGCTTTGCGATGGCCGCCGTTTGCTTAATAGCGACGCTAGAGAGTCGGGACTGGTTTCAAAGGACGGGCAAACGTCGACTTTGGTGAAGAATCCGCATTTGCTTCTAGCCTAGCACGCTTAGTTTTGACGCTGGAGGGCTCCGTAATTTAGCAATGATGAGTCCGAGAACAGGCATTAGGGCGGGACCAAGCACATGTAGAAAGTCGGTATTTGGCCGAATTCACTCAAAATGGCGCCCTCTATCTGGGAAAACAGCCCGCGTTGAACAGCAGCCGTTAGATTGTGCTATTCCAGCATCCGCATCGTAGAGGTCTAATTTGGGCAAAATTGCGCTTTCAGCGAGCCCAATACGGCTATCAGTGGGCAGTGTGGGCTAGAACGCCTTCGGATATTGAGCCCAAATTGGCCATTGAAGGCCATGTTTAGCCCAAATTGGCCGCTGAAGGCCGTAATTATTCAAATTTGCCCGTTTATAGCGCTATTTAGCCCACGTTGTTCGTTCAAGGAGCTGTTTAACCCAATATGCCCACTGAAGGCATCATGTAGCCAGCATGAGGCAAAATCAGCTTATAGTATATGTGTTTCTGCATGTCATCGCCTGTACCATAGTTTCGGCGCATAAATGGTGAAATGAAGATGAAGTCACTTCTGTCAGTACCTCAGCCTACGGCTGTCTAGTTTTTATATTACTATATCATAATAAATATAATTTCCCCGCTTTTTGGGACTATAGGCATGATCAGACTAACTAAATTAATTGAAATTTGGTACATTAATATTTATTGACCTAGTATGTCAATCTATGTCAAGTGTCTGTAAATCTACCAGATCTATTTTGGGTTATCAAATTATTTAACTTGTTGGACGCAATAGTTAAATGAAAATTGCTATTTTCAATTCAAACTTATTCCATTGATATATCAGTACATAAAATACATACCAGTTGTGTGTTGTGAAATCAGCACATAGCAAAGCAGGATATTTAAAATTAGTATGATATTTTATTGATACATTTGACCTTCAGTGCATGGTACAAAACATGTAAAGTTGAATCATAAAAAGGAACAGACAATAAATATTGCAATATTAATCCAGTATACTGGCAGCTTTCATTTCACATTTATCATAAAATGGACAAAGATTCATGCATTATTGAAATTAGAGATAATTGATATTCTGAACTGTGCTGATAGAATTCAACCTTCTGAACATGAAATTCAAATGTTTTGTTTTTTCATTGTTTAATACTACCGGTATGACATATAAACGCTAACATACCTTTATATACTATATGGTTAGTGCCTCTGGTCAAAGCCTAATAGTGTAGAGAATTATAAATAATGAATTTTGGCTAAATGAAATTAAGTACCAGTGAGTTAGACATAGAAAGGCAAATTCCTCTAAATAAACTATGAAAATACTAGTACAGTGTACAGCGCTATTAATATTGAAGGTTCTCACAATTATATTTGCCATGGACAATTAGATACTTATAAAAGACTACAATTTATTGTAATTAATATAGTACTATCTTATGAGATTATAGAGAAAGCTAACACACAGTACTTTACATGGTAAATAGCCTAGTTTCAAAATAACTAATTCTGAAAAAAAATGTTTAAAGGCTTACAGGAACTTACATTAAGAATTACAACTTGATGGTCTCAACTTCTGAGACAGAAACAACATAAATCACATGTTTTTACGCCCCACTTGTATAGCTTTTCATTCATTGATATTATCTGGTGTAGTAATCTAAACTGGAATTCTTGTAATCTAACACATCTTGTAACATTACATAAATACCTGAAGGAAGACAAATATTCAGCTTCTGTTAACTGAGCATGCATATCTCTCTCCCAGGCTCTAAAATGTGTTACTGGTGTTGTTACAATTCTTTGAATAGGTCTTTCATATACATATTTGCAAGCATGTTGCTTCTCCATATATGTCATATATATGTAGTTTTACAAACCTCCTTCATGATCTATTGTCTTAACAAACATTTCTGCCTTTCAGGGATACTGTACATAATTCCACAGTAATGAAGCACATAATTTAACATTTCTGTTTACTTCTGAGCTCTTTGTATAAGAAAATTATTCCTTGTTCCTATTAAAAGATATCTAATATATATAATTCCTACCACCAATTCTCATAACAAAAAACCTTCTTTTCTACTTTATATATTCAAATTAAACCATGGGACATACTTTTTATTGCTTGTGCTATATCACATATTGGGTGGATGCGAAAATCATACCAAGTTCTTGTACATGTGGAAAGGTAAATGGCGACATAGGACACATATGCATATTTAAAAAATTGACATTCAACATTGACCCTAAAATTTAGAAACTGACAAAAAGTGACATCCACACAGATAGTGGCACTTTTGTGCATAACATTTTGTTATGGAAAGTCATGAATAATTAACATTCAACACTAAAAATTTTGCAATACTACCAATACTAGACCCCCCCCCCCCCCCCCCGGAGTGCCTGGGTGTCGGAGGCTGGCATATCAACTGATTGATCTGCGCACCAGCTGTCTAGACAAAGGTATCCTCAGAGTTACAACTCACTTGACTTGCAAGTCCCGGGGGGGGGGGGGGGGGGCACAGGGGTCATGTGCACCCCCTTTCAGATCCTAAAGTATATTTGTGCCCCCCTTTTCAAATTCCAAACCCCCCTCCCCCTCACCGCCCCCCCCCCCCGGGTCATCAGACTTAATAGACCCCTTCCAGTCGCAATTTTATTCAGCCCCCCCCCCCTCCGCTCCCTACGTCGCTTTACAGTGCCTGTGGCTATGACCATCTACAAGAGCAATCTCAATATTGACAATAATTCTGATTTATCGCGTAAACAATGTGGGCGATAATACAGAGACCAAGATCTTCCATAGCAGAGAAATTTTAGACTGACACTTGACCTGTTGACAGCTTGGGAGATTGTGCAGTTTCTGACCTCATCTCTATTATCGCCCACACAAGAAAGATATCCCGACGGCATATCATATAAGCTTGAGCGATAAGGTGTGAGGTAGTCTTGTCACTAGTATCATTATTGTTCAATGTTATTAAGCAATTACAGTGAAAAATTCCGAAAATACGGCACTTGGTCGCACCAAACCGTCAGCGCCGTTGTCAGAACTTGACAGAAGACTTTGCAACAAACAGTTAGGCCTAACTTGTAAATCTAACTTCTAAGAATAAGATAATAGTCCTATTTGTCAAGTAACAAGACTACGATGTCAAGTGTTAGTTTAAAATTCATCTGCTCATTCTGTTGTTCCTTTTAAATGGTTTATGGCTTAGTTCAACTACATTAACTGATTAAAAGTTCGATCTACCAGATTAATGCAACTGCCAACCTGTCACAAGCGCTCAAACCGACATTGCGCAATTTCTCGAACAAAACGAGCACGCCGGAAGTTGGCTACATAAAACGAAGCTAATGCGCATGCGCCGAGGTAATTCCAGCACGGTACGATCTCAGACCGTGACACCGGTGCATGTGTTAAAATAAAAGCATCTAACTAATGCGTAACTGTGATGCGATTCATTGCGCCATCAGCGTGCAATTGCGCACTGTATTCACCGATATTAACGGAATTAGATCAACCCATGGTTTGGGATCGTGAAGTCATCGTGACGTCACGTAACGCGTCTTCCACCCGCCAATTTAATGCCATGATCTATGATCTACTTACGAATTCGGATGATGATGGCTTTTATCAAAGTGGCTGAACATGATGCGAGCCCAGAATTTCGTAGGACCACGTTATCCATGACGTCATTTTTGACGCATACTTATCCCCTGCGCCAAAAAAGTTACTCGCGCCGCAAGTTAACACGACCATCAACTCGTAATAATAATGCTTGTATGTGTTAATGGGTAGAAACATGTATCCACCTTTTTGACATAAAGTGTCTGAACGTCATACCTTTAAACTGATATTGGCCACGCTATGAATAAAGGAGTTTGTTATAAAGCTGTAAATTTTATATAATGGTACCAGGTAAGTGTTATTCTTCCTATCACTTTTACCAATCAGAACGGTTCAGGGCATTCCATTTCTTGTAGCTTTAGTCTCTGGCAAGGCATTTACAAGTGGCATAATTGGTTTTAACATAACATAAATAAGAAAGTGCGGCAGGTAGCGGATATGCAAATGGCATTGGTTTAAGAGCGAGATGGGTTTATTTCAGCACAATTTTCCCACATCCTGTCCGAGCCTTTATGCAAGAATAGGATAGGAGATTGCATGGCATGCGCATTTTATCGCACAAACGGTAGCCAAATTTCACCCTGGGAGGCGACAATGAAACCATGGGAAAGCTCAGTCGCAGAGTGTGGGATGGGTTTATCCCGGACCTGGTTGCACAGTGGGCTGCAGCCAAATGAGTACGAAAAAACATTGAGATGTTGGCCATTATTAGCACTGTTGAAAAGTCTGGTAATATGCGTTTAAGTGTCTGTCTTGCTTATATGACACCCATGATGCAACAAATGTCGTCTTCAATATTTTGTTCTGTTATGCAGCTAATTTTGCCGGCGATGAAGTTACACCCGAAACAACTGGGGGTGCAGATGGCGGCCACGGCCTGTTTGTATAATCTGTCACGTGCAGAGATGGGTGGCAAAGTGCACCCGCATTGGCTGGCCAAGGTCATTCACCTTACCATGGATGCCATGGATAACTTCCCCAACCACAAGCAGGTGATTACAACGTGGCGATGTTGGCGCTGTGCTTTCTGAATTGTAAGTGTGGGAATTATAGCTAATAGAAGCCCTACATTATGGCTATTTTTCGTAGCGGTATGCACTATAAGACTAGCATTAGGGGTTATAAATTCTCCGCCCCTCTCCTCTCAAAGCGAATGCTCCAGATCCGGCGTTGTCCCTGGTTGGTAATGGTAGTAATAGTCATTTATTTCGTTTCAAAGACCATCAGCCCCATAATTCATGATACATTAAATACACACAAATTCAACAGCATGATAAATGGTTACGAACAATAATTAAATATTAGGTAACTTAATGTGTGTATACCCCCCTCTGCTCCACGGTATATACAAACATGGCTCAATTCTGTTGAAGTACTTGTTCGGTGCAAGACATTAACGTAATAGAGTTATCGAAAGTGGATGGATCCCAAAAGACTTGGCCAATGTACAGTGCACGTATATCAGAATAACGAGGACAACGCAGCAAAACATGATATTCATCCTCTAAAACAGTAATATCGGATTGTCTGCAGTATTGACAAATTCTACCGGCTAATAACGTGTCATTGCGTCTGCCAAGCTCGATTGCAAGTCGGAACACATACCTTCTGTAATGGTATTGCATATGATACAAGTTATGGCTATGTAGGCCTCTATGCAACTTCTTTTTATAAAACGTACGAAACAACTCCATAATATTCATTTGTTGTCTAGTTTCGTTATCTTGAAATATATCTAACGCGTAAAAATATTTAATAGATAACCCACAGCCTTGAAACAAGCAACACCCCAACAAAAATATGATATAAATGTAGTTACGAACGGTTCTCACCATTCCATTCCCGTTCAGAATACGTTCCGAACAACGAAATAAATTTTCGGGTGTTTTGTGTTACTTAAAATATACCACGGTCTTTGAAACAGTAATTTTTAGGAGAAACATCAATTGAGTTATTTAATCGCTAGTTCATTCATTAAGTGTTGATTCGTAGATCAGAACACTTGTTAGAATGACGCCATAATATAGTTTTAATGCCATATCCGTAGTGATCTTATACGGACAACATACGCTTTGGTTTCAGTTGCAGAAGAACGCTTTGCTAACACTTTGTAGCGACAGAATACTGCAGGACGTGGTATGTATGAACCAAGCAGTGCCTTAATGCGTAGATACATCATGAACTGGCTTTTGTTCTTCTATATCTCAACGCAATTATTTTTATTTAAAAATCAATAAGCGCCATGGTAACTTGTTTGTATTTATGGCTGGGCTCCGTTATTTTCTTGTGTTGCTCAGCAGCTGCATAAAAATGTTGAAGTACGGGAACCCGTAAACATTTGTACCATGTTGTCAATGTGGCGTTTCAGTCCTTCGACCGTTTTCGGTGTGCTCGCCTTGTCATGGAGTGCCTGTGTGCATTTGATGATTCTTCTATGGATAGAATGTCGGTGGCAATCTGTGGAATCTTAGCAGCTAAGGTAAGATGCATGGAGGAATAATCCCCTTTCCTAATCCTTACAGCATTAAACCGCCCGGCTTTAATGGTGACAGTGTGCCTTTTGGGGACAGTGTGCCTTTGGTTACGTCAACAATGAGCTGAACTCAATTAGCGAGAGACATGTCCACTTACGTCTCAAACGTTTAGAGTGGCTTATCGAATGTAACTATAACGATTCATCGGGTCAGAAATCTACTCCATCTGCAATTCTCATCCTTTTGTCATGCATTGCACGTACTTTCAATAATTGATATTATTCTCAAGCAAATGCAGTGTTTGTTAGGCGCTTGTGATTTGTCACAGAACTAGCTTTGTTGCAGATTCCAACATATCAAACTACCCAACTCGGTGCCAAGGAAGCGTACATGAAGAAATTGTTAACTATCATTGAGGAAAAAAGGAATGAGCAACTAGTTGATATTACCTTGAAATTCACACTGTCGGCCTTGTGGAACCTTACAGGTAAATGTCCTTGTCTACGTAAATATATTTATGCTACCTCGTAAATTTCTTAGTCTATATAAATATCCTTTTTTTAAATGTAAGTACGGCCAAATATTTATGTTGATCAGCGACAAAACAAATAATGCATGACACTGCAGTAATTTTCAGCTGCACATATATGATGTAGTAGTATGCAAAGATCAGGGGCCGCTTTCATGAAGAATGGTCTTAACGTATGACCGGACATAGCGCTAAGACTCTAAATTGACCATACTAACGACTCGGTCATAAACTAAGACCAACCGCGTTTCATATGCAAAAAAACTGCTGGTCGGCACTAAGACCGGAGAGAACCATTTATTTTTAGACATGACGGGGTATTTCTTCGAAATTACGTCACGCCCACTGTATGAACAATCACATCACACAAGTCCAGTATGGTGGCATTTTTGGGCCACTCGCGATCTCGCCTTGGCGATCTTCCTCTCGCGTTCTCGCGATCTCGCCCTCGCTTCCCGAAGCTCGACTATAGCCCTGGGCTATGGCTCCGAGCGCGGGCTATGGCTCTGGGCGCCAGGCTATGGCTCTGGGCGCCAGGCTATGGCTCTGGGCGCCGGCCTATGGCTCCGGGCTATGCTTCGGGCTATGGATTCGGGCTGTACCTCCGGGATGTGGCTCTGGGCTATGGCTCCGGGATATAACTCCGGGCTACGGTTCCGGGCTATGGCTCCGGGATATAACTCCGGGCTATAACTCCGAGCTATGGCTCCGGTCGCCGGTCTATGGCTTAGGGCGCCGGACTATGACTCGGAGCGCTGGGCCATGGCTACGGCTCCGGGATATGGCTCTGAGCTATGGCTCCAGGATATAACTCCGGGCTACGTCTCCGGCCTTTGGCTCAGGGCTCTTGCTCCGGGTTATGGGTCAGGGATATAACTCCGGGATGTGGCTCCGGGGTATGGCTCCGGGCAATTGCTCCGGCCGGAGCCGGGCTATGGCTCCGGGAAGTAGCTTCGGGCTATGGCTCCGGGATATAACTCCGGGATGTGACTCCGGGCTATGGCTTCGGGCTATAACTCCGGGATGTGGCTCCGGGCTGTGGTTCCGGGATATAACTCCGGGCTATGGTTCCGGGCTATGGCTACGGGCTATGGCTACGGGCTATGGCTCCGGGCTATGGCTCCGGGCTATAGCTCCTGGATATAGCTCTTGGATATGGCTCCAGACTGTGACTCCAGTCTGAGGCTCCGGACCATGTCTCCGGGCAATGGCTCTGAACGCCGGGTTATGGATCCGGGCTATGGCTCTGAACGCCGGGATATAACTCCGGGATGTGACTCCGGGCTATGGCTTCGGGCTATAACTCCGGGATGTGGCTCCGGGCTATGGTTCCGGGATTTAACTCCGGGCTATGGTTCCGGGCTATGGCTACGGGCTATGGCTACGGCCTATGGCTCCGGGCTATGGCTCCGGGCTATAGCTCCTGGATATAGCTCTTGGATATGGCTCCAGACTGTGACTCCAGGCTGTGGCTCCGGGCTATGTCTTTGAGCAATGGCTCTGAACGCCGGGTTATGGCTCCGGGCTATGGCTTTGAACGCCGGGATATGGCTTCGGGCTGTCGTTCCTAGATATGGCTCCATGATATAACTCCGGGATGTGGCTCCGGGCTATCGCTCCGGGTTATGGCTCCGGTCCATGGGTTAAGGCTCCGGGCGCCGGGGTATGGCTCCGGGCGCCGGGCTATGGCTCCAGTTCCCGGTGTAAGGCTCCGGGCGCCGGGGTACGGCTCCGGGCGCCGTAGTAAGGCTCCGGGCGCTGGGCTATGGCTTCAGGCGCGGGCTATGGCTCTGGGCGCCGGTCTATGGCTCCAGGCTTTGCCTCGGTCGGGCTATGGCTCCAGGCTATGCTTCGGGCTGTGGCTCCGGGCTATGGCTCCGGGCTGTGGCTCCGGGCTATGGCTCCAGGCTATGCTTCAGGCTGTGGCTCCGGGCTATGGCTCCGGTCGCCTGGCTACGGCTACGGGCGCCGGGCTATGGCTTTGAGCGCCGGGCTACGGCTCCGAGCGCCGGGCTATGGCTCCAGTCCCCGGTATAAGGCTCCGGGCGCCGGGATAAGGCTCCGGGCGCCGTAGTAAGGCCGGGGTATGGCTCCGGGCGCCGGGCTATGGCTTCAGTCCCCGGTGTAAGGCTCCGGGCGCCGGGGTAAGGCCACGGGAGCCGGCCTATGGTTCCAGTCCCCGGTGTAAGGCTCCGGGTGTCGGGATAAGGTTCCGGGCACCGGGGTAAAGCTCCCGGGCGCCAGGGTAAGGCTCCGGGCGTCGGGCTACGGCATCGGGCGCCAGGCTATGGCTCCGGGCGCCCGGCTATGGCTCCGGGCGCCAGGCTATGGCTTCGTGCGCCAGGCTATGGCTCCGGGCGCCGGGTTATGGCTTCGGGCGCCCGGCTATGGCTCCGGGCGCCGGGCTGTGGCTTCGGGCGCCAGGCTATGGCTCCGGGCGCCGGGTTATGGCTCCGGGCGCCGGGCTATGGCTCCGGGCGCCGGGGTAAGGCTCTGGGCGCCGTAGTAAGGCTCCGGGCGCTGGGCTATGGCTCCAGGCGCGGGCTATGGCTCTGGGCTATGCTTCGGGCTGTGGCACCGGGCTATGGCTCCGGTCGCCTGGCTAAAGCTCCGGTCGCCGGGCTATGGCCCCGGGCGCCGGGGTCAGGCTCCGGGCGTTGGGCTATGGCTCCGGGCGCCGGGGTATGGTTCCGGGCGTCGGGATATGGCTCCGGACGTCGGGCTATAGCTCTGGTTGCTGGGATATGACTATGCATTAAATAGCACACTATTAAAATACATTGTTGACTTTTACTTTTGTCCTAATATGTGCATAGCCGTCTTATTTGCATCGTGATCCTGCAATACGCCAGTTAATACACACTGTACATGTTAACAACTGGCTCGTGCCCGGTCATAGCGTCGTTAAGACTGGTGGGTAGCTGTCATAAGTTAAGACCGCCACTATGAACAATTTACTAAGTGTAAGCGGCTATGACCGCTACATAAAACCGAGATTTGGCGCTATAACCGTGCCCGGTCGTAAACTGCGCTATGACTGCTTTATGACCCCTACATGAAACCGGCCCCAGAGGGTCATTTCGCTAAGATCTCGTAACTTCTGCTCGTAACTTCTGCTCGTAACATAACAAAATTAAATTGCCGGCCCGAAGACGAATGGAAAATGTTGAATGTATCATAAATTCATGTACGGGTATATGGCAAATATGATTTTCAATAACATTGGGGGAAGATAAATTGCACGAAGATGGCTGCACCCCAATAAACGCAGTATAACGCTTACGAGCTGTCGGTCGATCAGCATGTAAAAGATACGGTTACGAGCGTGAGCGTGTTGGACGGACCGATTATTTATGCAATTTTTGTGAGAACTATATTGTATTGTGTGGATGCAAGCATCGCGCCAGTGAGCGTAATCATCCACGAACCGTAGGTTTGTAGCTGATCGAAATTTAAGCTGGAATTTCATGAACATTTAGACGATATTCAAGAGATCGCTGTAATATCGCCCGAGCGGTGGCACAAATCCCCTGTCACGGTCGATTGATCGTTACGCATGCCCAAGTAATTTCAGTATGGTGTTATGATGGGTGGCAGCCGTGACTACAGCAACCGACGACCCAGAGCTAGCGATAGTAGTGACTGTAGTACTCCAAAACCCTCACAGAAGAAGCAGAAGGCTGACACTGACACTGACATGTAGATTCTTGGGGCATCTCGACACTAAGTGAGAATTTGGACCAGAGCCTGAAGGACCACTTAAGCACCAGGCAGTTCGTCGAAAAACGCCTAGAGAATTTACAAGTTTGTTAAAGAGAAACTCGACAAACAATACAAGAGATATTCGACCATAGGTCGAGGACGAAAATACATAAGTACATTTAGGAGCTGTATTAATGGCGACGTTACGAGTCGTCAGGGCCAATTTCGGCTAAAGGGCCTTATAGGGGCAATTTGGGCTAAATGCTGCCTTCGACAGGCAATGTGGCACTGTAGGCGGAGCTTAATTGGACATCCAGTTTGAAGCCAAGGCGCTTCTCTTAAAGCAATATTAACGGTACTTTCGTATCTTTTATTTATTATGTCTTCGTGACTTCACGATCTTCATTTGACGATCACGACAATATTCGCGATGGCTTCTATTTTGTTAGGTATACCTACTTACGAAATCATGGGTGAACTCATGAACTTGTGGGTGATGGTAGCTATTGCCAAATTAGATGAACATCAAGCAGGCCCAAACTTTCGTAGGAGCACGTAAGCTATGACGTTGACGCACACTTAGCCCCCTCGCCATAGGTGTCTCTGAAGACGACGTGTTTAAGTGAACATGAAATGTTGTTCTCAAGAGCGATTGCTTCACTCATTATGAATGGCGCTTCGAATTTTACTTTTTATCTAATAATACGTCATCGTGACGTGACAAGACGTCATTTGACGTTCGCAAAAATGCTAAAGATGGCTTCTATTTCTTTAATATGCCTACTTATCAACTCGGGTTATGACAGCTATTGCCAAAGTGGCTGAAAATAAAGCAAACCCAACATTTCGTAGGAGCACGTTAGCTATGACGTCATTTTTGACGCATACTTATCCCCTGCGCCAAAAAAGTTACACCCGGCACAAACTTTCCCTGAACAAGACCTGCAACGTCAAGCGACCCGAAAGTCGCCATACCTTATAATAACTGAGTAATAGCTTACTAAAGATGTGTGACGTCATGACGTCATAGTGACGTTATGACGTGACGCACGACAACGTCCAAGTGGCAATACGCCATGGTTTACTGCCAAACTTATTCGATTAAAGAGCTAGGCGATAGAAAGAATAGTCCTTCAGCTATGGCTTGACGAAATGGCCAAAAGTTGCATTAGTTCATCATTGCGGAGACACGCAGACCTAAGACAAGAACAAAGAACACTGCAGGCGAAGTGATATAGCAACTCATTTGTTTCTTTTACTCGGTTTCCTCCGATCAATGGTCCCTACCATTTGGCCCAAAGATCACAGCTCTGGCATGTTTTTCTAAATTTTGACGTTGTTTTCAAGATGGACACAATCTTCATTCACTCATCATTGGTGGCCCTCAAAGGTGTAGTCCCACTTTGAAGCGCTCTAGCGCCATAACTGAGCAACATTCGCCTGATTGAAGCATTAAGTAATCTGTAGATGCTTATTGGCAACTAGTTGGCGAAAAGAATGCAATTTTAGCATTTTTATCTGATTTTTGACGATTTTTCTTTCAATGGCAAGAATCTGTATGTTTATCATTAGGCCAGTGGCTTCGTTGCCATGGAAACAAAAAGTAATGCAGAGATCGCCGTCTTTTTCTTATAACTTGCTTTAAGGTGATATTACCTCACTGTGTGGTGAAGGAGACTGAAATAGCTTGAGCGGAAGTAGGTCATATTCGATCAAGTTCATTTTTCCCCATAGGATCCCATGTTAAACGATTTCGACTATATACCGAAAAGTAATGTGGCTATGAAACCATGTTGACAGATTATGACTCAGCTTAGTATTATTCATCCACAGCTGCAAGCATTGAGTGGTGGCTTGAATAGGACAGCCGTGGGAGCCTCTGCTAACACCAAAAAGCCGTATCTTTCACCATTGGCCAAATTTCAAAAAAATCCTGTGACGTCACTATTTGCTCTAATCGCATGCGATAAGCACTGAGGCTACTATGTATCATGTTTAACTAAGAAAAAAATGCCGGTGTCGCTTGATGGAGGCACTTGTGAAATACACGACAAAACATTTTTCCCAGCCTCAAGATACAGCGCTTTAACATGGGAAGTCCCATAGAGAACTGCCGTCGGCCCTGGAACCGGAAGTAAGATAGGGACATATCGTTTTACGAGGAACTTTTTTCCTACAATATAATGCTACTCACTCATTTTTGGGATTTTTTTCTGATTTTTGACGATTTTTTTTAAGTTTTAAGTACCAAAAGTGACGTCATCGTGACGTCACGTGACGCATCAGAGAACTCTAAGATTCGACACAACTCATCACAATTCATATTTCTATGGCGTATTAGAACATCATAGCGATAGCTTGATGGAAAATGGGCCCAAAAGCGAGAAAACTGACAGAGGTCATTTAGTGCGTTTTCCGCAAAACCTATGACCTCATTTTGCTCGAAATTGAGTACTACGCATCAAAAAGTGATCAATATACGAAAACTGCGTCTTAGAGGGTAGCATATTTTGAAACTAACCAGAGATCTTTAGCTTCAATATTTACGGAGATATAAGCGTTTTTAGTTATTTTTCCAAAAAATCGCTGTGACCTTGACCTTTGACCTTTTGATCTGCGTGACAAATATGTTGTAGCCCTATTGCGTAGCTATTACGTACTGAAGACTGTGAATCGGTGCATGCAGTTGTTAGGCCATAAGAAGACTTCCCGTTTTTGCGTGAAACAGACATACAAACGGACAAACAAACACGACCGACCGACATATGACGAAAATTGAAAATTTTCGTCATGACAAAGAGCTTAAAGGACCACATTTATATGGAAATTATTCATGTCAAAGACCGCGTAGATGCTGTGACGAAGCAGATTACCAGAACACGATTAAATTACAAATTGAAGCCCTCGCCACCAGATTCGATACTTTGGAATCCGGCCAACAGTCGATGGCTCCTCGTACGCCATTTGATGCGGATGTATCAGTGGTGGCTTTCGGGATATAGTACCAGGGTCTCCGGAATATGGAATGTTAAGCTGGAAGTTAGGCGCGCCAAAACACGACTAAAGGAATCCCAAGCCTACAGCAGAGTGTACCTCTGGTCGGCATAGACACACTCCGAACGACTTACTTATCGCCTGCATAGTGCTTACAGCGTATACTAAACCACTACGATATGTACTTATCGCCTGCATCGGGACAACTGTATAACTATATAATAATGAGACTTTCAAAACAGAAGATAGGTTTTTCGGGTTTATCATGATATCCTTTATCTGCAGATGAAGCTCCTTCCACCTGTCAAGTGTTTCTTAAGGAAGGTGGACTGGAACTCTTCATGGATGTACTAGAGGTACGTGTATATGTAAACCATTAAGGTAGTGGATTGTGTTACCATCCTGCCGGAAATCCGGCCATCATCATGTTTATACTATTTTTAGTTTCACTGTAGCCCCTCGTATGGCCCAGCAGTCTAGCGTCCCTTCGTCCACCTCCGTGTCAAACTGGCGGCAGACAGGGTAATAGCTTGATGTGGGCGCCGCAAAATATTCTGCCAAGTTTGAATACTTGAAGACGGGTGGGGTTGTTGAATTCCCACCACTCTCACGAAAACAAAAGCCAAGTTGTCCATTTTAATAATTTATACCATATACTATCAACTGTCTTTCAAATATTGCCACTAGACAATAGCTTTGTAATGCAATCGAGCACGAGAAGTCTGGCAGGGGTCGGAACAAGGAGGAAAGGCCCTGTTCGATTTTTTCCCATCCTACGACCAAAGAACTGGGACTTGCCTTTTGTCAGTTGGAATAAATGTTGTTTTTGTTTTTGTTGTCAAGACATTCAAGGATACTGAAGGAGACAACAAGGTGTCCGTCGAGACCAAGGTGCTTGGCCTGATCGTAAGTCTGACACAATCTAACTAACTGGCTATATATCCTGATATGTCTGATCCCTCACTCTCTGCCTTCGACTCACTCCGCTAGGGCTCCTGTTATCTCTCTGTTGTCGCCTACTGCCTCAATGCATTCGCGCACTCGCTCGCCAGGGCGGTGCTGCGCAAATTTATAGGCCAAATGCGCCGCGCCTTGTTACAAATTAGTGCCGGGGACCCAGCCTAAGCCTAAATAACACACCATATCAGGTGATGAAAAGAAAGAGTTCACTCTCAATTAGAACTGTTTACAAGAAATTACAGCTGATTTCACCGTTTTTCAAGAGTCTTGAAATTTTTCCCTGGCCCACAGCAGCGGTATAAGCGGAGCTTACATAGCTCTCACTGCCGTCGTGTGTCCGGTCCCTCACAGCCGTCATGCGTCCGGTCCCTCACTGCAGTCGTGTGTCCGGTCCCTCACTGCCGTCGTGTGCCCGGTCTCTCACTGCCGTCGTGTGTCTGGTCTCTCACTGCCGTCGTGTGTCCGGTCCCTCAGTGATGCCGTGTGTCCGGTCTCTCAATGATGTCGTGTGCCCGGTCTCTCAATGATGTCGTGTGTCCGGTCTCTCAATGATGTCGTGTGTCCGGTCTATCAATGATGTGTGTCCGGTCCCTCACTCATGTCGTCTCAAATTGACTATTTGTAAACAATCGTATGAATTAGGCCCGACCTCATCATGGAATATAGTTATTATAATACGTTATACGCCATTTTCTAACCTCAGTTATATTACTTTTCCGAAACTGCAAAACTTTATTACGTTATTATGGCGGATATCGCCATCATGTGAGTCTGCTCTGTTTGTTATGGCGAAAATGGCCATCATGTGAGCCTGCTCTGTTTGTTATGGCGAAAATCCCCATCATGTGGCTCTGCTCTGTTTGTGTGTGTGTGTGTGTGTGTCCGTCTGTGAGCACGATAACTGTCGAACACTTGCAGCTATCGTTGTCAAACTTCGCCAACAGATGCCAGAAGTCTAATATCAGGTCAAGTTCGTTGCCGGGTAACATCGGTCAAACGTCAACGTCACGGTGACGTCATAAGTCCAAAACACATTTCCCGGTCTAACTCGCTTAATATTACAGCTAGAAGCACGAAATTAGTGTCTATATACACAGCTCCTGAATATCTTTCTCGTTACTGCCATCAAATTTTACGTAGGATCAATAGTTTTTACGCTACAGGCTTTGGAAATTTCAAAAATGTCCACACAAATCGTTTTCCTTAAATCTCAAAACGATTGCCACCAGACTTTGCAGGGACATAAAAGGTACCACTCAGGTACGGTATGTCAAAAATTATGGTGATCCCATCAATACTGTCCGTTTCCAAGGCGAAGAAAATCCCCATTATGAGCCAATGGAAGGGGGTCGGCCTTATCAATTATGTGCAAGATGAATGCAATCGGACTGTTACTTTTTGTTTCCATAGCAGCGTAAAAATGGCCCAATGGTAAAAGATAGGACATTTTATAAATTTACCATGAGCCAAAAACATAGAAACCTATAAGCCACGCAACTCATCTTTGACACAAAGATTGCTTAAGGTTGTATCTTATAATTGATTACATTTCAGCAACCTGTGTCAAGGGTCAAGGTCGTGTCCTTGACTATTCTACATGTCGAGTGATCGGTTGTAGCTCGAAAACTAAAAGACATCTGAGCACCAATCTTGCCCTGTTGGATGTGGGTGACGTAGCTTTTGCCAAATCCAATCTCAGCTTGAACCCGGAGTGCGAAACGTAACGGTGCCAGAGTGCCTGGAAGTTGGAGGTTCGAACCAGACTTTTTCAATTTTTAAGCTATCGCCCTCCAATATTAACCACAGACTGGGGCATAAATTAAGACCTTATAACTGGTGGTTATCACGTAACGGGTCATTTCAATTTAAAATTAACGAAATTCACGGTGCCCTCAATATTGACCGTACAGACTTGAAAATGGTATAGGACAGAAATTGTATCGCCCTTGAGGGAAAAATATTGGTAAAATTCGCCGTGCCAACACTTTTGCGTAAATCGACTAAAATACTATTGCAATGGTAAACTATACGGCATTTCCGTTCGCCTAACGCGCCGCCACTCCCCAATCCCGCCGCCCCCCCCCCCCCCACCCCTGGCCGTGTCCGCCAATACACACACAGTGTTGGCACTTTTGGCTAATTCGACTAAGCACGCCAATACACACTCGCATGCAAGCCGTGAACTTCTTCGCTGGCGACCCCCCCCCCACCCACGCCCCCCGCGCGCCTCCACCTGAGGTCGAGATGACAGCGATTGCATCAGCATGGGAAGCTGCGAAGCGTTGTAATTCCTTTAATAATCGGCCCAGAAGATCCCGGTTTGAATTATAGTGTGCAGCGAGACGGCCACCATGCAACAGTCATGCGTCATCAGACGTCCATTTGAGCCATAAACTCTCAGCCGCCAGGGTGATGTGCCTTGTATATTATATTAGATTGTTTCTATTTACCTTAGAATAACTTGGCTGAGGTACCCGCATTGCGAGCGGAGTTGATGAAAGATGACACAATTGCCATGATCAGGTAAGACAAATATATATCTACAATAGCAGATATCAAGTCGCCCAGACGTCAAGACGTGTCAAATCATAACTCAGCTTTTATATGTTTTAATGACTTTATTTCAGGTGATTTTATGATATATTTCATAGGTAGTGCCTATGATATGCACTTAGTGCCTACGCTGTCTAATTAGTGACTGCAATGTGTCTTTATTGCCTTAAACGCCTACGTTTACATTTAATGCCTACGCAGTTCCCTTACAAGTTACCCTGTAGTTATGACAATCTTCCTTCATCTATCGGTATGTCGAATGTGTCTGTCTGTGTGTGACGAACATACTGTGCAATAGCTCGGTCGAGTTCGTTATCGATATCTGTAAGTCAAAGGTGAAGGTGGCAGGAATTTGTACGTGTTCCTTAACCATTGCGAGGGTCAATCATCCATTAAATAGTTACTATGCATGTGTTGTTTAGCTACTGTGAACCAATACCAACCCTGTGCATTCCGAGCTCTAGGTTCTGCCTAATTTTATCGAAATCGAACGAGAAGTTTGGTCCAAAAACTTCATCAAACCTTAACATGAGACTCGAAGTTTTGTTTTAGCTTAGACATGACCCTTCTGCTGGGGCTCTGGTGGAGACATGACCCCTCTGCTGGGGCTCTTTGGTGGAGACATGACCCCTCTGCTGGGGCTCTTTGGTGGAGACATGACCCTTCTGCTGGGGCTTTTTTAGCTTAGACATGACCCCTCTGCCGTCGCATTGTGTGTCACGCATGTCTCTCTTGGTAGTGATTGTAGAGCGCTGCGTCCATCGGAATAAGCCAAAGAAAGGCTTATTGCTATGCTGCCTGTGGTTTTTTTTACATTGCCTCCTCGTACATTCTTTTCAATAATGTACGGTGGGGGTGGTTGGAATGTATTTGTATTTATGAAGCTACATAGCAGTGCATGGTAAGAACTAATGAATACCAATTGGTCTATATAGTTTTAATATAAGCCGACTAGGGTAGATTTGATAATTTTGAATTATGTGTACCAGTAATTCAGTTAATTAATGCCACCAATGATCGGACAGCGTTAACAATTCGTTCTCTCCTACCTTATTTAAAATTATAATTTACCGCGACGATCCCGACAAGTTCGGACGTTACGATTACGAGCGTTTATTTGACTTCTTAAAACTACCACTAAGTGAAATTTTTTTAAGGCAGTGATGACCACGCGTGTGAGCCTGTGACTGTTGCATTAGACTGTCAAACAGATGGAACTATACATATATTTACATTTTGTTCCTTACCGGTACAGACGTTTGCTGTATTCCAAGCACATCGATGTCAGTTACTTCGCTGCCGGTATCGTATCCCACTTGGTCTGCGACCACCTCGCTCCCTGGACTTCTCTCAAGATCTCAAGACCCGAGCTTCTACGCCAACTGGTTAGTTAAGTAGTTATTAGATACGAGATATGGGTTCGTTTTTATACTTGATACTTGACTTGATACTTGAAGGGTTAGCTGCTAAACTGTCGCACGTACCTGGAACCATGCTACGGTGAGTGGGTAAACGTAGTCAGTAGTTACGGGTTGTACACAGTCTTGGAATTATGGTCAAACGTTGCATAACTTTTTTACGATTTTGCTCTCAAGCGAAGGCGCTTTCTAATTAGGGAATTGCTATTTACTGACGACGCAGCACTGGTTGTTCCCTCAGAACCGATCTATACGATTCCGAGCACAAGCGATTCAGTAAAAATTATGGTGCATTAACAGAAACTGTATTGACTGTAATTGTGAGCTATCTCTTCATTCAACAGCGACTTTTGCTCTTCTCAGACCAAAATCGATTTATTAAGACGAAAATTGAAATTTTCGTCTTATGTCGGTTTGTTCCGTTATTAAGACGAAAATTGAAAATTTTCGTCTTATATCGGTGTGTTCGGTTTGTTATGGCGAAAATCGCCATCATGTCGGTCAGTTCTGTTTGTGTGTGTGTGTGTGTGTCTGTGCGCGCGATAACTGTCGAACACTTGCAGCTATCGTTGTCAAACTTCGCCAACAGACGCCAGAAGTCTAATCTCAGGTCAAGTTCGTTGCCGGGTGAAATCGGTCAAACGTCAACGTCACGGTGACGTCATGCGTCCAAAACACATTTCCCGGTCTAACTCGCTTAATATTACAGCTAGGAACACAAAATTAGTGTCTATATACTCAGCTCCTGAATATATTGCTCGTCAAATTTTACGTAGGAACAATAGTTTTCACGCTACAGGCTTTGGACATTTCAAAATTGTCCACACCAAATTTTTTATTTAAATCTCAAAGCGATTGTCACGAGACTTTGCAGAGACATTAAGGGTTCCACTCAGGTATATAATGTGCAAGATGAATGCAATCGCAACGCAAACATGGCCCAATGGTAAACGATAGGACTTTTTTGAAATTTACCATGTGCTCAAAACATAGAAATCTATAAGCCACCCAACTCATCTTTGACACAAAGATTACTTAAGGTCGTGTCTTAAAATTGATTATATTTTAGCAACCTGAGTCAAGGGTCAAGGTCGTGTCCTTGACTATTATAAATGTCGAGTGCTCGGTTGTAGCTCAAAAACTAAAAGACATCTGAGAACCAAACTTGCCCTGGTGGATAGGGGTGACGTAGCTTATGCCAAATCCAATCTCAACTCGAACCCGTTCTGCGCAGCGTAACGGTGCCAGAGCGCCTGGATGTTGGGGGTTCGAACCAGACTTTTTCAATTTTTAAGCTATCGCCCTCCAATATTTTCCACAGACTGGGGCATAAATTAGGACCTTATATTTAAACTTAAAAAAAGGTATAGGACACTGAGGAATTGTATTGTCCGTCAGGGCAAAATATAGTTAAAATTCGCCGTGTTAACACTTGCGTAAATCGACTAAAATACCATTGCAATGGTAAACTATACGGCGTTTCCTTTCGCCTAATGCGACCCCCCTCCCCCCACCTCCCGCCGCCCCCACCCCGGCCTTCTCCATGCCCGCCAATACACACACGGATTCTGTGTGTGCCCCCGCGCGGGCCCCAACTGAGGTCGAGGTGACAGCGGTTGCATCAGCATGGAAAGCCACGAAACGCTGTAATTCCTTTAATAATCGGGCGCAGAAGGTCCCGGTTTAATTTGTTATGCGCAGCGAGACGACCCCCATGCATCAATCATGCGTCATCAGACGTCCATTTGAGCCATAAGCTCTCAGCCGCCAGGATGATATGCCTTGTTAAGACGAAAATTGAAAATTGTGTGTTCGGTTATTAAGACGAAAATTTTCAATTTTCGTCTTATGTCAGTGTGTTCGGTTAGTCTTTAAGACGAAAATTTCCAATTTTCGTCTTATGTCGGTGTGTTCGGTGAATCTGTCTGTCTGTCTGTATGTGTGTCTGTCCGTTTGTAACGTAACGCATTATCTTTCGAATGCCTTAAGCTATCGACTTCCAAATTCACAAAAAGATGCGGAGTGGCAATCGTCAGGCTAAGTTCGTAGATGGGCTATGTAGGTCAACGGTCAAGGTAACAGGAATTTTTCGAAATTCGCTTAACCATTGAAAGATAGGACCAAAAATCGGAAAAATCGCTATAATGTTCGCAGTTTTCATTTAACCACGCTGAAAATTATTTCACGTATTGGGCCCATAAGTACCTTCTATACCGTCTTTCATTTGTGCAAATCGCCCAAATAGTTTTCCTGCTAAAAATTCCCAAAGTTTAACATGGGACCCTATGGGAGCATTTTGGCGGGAATCAGGCCTCCTTAATATTTCCATGAAGGGGACATGTCAGACAAACGACACGTTGCGTGAGACATGACATTAGTATTTGGGCGTAAAATATTATATTGACCAAGGTCACGCTTCCAAGGTCAAGGTCACATCAAGGTCAAGGTTACGAAACATGTATTCCCGCGTAACTTCCTTAATATTTGGTCTAGAGATTCGCGGTTCGTTTCAGAGTATTCTTCAGAGGGATACGCAAAAGTAATGTGCCCTCAGATTTCACCTCACATTTATAGTTTTCGAGTAATTGGATGATCAATTTTGACATTGCCGAAAGCGCAAAAAATTCGCTGTGACTACATAAATGCAGGTAGATAACTCATATGTGGTGGAATATGTACCCATATTACTGGCATCATATTTGCCAAATTGCATCAAAATCAAAGCAGTAGTTTGGACGTTAGCAAATAATCACACGTTAACATGGCCAAGCCCACTATAAGGCCTCGATACGCCAAATGACTGACGGCGTGCCATGCCAAAGTCATGAAATGGGCCTTAAAGTCCATCTCTTGGGGGGGTATTTGTTTCTAAACCACTGTCAAATATACATTTCTCAGTGGTTACTAAAGCCATTTATCACATGCAATTATTTTACAATGTCTCGTATGCCATAAATATTAATATCTAAAGTCACCAAAATAAACTCAAGCAGCGAACGATCCATTTCCAAACCCCCGCCCAGAGTAGAGATTGGTGACGTCACAAGATGATCCGGTTTGAGTGCGCCTCGCTCGCTTCGACTGCCCGCGGTGTTTGAATGTAGCTTACGTGCAGGGAAGCTCTAACTCAGATGTGTATTTCGATTAACATTAACTCATGATGAATATTTGCCACATGTAGATGTAGATAGACCTAGATCAATTACATTATAGGTGTGTGATTGTTGGTTAGCGCAACATTCGTGACACTGACACTGAGAGAAAACAAACAGCTGCAGTGGCCGCCGCCACTGCCAGAGTGTTGACAGCCTACGTTTCTTCCCAAAAATGAAAAGGGTGCCACAGTAGTGGACGGGCCGTCGCGGGGATGTCCGTCGAATCGTAGACATAGAATCTAGATCCAGGGTTAAATGAAATGTATGTACTAAAAGACGCCAAATGACTGACGGCGTGCCATGCCAACGTCATGAAATGGGCCTTAACATAGTCGAATTGGTCCCATAACCCACATTTTCGTCTTCCTTCTCAAGCTGTGCTTGACGGTCTAGGTCTGTGTGTCTGTCACGCTGCGCATTATCTTTCGAATGCCTTAAGATATCGACTTCCAAATTCACAGAAAGATGCGGAAAGGCAATCGTCAGGCTAAGTTCGTAGATGGGCAATATAACTCAAAGGTCAACGTCACGATGACGTCATACGTCCAAAACACATTTTCCGCTCTAGCTCTCTTAATATTGCAGCTAGAGAGCCGCAATTAGTGTCAAAATACTCAGCTCCTCAAAATCTTTCGCGTTACTGACATCAGATTTGACGTAGGATAAAAAGTTTTCGCGCCACAGGCAGCTAAAAATTCGAAATTTTTTTTTTTTTTTTTTTTTTTAAAGAGTTTGAGATATCGACTCCTCCTTCTGCACAGACAATGCCACGGCCCACCGTCAGGCTAAGTTCGTAGATGGGCCATGTAGGTCAAAGGTGAAGGTCACAGGAATTTTTCGAAATTCGCTTAACCATTGATAGATAGGACCAAAAATCGGCAAAATCGCTATAGCGTTCCGAGTTTTTGCTTAATGACGCTCAGAATTAATTCATGTATTAGGCTCGTAAGTACCTTGTACACAGTGTTTTAATTTTGAAAATCGTCCGAATAGTTCTTCCGCAAAAAATTCCCAAAGTTTAACATGGGACCCTATGGGACCATTTTGGCGGGAACCAGGCCTCCTCAAGTTCTCCATGAAAGGGACATGTCAGACAAACGACACGTTGCGTGAGACATGACATTAGTATTTGGGCGTAAAATATTATATTGACCAAGGTCACGCTTTCAAGGTCAAGGTCACATCAAGGTCAAGGTTACGAAACAGACTTCCCCGCGGTACTCCGTTAATATCGGATCTAGAGATTCGCTGTTTTTTTGAGAGTATTCGTCAGGGAGAGGCGGTGACGCAGCACTCGCTCAGATTTTTCCGCATACTGAACGATTTTCGAGTAAACGGCCAATCAATATTCAGCGTACGTGTCAAGTGGCGTTTTGAACTTTGCAAGGCCATAACTCGGTCAATATTTGAGCTAGGGAGCCCAGATTTGGCATGAATGGAGAGAAAAATGTGACCTAGGCTGATCGAAACCACCTCAGAATTGCTCTAGGACGCTTAGTTTGGCCGCTAGAGCGCTCGCAAGAGGTGCACCCCCCTCCATGCCGACGCTCCCATTACGAGTCAACGGCGATATGGACCGGCACTGTTTCGGGGTTGCGATGGCCGCCGTTCGCTTAATAGCGACGCTAGAGAGTCGGGACCGGTTGCAAAAGACGGGCAAACGTCGACTTGGGTATGGAATCCGCCTTCGCTTTTAGCTCATCACGCTTAGTTCCGCCGCTAAGGGGCTCCGTAATTCAGCGATGACGAGTCCGAGAAGAGCGATTAGGGCGCGACCAAGGACGCGTAGAAAGTCGTGATTTGAACGTATTCACTCTAAACGAAGGCCTCGACCTGGACAAATAGCCCGCGTTCAACAGCAGCCGTTAGATGGCGCTCGTCCAGTACATCACGATCCATTTTGGGCTAATTTGCGCTTTCAGCCAGCAATTTGGCCTCAGTACTACAGCTTTAAGGGGGCGATATGGTCTCCAACGCCAGGCTGAACAACCAATGAGCGAGCGGCGATGGGTCTTAACATAGTCGAATTGGTCCCATAACCACAATTTTCGTCTGCCTTCTCAAGCTGTGCTTGACGGTCTAGTCTGTCTGTCTGTCTGTTTGTAACGTGTGGCATTATCCTTCGAATGCCTTAAGATATCGACTTCCAAATTCACAGAAAGATGCAGAATGACAATCGTCAGGCTAAGTTCGTAGATGGGCAATATAACTCAAAGGTCAACGTCACGATGACGTCATACGTCCAAAACACATTTCCCGCTCTAGCTCTCCTAATAGTGCAGCTAGAGAGCCGCAGTGTCAAAAAAATTAGTGTCAAAATACTCAGCTCCTCAAAATCTTTCTCGTTGCTGAATCAGATTTGACGTAGGATGAAAAGTTTTCGCGCCACAGGCACTTGAAAATTAGAAATTTTGATTTTTTAACAGTTTGAGATATCGACTCCTCCGTCTGCACAGACAATGCCACGGCCCCCCGTCAGACTAGGCTCGTAGATGGGCCATGTAGGTCAAAGGTCAAGGTCACAGGAATTTTCTGAAATTCGCTTAAGAATTGAAAGATGGTCCAAAAATCGGGAAAATCGCTATAACGTTCGCAGTTTCCATTTAACCACGCTGAAAATTATGTCACGTATTAGGCTCATATGTACCTTCTATATCGTCATTCATTTGTGCAAATCGCCCAAATAGTTTTTCTGCTAAAAATTCCCAAAGTTTAACATGGGACCCTACGGGAGAATTTTGGCGGGCACATGGCCTCCTCAATTTCTCCATGAAGGGGACATGTCAGACAAACGACACCTTACGTGAGACATGACATTAGTATTTGGGCGCAAAGTACTATATTGGTCAAGGTCACGCTTCCAAAGTCAAGGTTAAGGTTTCGAAACCTGTTTTCCCGAGTAACTTCGTTAATATTTGGTCCAGAGATTCGCGGTTTGTTTCAGAGTATTCTTCAGAGACAGGCGCAAAAGCTACGTTTCCTCAGATGTCACCTCACATTTATAGTTTTCGAGTTATTGGATGATCAGTTTTGACATTGCCGAAAGTGCAAAAAATTCGCCGAGATTACATCAATGCAGGTAGATGACTCATATGTTGTGGAATATCTACCCATATTACTGGCCTCATATTTGCCAAATGGCATCAAAACCGAAGCAGTTGTTCGGATGCTAGCAAATAATCACACCTTAACATGGCCCAGCCCATTATAAAGCTTCGATGATTGACCGCGTGCCATGCCAACGTCATGAAATGGGTCTTAACATAGTCGAATTGGTCCCATAACCACAATTTTCGTCTTCCTTCTCAAGCTCTGCTTGACCGTCTAGTGATTCTTTGTCACTTTGTTCGCTGGAGCATGAGTTGGGTGTCAGATAAAAGGGCGAAGTAAAATGGTTTGGCTATGTCGTTACCTTTACAAGTTATCTATTTGTTTCAATTGTAGGGTCAAGTTGTTTTGACCTGGGAGCAGCCTCAGGGAGAAATGGTGGCATACAGGTAAACGGTCGTAAGAATCGACGAGGAAGGTCGAACCCCGTTGATCACATTTTCGGAGAATGACCCATTACTATTACCCTGAGTTCTTATGGCTTTGGTTTCAAATTGATTATTTCATTGCTTTCACAGTTTGTCACTGCTAAAACAAACAATTGTGACAATTTTCTTTTCACCGCAGTCACCCTACGCTTTCGTAGGGTGCCCATATAATTGATATATTGTAGCACGTACGATTTTCTTTTGATGCTGCAGTTCTTGACAGTCTTGAGTAGCATTTAAATTTTTTTTTAATCTATTTGGGCTAATTAACTAGCGCGTTAAACGGGCAAATTGGAACAATTACGGCCTTCAAAGGCCAATTCGGGTTTAAACTGGCGTCAATCGGAAATTTGGGCTCAATAACGCCTTCCACGCCCCCCTTTACCAGTTGTAGACCCAAAAGGTCGCCCTTTCGTTATTCGGCGTATCGAGGCTACATAGCGCGTTGTGGGCTGTTTTTTAAACAAACATCCTGTGACCATAACGTTGGACCTACATCGCCCATCTACGAACTCTGCGAGCCTTACGATAGAAATTCCGCAACTCTTGATGAATTTGGAAGTCGATATCTGAAGGCGTTTGCGCCCAAATTGCCCACTGAAAGCTGTATTGGGCCCAAACTATTCCTGTCACATCGGTGCCATTTGGCACACATGACGTCACTGACACTTTGCCAAATGAAACAAATTCGTTTTAACTTTTCATGTTACCTGCTTATTAGCTTGTAGTGATATTACCTAGGGGCTAAATATGTGAAAATTAAACGATTGGACGTCATTTTTGACGCACACGTTTCGGTAAAGCAAAAACACGGCAGCAGTTGTCCCTTGATATACGGTATAACGTCAAATAGACCGGAAGTCTAATGGCCTTGTGAAACTGTGACGTCATCACGTCAATGTGACGTCATGGCATGACGCGCGACAACATCCAAATAATAAGACGCAAACGTTTTTCCCCACAACTCAAAACGTTGACCAGCACGGCGGTAGAAGCATGAGCTCTTCAGATATGGCTTGACGTAATTACCAAAAAATGCTATACTTCATCATTAGGGATACATTGAATACGAGCAGACGACAATGCGGTCGGAAGAAAGACGGCAAGAATGTTTTTCTGTCACCAGTTACCTGGAGATTTTTTTCGAGTTTTGACGAATATTCAAATTTGGCCAGAATCTCTACAGTTTATTACTGGGCAAATGTTCCGTTGCCATGGAAACAGAATTGCGATTTGCGTGTTGCCATGTGCTTGCCCAAAGTCTCTTGTACATGTCAACATCTTCCAACGTGGTGAAGAAATTCGATTATCTCCATAGGGTCCTATGTTAACGACTATATACCGAAAAGTAATAGGGATGTGTCACCATGTTTACAGTTGGTTGCTCAGCTCAGTACTGTTCAGACACAACTGCAAGCATAGAGTGATGGCTTGCATAGGACGCCAGTGGGAGCCTTGCTAGCACCAACAATTCCTATCTTTCATCATTGTCAAAATTTCAAACGTCATTTCTGGCCCGAATTGTATATGGTAAACACAGTGGCTACTGGGTACCATGATCCAGCATGAGCGATTGAGGGCTTTACCATTGGAAGCCCCATAGAGAAATGCCGTCAAACCTGGAACCGGAAGTAAGATTGGAACGTATTGTTTTTATTAGCCGGTTTTACAGTAGACCACTGTCCCTTCAATGTGACGCCGATCTTGCATTTTTAGCATCGTGACGTCACATGACGTATCGGAAAAATCTAAGATTCAACAAGAGGTCATTCCAAATCATATTTATGTGACATATTAGAACCTGTTAGCGATAACTTGATCCTAAACGTGTCAAAAAGCGAAAAAAAAAACTGGTAGAGATTTAGTGCGTTCTCCCAAAAACGTATTTCATCATTTTGCTCAAAAATGAGTATGACGCATCAAAAAGTAAACAATACCCGAAAGATGCGCCTTGATGGGTAAGCACATTCTGAAACTTACCCGAAATCTCTAGTTGTAATATTTACGGAGATATATGCGTTGTCAATTTTTTTTTTAAATCGCTGTGACCTTGACCTTTGACCTACATATTATATCGTACAGTTCGAGCTGTACGGAGTGGGGAAATATGCAAACAGATACAAACATCCCCACGAAACCAAATGACATAATGAGAAAAATCGTACATATTTTTCATTAACAAACAAACATCTTGACGCGATCAAGTGACATAATGAGAAAAATCGTAGTCAGTAATAAGAAACGAATACTAGTTTACAAGGCAAAGAGAAACACAAAGAGCGTTCAGGATGGTTCACCGGGTTTAGACCGAAGTTCGCTGACATCCGGGCTACCTATTTTTCAATTTGCATCGACGTAATGACTTAGCGATTTCTGTTCTTGTTTTATTTTTTCCTCCTGCGTAGGTGTTTTTTGTTTCGATGTTTAAATGATGTATTATCTCTGTCTGGTGATTGTATGATGTTAAAGTTCAGTTACGAATTTTATAAAATGTACATATTCAACTGTCTGACACGAATCTGATTTATACATTGTAGATCCTTCACACCGTTTTTTCCTCTTCTGGATCAGTTTGACACGTCCGAAGTCCAATTATGGGCAGTTTGGGCCATGCAACATGTATGTGCAAAAAATGGTAAGTACGTAATCAAACTCTTGACGCCGCTTTCTGCATCGCTCATCGTCAGCAAATGAATTTTCGATTGTATTGAATTTTCTTGTGTTGAGCATTCCACGACCAAGCTGTTTATTTATTGAAAACAAGTTTATTGATATTGTTATTGCATTCCGTTATAATGTGTTATTAAATAATACAAAAAGTATATGCATATTAACAAAGAAATGCTAACTGAGCCTTGAATAATCAAGAGTAACACCATCGTGTTTCCTTCTTGTGACAGGACCCCGCTACTGCCAAATGTTGGTGGAAGAAGGCGGCGCTGCAATCCTTCACCGACTGGTGCACGACGGTCGCACACAAGCTGACGTCAATCGATTGGCGCGCGATGTGCTCGATATCATCGACGAGGAGCTGGGGAAGACCTGGAGGAGCGTGCTCTAGTTACCTTCTGTGTCAGTAACAACTGAATGGAGGAGCGTGCTCTAGTTACCTTCTGTGTCAGTAACAACTGAATGGAGCAGCGTGCTCCAGTTACCTTCTGCGTCAGTAACAACAAGTGGAGGAGCGTGCTCTATTTATCTTCTGCGTCAGTAACAACAAAGTCGAGGAGCGTGCTCTAGTTACCTTCTGTGTCAGTAACAACAAGTGGAGGAGCGTGCTCAAGTTACCTTCTGCGTCAGTAACAACAAGTGGAGGAACGTGCTCTAGTTATCTTGTGTGTCAGTAACAACTGAATGGAAGAGCGTACTCTAGTTACCTTCTGCGTCAGTAGCAACTGACTGGAAGAGCGTTCTCCAGTTACCTTCTGTGTCAGTAACAACAAAATGGAGGAACGTGCTCTAGTTACCTTAAGAGTGTAGTTAATTCTGAGTCAGTAACTACAAAGTGGAGGAGCATGTTCTAGTTACTATCTGTGTTAGTAACAAAGTGGAGGAGCGTGCTCTAGTTACCTTCTGCGTCAGTAACAACAAAGTGGAGCAGCATGTTCTAGTTACCTTCTGTGTCAGTAACAAAGTCGAGGAGCGTGCTCTAGTTAACTTCTGCGTCAGTAACAAAAGAGTGGAGGAACGTGCTCTAGTTACCTTCTGCGTCAGTAACAACTGAGCGGAGGAGCGTGCTCTAGTGATATGTTACCTCAGTGACAACTAAGTGGAGGAGCGTGTTCCGGTTACCTTTTGTGTCAGTAACAACTGAGTGGAGGAGCGTGCTCCAGTTACCTTCTGTGTCAGTAACAACTGAGTGGAGGAGCGTGTTCCAGTTACCTTCTGTATCAGTAACAACCGAGTGGAGGAGCCTGCTCTAGTGACATGTTACCTTAGTGACAACTGAGTGGAGGAGCCTGCCCTAGTGACATGTTACCTCAGTAACAATTGACTGGAGGAGCGTGCTCTAGTGACATGTTACCTCAGTGACAACCGAGTGGAGGAACGTGCTCTAGTGGCATGTTACCTCACTGACAACTGAGTGGAGGAGCGTGCTCTAGTGACATGTTACCTCAGTGAAAACTGAGAGGACGAGCGTGCTCGACATGGGGATGCTGTGGTTTTAATTGTTAATTTTTGTCTGGTCTGGCTGAACCATTTTAAAAGGATCTAACTTCGTGATTCAGACTGTATAAATACACTGAAATAAAATGAATTATGTTGCGGTTTTTCAGGCTTTTTCGGTATATAGTCGAAAACGTTTAACATTGGATCATATGGGGAAACAAGAACTTAAGTGAATATGACCTACTTCCGTTCAAGCATTTTCTCCTTCGCCACACATCATCGCAACACGAAACACACGGCGATCTCAATATTACTTTGCTTTTCCATGTCAACGAAGCCGCTGGCCTAATAATAAGCATACAGATTCTTGCCATTGAAAGAAACATCGTCAAAAATCAGACAATAATGTTAAAATTGCAATATTTTCGCCAACTAGTTGCCAATAAGCATCCACAGATCATTTAATGCTTTAATGAGGCGCATGTTGCCTAGTCACGGCGCTAGAGCGCTTCGCCTACAGTGTTCTTTTTTCTTGTCGTCGGTCTCCGTATTTCCGCAATGATAAACTAATGCAATTTTTGGCCATTTCGTCAAGCCATAGTGGAAGAACTAGACATTATATCGCCTGGCCCTTCAAGCTAATGCGTTGTGGCAGTAAATGTTGGCCGATTGCTACTTGGACGTTGTCGTATGTTACGTCATAACGTCACTATGACGTCATAGTTTTACAAAGGCCATTACTCGGTAATTATACCTAAAGGCGACTTCCGACTTATTTGACGTACCTTATACCTAGGGACAAATGCTGCCGTGGGTAACTTTTTTCGCGGTACCGAAATGTGTGCGTCAAAAACGACGTCGAAGTTTACGTTACCCGACGAAATTGTGAAATCGTTTCATTTTCACCTATTTAGCCACTAGGTAATATCGCTACAAGTTTCCGAAGGTAACATGAAAAGTTAGAAGTCGGTTTGTTTCATTTTGTAAGCGTCAGTGACTTTATGTGTGCCGAATGGCATCGATGTGACAGGAATAGTTTACGTCTGTGAGCCAAAAACGTCCTACATAGCTAAGAACCAACGAACAGTTACATTTGACGTTTCAATCATTCACAATCTGGCGATATGAAACCGCGATACGCTCGTTTTGTATCTCTTAGATAGCAATGTACGAATAACACTCGAGGAGAAGCTCGAAGGGTTGGGGGGGGGGAGTTTAAGTGTGGGGCGGTGCATAACAAGGCACGGAAAAAATAAGCGTTAGCGGTATTTTACAGCCTTAATTGGCCTCTTTGCCCTCTTTTGAACTTGTCACACCCTCCGGTCGTAGATCTATCAAAACAATAATTATGCTAGGTCGGGACCACCTTTAGGACATGGACAAACTCTGGTCATGGTTCTTGTGATATATTTATTCGTGGATGCTCGAGTTGTAGCTAACTGTGCATTATGTTGTAGGTGTCAAAATCCTGATCCTGGCCCGTTTTGGGTAGTCGGACGTTTTGGGCTCTCACAGATTTTACAGCCTTAATTGGCCTCTTTGCCCTCTTTTGAACTTGTCACACCCTCCGGTCGTAGATCTATCAAAACAATAATTATGCTAGGTCGGGACCACCTTTAGGACATGGACAAACTCTGGTCATGGTTCTTGTGATATATTTATTCATGGATGCTCGAGTTGTAGCTAACTGTGAATTATGTTGTAGGTGTCAAAATCCTGATCCTGACCCGTTTTGGGTAGTCGGACGTTTTGGGCTCTCACAGACGTCCACCTCGCGTTTAGTGGTGTTTTTAACTTTGAAGGGCCACAACTCGGTTAATATTTGTGCACCCGCCTTGCTGAGGCTCCTATAGACCCTACTTAATATTATCTCCTGAATAATCCAGAACGAGGCTACCATTGCAGCGGTCCTACTGCATGCGGCGCTATAACATGGCGACTGGCACTAACCTCTCGGGTGTTTCGCATAATCCGTCGGTTACACAGAGCGATCGTGACTTTTATCGTTTCTGGCTATATATTTACATTTGTTGAAGAATATGTCACAAAGTGTAGTAAATCGTCAGGACATAACCACACCAGCAAAGGCTAGTTCTACGAAGTTTATATCCATAACATGAGAGGCAAGTTTGTTTCTTTATGAAACTGTCATGAAAGCAAGTCCTGGCGTATTCCAAAACTCCCCAAGATACCCTTCAGTACACGAGCCTGGCATTTGAAAAAGTACACTGAGGCTGATGACCACAGCGTGATCCAGAAGCTTGTAATGGAACATCTAAAATTTGGGGGACTCCACGGATCGTCTAGCTATGGCTAACAGATAAATAGGGTTGAGACGATAAAGTGCACCTGATCATTTAATATTCGAATTAAAAATATTACTATTGCTTTAATAATAATGCTTCGTGTTACATTATAATTGCATTAATTATTATCGTCCAAGCAGTGGATGCCGGTTGTAGGCATATATTGCAGGAGTTTTTGCTACCTGAAGATGCTGGGCTGACGGTTCGAGCCACATGGTAATTACAAAAGCCTGTAACAAAAAGATTATAATACCATTGTCAAAGTCCAAAACGCTCAATGACGACTTATTTTCTCATCAATTCAATGTCTTTGTCCTCTTCAGCCAAGTTTGACTGAAGTTCTTGTATTTCTTTCCGGGGAATTGCTTTTGATTTGCACCTGTGTCGGATTTGTTCTATCAATTGAGGCTTCTCTTGGACAGCTTCAGTGGTATATGTGTCGGATGTGTATGTATGAGGGACCTACAATGTCATGAGAAACACACCTAATCATGTTGATATTTTTTGTTTACAGCACGAGGTCTTTTTCTAGCTCCCATATGTTTATATAGCAGGTAAGAATATATGCGGACGATATAAACCACAGTAATGTTCACTATATTATGCACCCAAACTTGACGTGAGTCTGGAGGGAACGGCACCACGTCTTTCTTAAAGCGCTCCAATTAAAATCGTCTTTGGTAAATTGCTCCCAGCAAATCAGTGCTAGTTGTAATCTGTCAGAAAGAGGAATAGTAAATACATACAGAATTACATGTATTAACATATTCCCACCACAGTACTCCATGGGGTAACCCCCGAAGGAAGAGATGGCCCCAGAGGTGACTGTATGGAGGTGGAGACTGCCCCATTATTTGAGATAAGGCCAACTGACACATAGGACACGCCATTCAATTATGTGTTTCTCATTTAGTTTTAACCACTTTAAATAATCAAATAATGATTGAACTTCTTCATTTAGCTCTTTTCAAGCTACTGAGTTGTTGTTGAGTCAATAAATGCGTCATACCTCACTGTTAGTGTCAAGGGTAAGAAAATAAATCTATCACACAAAGCCAAGAAACAAAATTGTGACTATTATTGGCCTTGGGCAAGGCGGGATCTGGAAGGGCCATCTGGTTTTCATGTCATCTTCACTAGACCATGCAATATCCATATAGGATACCAGTAGGCCTTGCCAAGCGACGACGTGTTACTGTTAGTGACTGTGCAATGTAGGGTCAGTGTTGTAGTCCAAGTAAACTAAATTTTAGGCGATACATTCGACTATTCTCTTCAAATAACAGTGGCAATAAGTGAACGAATACCTGAAAATTAGGCCCACCATCACTTCGGATTATTACCATCCATTCTTGGCGTATTTTGTTGTCCTTGAGCAATTGGTGGTAGCTGTTTTCAGCTGTGATTAACACAGTGGGGAACACATCAGTGCCCCATGTTGCCACCGACGCTTGGCGTTGCTGCGCGGGCAGCTTCGTTCTGGTGCCGCATGCATAAATTTTGAGAAGGGCCTATTATGAGTCAACTGCGATATCGACCGGCACTCCTTCGGGTTGCGATGGCCGCCGTTCGCTTAATAGCGACGCTGGAGAGTCGGGACTGGTTGCAAAAGACTGGCAAACGTCGCAAGGTTATGGAATCCGCGTTTGCTGTTAGCCTAATGCGCTTAGTTTCGGCGCTGGAGTGCTCCGTAATTTAGCAATGATGAGGCTGAGAACAGGGATTACGGCATGACCAAACACACGTAGAAAGTCGGGATTTAGACGTATTCACTAAATAATGCCCTCTATCTGGGTGAAGAGCACGCGTTGAACAGCAGCCGTTAGATTGTGCTCATCCAGCATCCGCATCCGCATCCTAGGGGTCCAATTTGGGCTAAATTGCGCTTTCCGCGAGCCCAATACAGCTTCCAATGGACAATTTGGGCTCGAACACCTTCAGATATCGACTTCCAAATTGATCAAGAGTTGTGGCATGGCTATCTGAATAATACCAACAGTACGTTCCAATCTTACTTTCGTTTCCAGGAATGACTGTAGTGAAAGCACGGTTTCACCTATAAAAGTATGTTAATATCGTTTATACAGTGCGCACATGGTTCAAAGTAGTGCCCGCAGCGCCCAATTTGCCCTTCATAAGGTCTAAAGTGAGTACGTTGCCCACCTGCTTAGGCGACCGCTACCATCACTATATGCAGTGGCGCCCCCTATTTTTATTGATTTTTTTTTTATTGTTGCAATAAATGAATAAATATATACTAAACCAAAATGCGTTGGTCGAAAGCGCGAAAAATTAAATGATTTCATGACCTGGAGAGACTGCTGAGACCGATGACCCAGGGTGTGAGCTCAGAGGTGCTAACACTCCTTTTCGGGGTTAGCACTTTTGGCAAATTTACCACGACACGGCATAAAGTGAGAGGTAAACAGCCGAAGTTTATAGGAAAACCAGACCCTGGAGTGATACAACTGGAGGTAAGCGCCATAAATTGTTTTACCAAATGATTTTCATCTATTTCTGTAAGCATAACGTAAAATAAGCCTTTACTTATATGTTGCGGGTGAAAGCTTCGATGACTAATGGACCCACGGACACGGTGTGATCTTTCGTTTCTTTATTCGCAGTAATCAAAAATCCGGGAGTGTCGTGGCCGGGGATAAAACGTAAGCGATTCAAATATTCAAACAGTGTGTCTGTTCCCTTCAGTTCCTCTGGAGCAAGTGGCGCGGGAACGCGCGGCGGGAGCGAGTCCGCGAATCCCCGCGCAAAGGCTCATGGGAGTCAACGTTCAAATAAAATTATTACTTCCCTAAACACCGAAAACACATTGCCTACCCGGCAACATATACCAACAAATTACTCTCAGAGCAACGTAAACAAAGGCTGCAGCCAGACCATTCGCGGTTCGGCTTAGCTTGTGTCACCATGAAACTTGTCACTGGTATTGTGGTAGCACTGGCAGTTCAATCAGCTAATTCAGGCACCCCTTCATCAGCAGATTTAAGCGCTTGTATGGTTGGTGTGACGGTTTGCAATGTTTTGATTGAGGCAAGTTCAATTACTGCCACAGCCCAGGGGACTCAACAAGTTCATGTCGCTATCAGCTAGCTATCGCTATTCGGGCCAAATTTTATTTGCATGGCAAATCATGGGCACTGCAATTTGCATGTTATATGAATGGCTATAAAAAATTATAGAATAGATCTACACTAATGTAGAGTATGCACAGTACACTGATTGGTTAGTTGGTTGTTCAGGACGCTTTAACCACTTTTGGTCATATCGCGTCAATGGGAGAAGGAAGGGAGAGTGGAGCCATGTATTCGGGGTAACCCCCTACTCTTTACGAGGAATGACATGGGATCTTTATCCTGCGACCACACAGACCTGGCCACAGCAGGGCTCGAACCATCGATCCACTCGCCGTTAGGCTCTCAGGTGACCAGAGCACTCAATGCGATAGTCCGGGCAGCCTGTGCAGAATCAATGCTCAACCTGAAACAAATTGCAATAGTAATCAAACCTGTTTTGTCTCATTCCTTATGTATCTGGTAATATCATTTCCAAAATCTACCAAAATCTATTCATTGGAACATATTTTTTCCGGGCGTAGTTTACCCTACCCCCGAAACCCCAAAATGGATTACGTATTTGACCTTACACGAAGTGGTAGAAAAGCTTTCTAATTGAGACCCCTACTACGAATTTATTTAGACCTTCGTAGCCTACCCCTACTATATGTAATGGAGTGTTATTTCATCTACCAAATGCAACAAACAAAAATAAAATATCATTAATATTAAAATTTTGGCATACTTTTTAATGAGGGACCCCTCCCCAGGTTTTGCGGCTGTCTATGGACACCGTGCATTTTCACAGCGCGCCGGATGGGTTTCAAGTGTGACAGACTGTAACTTTTCCATAAATTGTCTGATTTCCACAATTTAATCGACCATATACGCGTTTTATCTTTGGGCAGATCTACTGACGTGCCGGTCAAGATTGGCAAGGTAAAAAGATAAGGGATGGACTCTATCTGCACGTTATAGGCAAATGAGGTGTGCCTCACCCCCAACCTCGGAGGGAGTGGGGGGGGGGGGGTGGGAGGTATTTATGTTCCTCGGGTACGGGCTTTTCATTTGACCTTGACCTTGAACTGAGAATGATGAAAAAATAATTTTTCGTGAACTGGGAATGATGTATAAAACGACCCTCGTGAACAAGGATTTTAATTATTCGTGAAATTGGAATTTTAATATTAAATAACGGTGAATCAGCAAATCGCCAATCTATAACATGCATCCGCCCTTTCCTTTGTTTGCGGGGAGTGCCCGTTTGAATTCATCGTGACCAGGGAATCAATAAATATATTTTTCGTTGTCAGGGAACACGATGCCTCATTTCACACACCCCCGCCCCCCCCACTCCCCAAACCTGGGGGTTCTCCCCTCCCATAACTTATGGTGTCTACGTTCCCGTAATTTAGGATACCACCCCAACCTGAGTGTCACCCCTCCGCCTACTTGGGGCGTCTCCTCTCTTCTAATTTAGGGTGTCTACCCTCTCCTAACTGGGGGAACCACTCGAACTTGGGGTACCACTCTTACTTGCGGTACCACCCCAAGTTCGGGTGGTCCAACTTGGAGCGTCTCCCTTCATATAACTTAAGGCCTCACCCATCGCCAAACTCGATGCCTCCCCGTCTCCAAATATTGGGTGTCTTCCCTCAACAAATATTGGATGTCTCCCCTCCCCAACCTGGGGTGTCTTCCCTCTCCTAATTAGGGGTGTCTCCCCTCCCCTAACTCGCGGTATCTCCCCTCCTCAAACTTGAAGCACCACCTATACTTTGGGTGTCTCCCCTCCCTTATCTTGGGGTATTTATTTCCCTTCCTTTAACTTGGGGTGTCTCTCCTCTCCTAAGTTTTAGTACCACCCCAATTGGGTTGTTTCCCTTTTCCTAATGCATGGTGTCTCCCCACCCTTAATCGGAGGTGCCTCCCCTCCCCTAAGTTGGGATGTCTCCCCTCCCCTGAGGTGCCTCTCCTGTCAAAACTCCTGTCTTCCCTTTCATAACTTGGGGTCTGTCTCCTCTCCAAACTTGTGGTACCACCCCTATCTTGGGGTCTCTCCCCTCCCCAAACTTGTGGTACTACCCGAACTTGGGGTACTAAAACTTGCCAGAACTTGCGCACCACCCCTCTATAACGTAGTGGTGGCGGATCTAGGAATTTGGATTGGGTCTTCCCTAAATTAGGATGTCTCCCCTCCCCTATCTTGGTGTACCACCCGAATATTGAATGTCCACCTACCCCCTAACTTAGGCTACCACACCAACTCTTGGCGTCTTCCCTCTCCTAACTTGAGGTGCCTCCCCTCATTTAGCTTGGGGTAGAGCCCCAATTTGAAGTGTCTTCTCTGCCCTATCTTACGGCATCACCATTTTGAATGTCTCCCCTCCCCTAACTTGGGGTACCGCCCCAACTTGGGGTGTCTTCCCTCCAATAACTTGGGGTACCATCCAAACTTGGAGTGTCTCCCCTCCCTACTATCTTAGTCTCGCCTCCCTTAACTTAGAGTATGTCCCCTCTCCTAACTCCTTAAACCCCCTAAAAATACGTTGCTTCTTGTGGGGTTAATAAGGTAAAGTAAGTCACCCCCTTAAAAATATGTTCCAATAAATAGATTTTGGTGAATTGTGGAAAGACTACTCTTAGATACCTAAGGAATGAGAAAAAAACAGGTTTCATTACTATTGCAATTTGTTTTGGGTACATCCCTATTTTACCCGGACTACGAGCCCACTGAGCTATCGCGCCGGCCCCGCACAGTCACTGAGCAACCAAGCCTAATATCATACTAGGTGTGCCATACTGGGCGCATTTCTTTGGTAACCCGGGTGTATCAATACGGTGGACCGAATACGCACATTACGCATCGGTTCACCGCCCGACACTTCTTTCACCCGGGTATGGGTGCGCGCATGCATTCGGTATGCCGATGTGCCCCGTTCTAAACAGCACGGGGCATTCGGGAGAAGATGGCGGCTGATTGAAAGGTGATGAGTAGGTTGGTTCCAGTACCGGATGTGAACGGTGTGTGCATTTCATTGGAATAGGCATATCCCTATCGGCACACTCGGAAGTTCCCGGTCACGTGTTGCGGGCCCGGGGCGGAATACCGAACCTGGCCCAAAGAAATGCGCCCACTCTACCAGTCGCAGTGTATTAGCCAGAGAACCGCCTTTAACTTTGGCGGGCAGATTTTCAGACTGGCGGGCGCTCAGGTGCTGTTTACACGACCAAAAAGAGCCCTTTTGTTAGGAGGTTTTCGAAGAAAATTGTTCGCTCAACAATTTTATATGAGGTTTAGAACTATTTTTTATTCATAGAATTGTAAATTGCTAGTTCAAATAGCTACCTGATTGGCTAGCGCCATGCTGAACACTTTTTTTTACCAACCAAAATATTATTTACATTTTTGAATATCATTCCTGCTTATGATAATGACTTAATATTGAGCTGAGTTGTAGCAAAAGTACATATCCATGGTGTCACGTTTTGGTCATTTTGCGAAATAGAGGTATACTTGGAAAATGGAGAATATTTTTTTAACAGAGTGGTAAAGTATCTTAAAAATTCACCAGAAATTATGTAATTGGGTATACTTTCATAAAATAATCACAAATACGGAGTTCTTTTACCTTGCTATTATGGGTTGCTTACCTTAAAAGAAACTTGAATGATCGTGCATAACATCAGTACGAACTACAATGACTGAGTGTCCCGAAGGTCCTCACTCCCCCAGCATCCAGTCCACGGCTCAATGAGCAGGACGCATTGGCTCCCAGTCCACAGCTCAATGAGCAGGACGCACTGGCCCCCACTCCGCCATTACCCAGTCCACAGCTCAAGAAACAGGCCCCACTGGCTCCCACTCCGCCAGCACTCAGTCCATAGCTCAATAAACAGGACCCACTGGCCCCCACTCCGCCAAACCCAGTCCACAGCTCAAGAAACAGGCCCCACTGGCTCCCACTCCGCCAGCACTCAGTCCATAGCTCAATAAACAGGACCCACTGGCCCCCACTCCGCCAAACCCAGTCCACAGCTCAAGAAACAGGCCCCACTGGCTCCCACTCCGCCAGCACTCAGTCCATAGCTCAATAAACAGGACCCACTGGCCCCCACTCCGCCAAACCCAGTCCACAGCTCAAGAAACAGGCCCCACTGGCTCCCACTCAGCCAGCACTCAGTCCACAGCTCAATGAGCACGACGCACTGGCTCCCACTCCGCCAGCACCCACTCTACAGGTCAGTGATCAAGACGCACTGGCCCCCACTCCGCCAGCACCCAGTCTACAGCTCAGTGATCAGGACGCACTGGCTCCCACTCCGCCAGCATTCAGTCCACAGCTCAGTGATCAGGACGCACTGGCCCCCACTCGGCCAGAACTCAGTCCACAGCTTAATGAGCAGGATGCAGTGGCTCTCACTCCACCAGCACCCAGTCTACAGCTCAATGAGCACGACGCACTGGCTCCCACTCCGCCAGCTCCCAGTCTACAGCTTAATGAGCACGACGCCCTGCTCCCCACTCCGCCAGCACCCAGTCTACTACTCAGTGATCAGGACGCACTGGCCCCCACTCCGCCAGCACCCAGTCTACAGCTCAATGAGCACGACGCACTGGCTCCCACTCCGCCAGCTCCCAGTCTACAGCTCAATGAGCACGACGCCCTGCTCCCCACTCCGCCAGCACCCAGTCTACTACTCAGTGATCAGGACGCACTGGCCCCCCATCCGCCAGCACCCAGTCTACAGCTCAGTGATCAGGACGCACTGGCTCCCACTCCGCCAGCATTCAGTCCACAGCTTAGTGATCAGAACGCACTGCCCCCCACTCGCCCAGCACTCAGTCCACAGCTCAATGAGCGGGACCCACTGGCTCCAACTCGGCCAGCACTCAGTCCAGAGATCAATGAGCGGGACCCACTGGCTCCCACTTCGCCAGCAATCAGTCCACAGCTCAAGGAGCGGGCCGCACTGGCCCGATTCGGCCAGCACCCAGTCCACAGCTGAATGAACCGGACGCACTGGCCCCCACTCCGCCAGCACCCAGTCTACAGTTCAATAAGCCGGACGCACTGACGGACACTGCGCCAGCACTCAGTCCACAGCTCAATGAGCAGGACGCACTGGCCCCCACTCCGCCGCATCCAGTCTACAGCTCAGTTAGCACGACGCACTGGTCCCCACTCCGCCAGCTCCCAGTCTACATCTCAATGAGCACGACGCACTGGGCCCCACTCCGCCAGCACTCAGTCCACAGCTCAGTGATCAGGACGCAATGAATCCCACTCAGCCAGCACCCAGTGCAAAGCTCAATGGACAGGACGCACTGGCTCCCACTCGGCCAACACCCAGTCCACAGCTCAGAGAGCAGGACGCACTGGTCCCCAATCCGCCAGCACCCAGTCCACAGCTCAATGAGCAGGACGCACTTTCCCCCACTCAGCCAGCTCCCAGTCCACAGCTCGGTGTGCAGAACGCACTGGCTCTTACTCCGCCAGCACCCAGTCCACAGCTCAGTGAGCAGGACGCACTTTCTCCCACTCCGCCAGCACCCAGTCCACAGCTCAATGAGCAAGACGCACTTTCCCCCACTCAGCCAGCACCCAGTGCACAGCTCAGAGTGCAGGACGCACTGGCTCCTACTCAGCCAGCACCCAGTGCACAGCTCAGTGATCAGAACGCACTGCCTCCCACTCGCCCAGCACTCAGTCCACAGATCAATGAGCGGGACCCACTGGCCCCCACTCGGCCAGCACCTAGTCCACAGCTCAGAGAGCAGGACGCACTGGCTCCCACTCCGCCAGCATTCAGTCCACAGCTTAGTGATCAAAACGCACTGCAACCCACTCGCCCAGCACTCAGTCCACAGCTCAATGAGCACGACGCACTGGGCCCCACTCCGCCAGCACTCAGTCCACAGATCAATGAGCGCGACGCACTGGCCCCCACTCCGCCAGCACCCAGTCCACAGCTCAATGAGCAAGACGCACTGCCCCCCACTCCGCCAGCACCCAGTCTAAAGCTCAGTGATCAGGACGAACTGGCCCCCACTCCGCCAATACCCAGTCTACAGTTCAATAAGCCGGACGCACTGGCCCCCACTCGGCCAGAACTCAGTCCACAGCGCAGTGAGCAGAACGCACTGGCCCCCACTCGGCCAGCCCCAGTCCACAGCTCAATGAGCAGGATGCAGTGGCTCTCACTCCACCAGCACCGTCCACACCTCAATGAGAAGGAGGCACTGGCTCCCACTTCGCCAGCACCCAGTCTACAGCTCAATGAGCTGGACGCACTGGCTCCCACTCCGCCAGCACCCAGTCCACAGATCAATGAACAGGACGCACTGGTTCCCACTCCGCAAGCACTCAGTCCAGAGCTCAATGAGCCGGACGCACTGGATCCCACTCCGCCATTAACCAGTCCACAGCTCAGTGAGCAGAACGCACTGGCCCCCACTACGCCAGCACCCAGTCCATAGCTCAATAAGCACGACGTACTGGCCCCCACTCCCCCAGCACCTAGTCTACACCTCAGTGATCAGGACGCACTGGCAGCACTGGCTCCCACTCGGCCTGTACTCAGTCCACAGCTCAATGAGCCGGACGCACTGGTTCCCACTCCGCCAGCACCCAGTCCACATGGTCCACAGCTCATTGAGTAGGACGCACTGGCTCCCACTCCGCCAGCACTCAGACCACAGCTTAGTGATCAGGACGCACTGGCCCCCACTCCACCAGCACCCAGTCTACAGCTCAGTGATAAAGACGCACTGGCTCCCACTCCGTCAGCCCTCAGTCCATAGTTCAATAAACAGGACGCACTCTTCCCACTTCACTAGCACCCCGGCCACAGCTCAGTGAGCAGGACACATTGGCTCTCACTACGCCATCACCCAGTCTACAGCTCACTAAGCAGGACGCACTGGCTCCCACTTCGCCAGCACCCAGTCCACACCTGATTTAGTAGGACGCACTAACCCCACTCCGCCAGCACTCAGTCCACAGATCAATGAGCGGGACGCACTGGCTCCCTCTCCGCCAGCACCCAGTCCACAGCTCATTGAGTAGGACGCATAGGAGCCCACTCCGCCAGCACTCAGTCCACAGGTCAATTAACGGGACGCACTGCCCCCCACTCGGCCAGCACCTAGTCTAAGGCTCAATGAGCCGGACGCACTGGCTTCCACTCCGGTAGCAATCAGTCTACAGCTCAATGAGCAGGACGCACTAGCCCTCGCTCCGCCAGCTCCCAGTCTACATCTCAGTGATCAGGACTCACTGGCTCCCACTCCACTGGCACGCTGTCCACAGCTTAGTGATAAGGACGCACTGGCCCCCACTCGGCCAGCAATCAGTTCATAGCCCAATGAGCAAGACACACTGCCCACCACTCAGCCAGCAGCCAGTCTACAGCTCAATGAGTAGGACGCAATGGCCCCCACTCCGCCAGCACTCAGTCCACAGCTCAATGAGCTGGACGCACTGGCTCCCACCTCGCCAGCACCCAGTCCACAGCTCAGTGAGCAGAACGCACTGGCCCCCACTACGCCAGCACCCAGTCCATAGCTCAATAAGCACGACGTACTGGCCCCCACTCCCCCAGCACCTAGTCTACATGGTCCACAGCTCATTGAGTAGGACGCACTGGCTCCCACTCGGCCAACACTCATTCCACAGCTTAATGAGCATTACGCACTGGCTCTCAATCCGCTAGCACCCAGTGAGTTTCTCTGGCTCCCACTGCGCCAGCACCTAGTCTACACTTCTGTGATGAGGACGCACTGGCTCCCACTCCGCCAGCACTCAGACCACAGCTTAGTGATCAGGACGCACTGGCCCCCACTCCACCAGCACCCAGTCTACAGCTCAGTGATAAAGACGCACTGGCTCCCACTCCGCCAGCCCTCAGTCAATAGTTCAATAAACAGGACGCACTGGCCTTCACTACGCCAGCACCCAGTCCACAGCTCATTGAGTAGGACGCACTGGCTCGCACTCCGCCAGAACTCAGTCCACAGATCAATGAGCGCGACACACTGGCTCCCACTTCGCAAGCACCCACTACACAGATCAATAAACAGGACGCACTCTTCCCACTTCACTAGCACCCCGGCCACAGCTCAGTGAGCAGGACACACTGGCCCTAACTACGCCATCACGCAGTCCACAGCTCACTAAGCAGGACGCACTGGCTCCCACTTCGCCAGCACCCAGTCCAGACCTGATTTAGTAGGACGCACTAACCCCACTCCGCCAGCACTCAGTCCACAGATCAATGAGCAGGACGCACTGGCTCCCTCTCCGCCAGCACCCAGTCCACAGCTCATTGAGTAGGACGCATAGGAGCCCACTCCGCCAGCACTCAGTCCACAGGTCAATTAACGGGACCCACTGCCCCCCACTCGGCCAGCACCTAGTCCAAAGCTCAATGAGCCAGACGCACTGGCTTCCACTCCGGTAGCAATTAGTCTACAGCTCAATGAGCAGGACGCACTAGCCCTCGCTCCGCCAGCTCTCCCAGTCTACATCTCAGTGATCAGGACTCACTGGCTCCCACTCCGCTGGCACGCTGTCCACAGCTTAGTGATAAGGACGCACTGGCCCCCATTCGGACAGCAATCAGTCCATAGCCCAATGAGCAAGACACACTACCCACCACTCAGCCAGCACCCAGTCTACAGCTCAATGAGTAGGACGCACTGGCCCCCACTCCGCCAGCACTCAGTCCACAGATCAATGAGCGGGACCCACTGGCTTCCACTCGGCCAGAACCTTGCATGTCCACAGCTCAGAGAGCAGGACGCACTGGCCTCGACTCCGCCAGCACCAAGTCCACAGCTCAGTGATCAGGACGCACTGGCTTCCACTTCGCCAGCTCCCAGTCCATAGTTCAATAAACAGGACGCACTCTTCCCACTTCACTAGCACCCCGGCCACAGCTCAGTGAGCAGGACACATTGGCTCTCACTACGCCATCACCCAGTCTACAGCTCACTAAGCAGGACGCACTGGCTCCCACTTCGCCAGCACCCAGTCCACACCTGATTTAGTAGGACGCACTAAACCCACTCCGCCAGCACTCAGTCCACAGTTCAATAAGCCGGACGCACTGGCCCCCACTCTGCCAGTACCACTCCATAGCTCAATGATCACGACGCACTGCCCCCCACTCCGCCAGCACCCAGTCTACGGCTCAGTGATCAGGACGCACTGGCCCCCACTCCGCCAGCACCCACTCCATACCTCAATGAGCACGACGCACTGGCTCCCATTCTGCCAGCACCCAGTCTACAGCTCAATGAGCACGGAGCACTGCCCCTCACTCAGCCAGCACCCAGTCTACAGCTTAGTGATCAGGACGCACTGGCCCCCACTCCGCCAGGACCCACTCCATAGCTCAATGAGCACGACGCACTGGCCCCACTCCGCCAGCACCCAGTCTACAGCTCAATGAACACGACGCACTGCCCCCCCACACCGCCAGCACCCCGTCTGCAGCTCAGTGATCAGGACGCACTGGCTCCCACTCCGCCAGCACCCACTCCATAGCTCAATGAGCACGACGCACTGGCCCCCACTCCGCCAGCATTCAGTCCACAGCTTAGTGATCAGAACGCACTGCCCCCCACTCGCCCAGCACTCAGTCCACAGCTAAATGAGCGGGAACCACTGGCTCCAACTCGGCCAGCACTCAGTCCAGAGATCAATGAGCGGGACCCACTGGCTCCCACTCCGCCAGCAATCAGTCCACAGCCCAGAGAGCAGGACGCACGGGTTCCCACACAGCCAGCACCCAGTGCACAGCTCAGAGAGCAGGACGCACTGTCTCCCACACAGCCAGCACTCAGTGCACAGCTCAGAGAGCAGGACGCACTGGCTCCCACTCCGCCAGCACCCACTCCATAGCTCAATGAGCACGACGCACTGGCTGCCACTCCGCCAGCATTCAGTCCACAGCTTAGTGATCAGAACGCACTGCCCCCCACTCGCCCAGCACTCAGTCCACAGTTGAATGAACCGGACGCACTGGCCCCCACTCCGCCATCACCCAGTCTATAGTTCAATAAGCCGGACGTACTGGCTCCCACTCCGCCAGCACTCAGTCCACAGACCACTGAGCGGGACGTACTGGCTCCCACTCGGCCAGCACTCAGTCCACAGCTCAATGAGTAGTACGCACTGGCTTCCACTCCGCCCACACTCAGTCCACAGATCAATGAGCTGGACGCACTGGCCCCGACTCCGCCAGCACCGAGTCTACAGCTCAGTGATCAGGACGCACTGGCCCCCACTCCGCCAGCACCCACTCCCAGCTTAATGGGCACGACGCACTGGCTCCCACTCCACCAGCACTCAGTCTACAGCTCAGTGATCAGGACGCACTGGCCCCCACTCCGCCAGCACCCACTCCATAGCTCAATGAGCACGACGCACTGGCCCCCACTCTGCCAGTACCCACTCCATAGCTCAATGAGCACGACGCACTGCCCCCCACTCCGCCAGCACCCAGTCTACAGCTCAATGAGCATGACGCACTGCCTCCCACACCGCCAGCACCCAGTCTACAGTTCAATAAGCCGGACGCACTACCCTCCACGCCGCCAGCACCCAGTCTACAGTTCAATAAGCCGGTCGCACTGGCCCCCACTCCGCCAGCACCCAGTCTACAGTTCAATAAGCCGGACGCACTGGCCCCCACTCCGCCAGCACCCAGTCTACAGTTCAATAAGCCGGTCGCACTGGCCCCACTCCGCCAGCACCCAGTCTACAGTTCAATAAGCCGGTCGCACTGGCCCCCACTCCGCCAGCACCCAGTCTACAGTTCAATAAGCCGGACGCACTGGCCCCCACTCCGCCAGCACCCAGTCTACAGTTCAATAAGCCGGTCGCACTGGCCCCCACTCCGCCAGCACCCAGTCTACAGTTCAATAAGCCGGTCGCACTGGCCCCACTCGGCCAGCTCCCAGTCTACATCTCAATGAGCGGGACGCACTGGCTCCCACTCGGCCAACACCCGGTCCATAGCTCAGTTAGCACGACGCACTGGTCCCCACTCCGCCAGCTCCCAGTCTACATCTCAATGAGCACGACGCACTGGCCCCCACTCCGCCAGCAATCAGTCCACAGATCAATGAGCAGGACGCACTGGCCCCCACTCCGCCAGCACCCAGTCCACAGCTCAGTGATCAGGACGCACTGGCTCCCAGTCAGCCAGCACCCAGTGCACAGCTCAATAGACAGGACGCACATGCTCCCACTCGGCCAACACCCAGTCCACAGCTCAATGAGCACGACGCACTGGCCCCCACTCCGCCAGCAATCAGTCCACAGATCAATGAGCAGGACGCACTGGCCCCCACTCCGCCAGCACCCACTCCATAGCTCAGTGAGCACGACGCACTGGCTCCCACTCACACACTGAATATGTTCTCGACAATAGAATACCTGGGTAAATTAATTCTTAAAATTAATATAATTTATCCATGTTAAAATTGATATTGAAGCAATATGGTGGTTGGCAAAATATATCGCTCCTGGCTTGTAAGTTTGTACTTACACGACATCTGAACTTTGGCATAAACTCTGAACGATCAGTCCACAGCTCAATGAGCCGACCGCACTGGCCCCCACTCGGCCAGCACCTAGTCCACAGCTGAATGAACCGGACGCACTGGCCCCCACTCCGCCATCACCCAGTCTATAGTTCAATAAGCCGGACGTACTGGCTCCCACTCCGCCAGCACTCAGTCCACAGACCACTGAGCGGGACGAACTGGCTCCCACTCGGCCAGCACTCAGTCCACAGCTCAATGAGTAGTACGCACTGGCTTCCACTCCGCCCACACTCAGTCCACAGATCAATGAGCTGGACGCACTGGCCCCGACTCCGCCAGCACCGAGTCTACAGCTCAGTGATCAGGACGCACTGGCCCCCACTCTGCCAGCACCCACTCCCAGCTTAATGAGCACGACGCACTGGCTCCCACTCCACCAGCACTCAGTCTACAGCTCAGTGATCAGGACGCACTGGCCCCCACTCCGCCAGCACCCACTCCATAGCTCAATGAGCACGACGCACAGGCTCCCACTCCGCCAGCACCCAGTCTACAGCTCAATGAGCATGACGCACTGCCTCCCACACCGCCAGCACCCAGTCTACAGTTCAATAAGCCGGACGCACTGCCCTCCACGCCGCCAGCACCCAGTCTACAGTTCAATAAGCCGGTCGCACTGGCCCCCACTCCGCCAGCACCCAGTCTACAGTTCAATAAGCCGGACGCACTGGCCCCCACTCCGCCAGCACCCAGTCTACAGTTCAATAAGCCGGTCGCACTGGCCCCCACTCCGCCAGCACCCAGTCTACAGTTCAATAAGCCGGTCGCACTGGCCCCACTCGGCCAGCACTCAGTTCATAGTTCAGTCAGCACGACGCACTGGTCCCCACTCCGCCAGCTCCCAGTCTACATCTCAATGAGCGGGACGCACTGACTCCCACTCGGCCAACACCCGGTCCATAGCTCAGTCAGCACGATGCACTGGCCCCCACTCCGCCAGCTCCCAGTCTACATCTTAATGAGCACGACGCACTGGCCCCCACTCCGCCAGCAATCAGTCCACAGATCAATGAGCAGGACGCACTGGCCCCCACTCCGCCAGCACCCAGTCCACAGCTCAGTGATCAGGACGCACTGGCTCCCAGTCAGCCAGCACCCAGTGCACAGCTCAATAGACAGGACGCACATGCTCCCACTCGGCCAACACCCAGTCCACAGCTCAATGAGCACGACGCACTGCCCCCCACTCCGCCAGCTCCCAGTCTACAGCTCAGTGATCAGGACGCACTGGCCCCCACTCCGCCAGCACCCACTCCATAGCTCAGTGAGCACGACGCACTGGCTCCCACTCACACACTGATTATGTTCTCGACAATAGAATATCTGGGTAAATTAATTCTTAAAATTAATATAATTTATCCATGTTAAAATTGATATTGAAGCAATATGGTGGTTGGCAAAATATATCGCTCCTGGCTTGTAAGTTTGTACTTACACGACATCTGAACTTTGGCATAAACTCTGAACGATCAAACCTTTGTTTCGCGCCAAGTGACGCAGATTGGGGGTTATGGTTTAAAGGTTGATAAGGAGGGTTTGGGGTTTATCTAAATATGCAGATGAATTTATGTTGTTGAGAAATACAATAACTAGTATCTGTTCGATTTGTTGAATTTGTAGTATCTGGAAGAGCATTTTACCTAGTTTCCCAGAATAACCCTGCGTTTTTGGCGTAGTTTTGTATCCCGTGGCACTTCCCAGACTAGCCCTGCATTTGTTTTTGTTTTTCTTTACCTACTTTATGTTTATTTAAGATGAGAGATGATTCTACACATCAATATATCTGATGTATACTGTTAAGCAAAGGTATTTGTATAGGCAATGCCTGCTTTCCGATTGCGTAAATAAAAATGTTTGAACTAATAGCTTGGAACTCGGGGATGTTTTGTAACTGTTTTTTTTCTAAAATGAACAGTGTGACTGCCCGTTTCATGCAGTGACCTAAATTTACGTAACGAAACGTCGAATGATCGCCACGGACTATTTCCTGAGGTTTTGACGCGTCAAATGGAATAATGGCAAATATTTCTAATTGGGCACCCAAATAAAGTTGTATTATATTTTGATGGCACAATATATTGGGATTCGGGTCTTAAAAGTCTCTTTGGGGCCAGGAGCTGGAATTTAAAGTATAATGTAATGCTTAGTAACATGTTATGTAATTGATGTACAGCAGAATCGTGTGCATACATCTTAATTATGTCAGTGTCAAGAAAAGACGTCGAATTGTTATATCCTATCGTTCTGAGCGTTTAAAGCGTGCCAAATACTTAGCGTAGTATTATAAGCAAAGGCGTGTACGTAACCGCATTCTATAAATATTGGCAGGTGTAAACCTGTTTTATAAATTTATGCAGCACCGTCCTACCATATCTCACCCCGTTTGATTTCTACGTCTAAATTAAAATTAATCAAATGTTAGGAGTAGGTGCGTGTGGCAAATGTTCGAACTATACAATAAGCATTAGTCACTGATCGTTGACAAGATAACACTGATCGTTCACAAGAGAACACTGATCGTTCACAAGAGAACACTGATCGTTCACAAAACACTGATCGTTCACAAGAGAACACTGATCGTCCACAATTGAACACTGGTCGTTCACAAGATAACACTGATTTTTAATAATAGTGACTGAAGAGTCCTGTAATAGCTATCTATATGAAATTATATATCTGCATTACTTTACTTCATACTTCATACTCGACCGGCTTATGTTAATACTATTTTTGAATATTTCTGTATTTTGATTTTTATAAATAAAGGGCATTTGCCACCGATTGTTCATTAGATTGGTTGGTTATTCAGGACGCTTTAACCACTTTTGTTCATATCGCGTCGATGGGAGAAGGAAGGGAGAGTGGAGCCATGTCCCCGGGGGTAACCCCCTACTCTTTACGAAGAAAGACATGGGATCCTTATCCTGCGACCACACAGACATGGTCATAGCAGGGCTCGAACCACCGACCCACGTGACGTTAGGCTTTCAGGTGGCCAGAGCATTCAATGTGAGCGCTCCAGCCCACTGAGCTATCGCGCCGGCCCCTTGTTCATTAGATATGGGTCGTTCTTTCAGATTATCCGGCCATAATATAAGCAGCCCACACTGCTCAACAAAATTTGTCGATTTGGAGAGGAAAAAAACATTTTGGGAGCGAAACTATTTTTTCGATAATTGGGACCAGTTTCCCTTCGCTAATTGCTGACAAATGTTAGAAGGTATTTATTTAATTGTTAACAATTAAATAGATCGCTTTTCCATCAGAATTTGTTGTTATCAGCGAATCGATGCACTGGCTGTCTATGTTTGATTTGCATACGTCAAATAATAAATTTTAAGCGTCGGAATGAGTACCAATAAGCCGATTAAGGACCAAACTGCATTTTACACATCCAAAGAACGTTTTTCAGTTATTACCCTATCTCGTCGGCAAATATTTTACTGGACCCATACGGTATGAATTACTAGGAAGCTTGAAGTATGGCACTTTCAGTAAGACACTAGTACTTTATAAGATGCCGCGGGATGGCACCGGTTAACACTAACATTATCAAAAGTATTATCTTCAAGCACATTATAAGGTGAATCGGCGCAAACTTTTTGTAATTATTAATGTGTGAGATACAAGGATATGCAAAAGTAGCGCTCAGAAGGGCTTGTCGTTGAACATTTTCCAGTTTTTTCAGTGTGGCAGTTAGATTCCCGTGAAATACCGGGGTGGCACGCTCGAGTCTAGGTCTAATTTGAAAATTATATATGAATAGTTAAGCAAGACTATATACGCGTTTATAGTCCTGCACATTTTTCGACGCTTTAATATTTTTGCATTGGAATCCCAATTCATGGTATCTGTAAGAGTACCGTCATTTACGTATGTTTTAGAACACCAAAAATGTCCCTATGTTTTGAAACACCCCATTGGAAAAAATCATTATTTTTGTGGCTGTATGTTTTAGTACACCACAGGCGGTGGGTAATTTTTTTGTATCAATGTTTTAGTACACCCTAATTTTCCGGAAAAAGATCTATTTACTTAGGTCGCGGCCGTGAAGATATAAGATATATAACATTGAAATCGGGCTCAATAAGGGAGTATGAACCTCCGATCCAGCACCCTCCCAACTGTTAGGCATCAGTTCCCACGCTTACCGCCCATCCAATATCACTCAAGCTATTCAAATGGGTAATATTGTAAAGGAGTTGTATTCTTTTGGGGCATATCAAATGTCAGTCAAAACTCGCGGTGGTACCCGCGCGTTCATTGTATATATGTCTGCGCTGCCTGACTGACCGCCTCTCCCTGCACCCCCTTCCACCCCACTCCCCCCGACTCGCATACATTGTTACTGACAGAAGTTGAAAACTTCTGTCAGTATAGTACTATGTTCGGTTTGTTACTGACAGAAGTTGAAAACTTCTGTCAGTATAGTACTATGTTCGGTTTGTAAATTAGTTTGTTACTGACAGAAGTCTGTCAGTATACTACTATGTTCGGTTTGTAAATTTGTATGTATGTTTGTTTGTCTCCTTTGTTGTCCGCTCGATACAGGTCGTAATTCGACAGCTACGGTCATCGTTCTTAACCGAAAGGTAGATTGGTGAAATGGCTCGGTCAAGTTCGTTAATGGCATATGTAGGTCAAAGGTCAAGGTCACAGCGATTTTTTATAAAAAAAGTTAACAACGCATATATCTCCGTTAATATTAGAAATAGAGATCTCGGGTAAGTTTCAGAATGTGCAGCCCATCAAGGGGCATCTTTCGTGTATTCTTCACTTTTTGACGCGTCATACTCATTTTCGAGCAAAATGAGATAATAGGTTTTTCGGAAAACACACTAAATCACCTCTGTCAGTTTTGTGGCTTTTAGACACATTTAAAACCAAGTTGTCGCTATAAGGTTCTGACATGTCATAGAAATATGAATAGGAATAACCTCTGTAGAATCTTAGGTCTCTCCAGTGTGCCACGTGACGTCACGATGACGTCACTTTCGGTACATACCAAAAATTGTCAAAAATCGAAAAAAAAAGCAAAAAATGCTAGACCAGCGTCATATTGTGGGGAAAGTGATCTCCTGTAGAGCTGGATAGTAAAAACAATACGTTCCAATCTTACTTCCGGTTCCAGAGCGGGGGGAAGTTGTCTATGGGACTTTCCATGTTAAAGCCCTCCAACTCTCAAGCTGGGTAAAAATGTTTTGTCGCATATTTCACAAGTGCCTTCGTCAAACAGTACCAGGATTTTTTCTTTGATTCAATATGGTACCTAGTAGAAACAATGGATACCATATGGTATTTGAATAAGAAATGACGTCAGAGGAATTTTTTGAAATTTGGCCAATGGTAAAAGATGGGGATTTTTAGCGCTGACAAGGGCTCCCACGGGCGACTTATGCCAGTTATCGTTCAATGCTTGCAGTTGTGGATGGACCGGACTGAGATGAGCCACCGACGGTAAACATGGTGACATAACCTACTAACTTTTCGGTATAGAGTCGAAAACGTTTAACATGGAACCCTATAGGGAAAATATAGTTTCATTCAATTTGACATACTTTCCTTAGAGCGATCTCACTTTGCTTTACCACGGTGCGAAATATGGACGAGTGCAAGAGGTCTAAAGTCAGTCATAAATGCCGTAGACACACGTTTCGGCCTATATTTTCCGCGATTGTGCTGCGATCGCTCTACAAATCACTGACATGAGAAAGCAACACTAGACCATTTTAATGATATCAAACTTACGTTTGTACTGCGATGTTATCCTTTTTTATGACACAAACAATATTTCTCCATGCTGACACTCCATTGGCAGCAGACACACTTTCGCAAATAGACTAAATCCCAGACAATGAAAGGCTCTATAGTTGCCATGGCATCCTCGTGGCTTGTGTAAATATAGAGCATGTATTGTTCAAAGCACGTTCGGCGCCATGGCAACCATCATTTTATGACGCGTGTTTTAGTATTTTGGCGACAGAGCGTTTTCTGCCAATGGCGTGTCAGCATGAAGAAATATTCTTTGTGTCATAAAAAAGGATAACATCGCAGTACAAACGTAAGTTTGGCATCATTAAAATGGTCTAGTGTTGCTTTCTCACGTCAGGGATTTTGAGAGTGATCGAGGCAAATTCGCGGAAAATATGGGCCGAAACGTGTGTCTACGGCATTTATGACTTTGACTTTACGGTATACCCACGGCGAACGCGCGTCTCAGTTTCGTTTCCATGGCAACCGAAGATTTGCCCAATGATAAAGTATACAAATTGGGTCTAACTTAAAAAAATCGTCAAAAATCGGAAAAACTAACTAGACCTTCGATCGTTGCGTATAATGGTAGGGAAGATACGTCTCCAGATTTCTATTGGCAGTAAAGCGTTATTATCCTTTACATCTTAGCTGCAGAGTCCTTTCTTCGTCTGCTCGTTTTGTCATTTATCCGCAATGATGAAGAATAGCAATTTTCGGTAATTAGGTGAAGCTATGTCTGAAGGACTAACAGTCCTACCGCCGTTCTAATCAACGTTTGGGATTGAGGGTACACATGTTCGTGTCTAGATGTTTGGACGTTGCCGTGCGTCATGCCATGACGTCACCATGACGTGATGACGTTATAATTGTATAACCTCTATTACTCGACTATTATTCATCATAGCGACTTGCGGTTGATTTGACGCTGTACCTTAGATCAAAGGACAACTCCTGAGATGCGTAACTTTTTTCGCTGTACCGAAACGTATGCGTCAAAACTGACGTGCACCTCGCGTTAAACGGCGTATTGAACTTGAAAGGGCCGTAACTCGGTTAATATTTGAGCTAGGGAGCCCAGATTTGGCATGAAGCGAGAGGCAAGTGTAAGGTTATTTATGGTAAATGGCGATAGAATTGCTCTAGGACGCTTAGTTTGGCCGCTAGAGCGCTCGCAAGAGGTGCACCCCCCTTTGCTGAAGCTCCCATTATGAGTCAACGGCGATATCGAGCGGCAATGCCTCTGCTTTGCGATGGCCGCCGTTTGCTTAATAGCGACGCTAGAGAGTCGGGACTGGATTTCAAAGGACGGGCAAACGTCGACTTTGGTGAGGAATCCGCATTCGCTTCTAGCCTAGCACGCTTAGTTCCGGCGCTAGAGGGCTCCGTAATTTTGTAATGATGAGTCTGAGAACAGGCATTAGGGCGTGACCAAGCACAAGTAGAAAGTCGGGATTTGGACGAATTCACTCAAAATGGCGCCCTCTATCTGGGAAAACGGCCCGCGTTGAACAGCAGCCGTTAGATTGTGATCATCCTGCATCCGCATCGTTGAGGTCCAATTTGGGCTAAATTGCGCTTTCAGCGAGCCCAATACAGCTTTCAGCGGGCAGTGTGGGCTAGAACGCCTTCAGATATCGGCGTTATTGAGCCCAAGTTGACTATTGAAGGCCATGTTTAGCCCAAATTGGCCGCTGAAGGCGGTAATTATTCCAATTTGCCCGTTTATAGCGCTATTTAGCCCAAATTGTTCCTTCAGAGGCTGTTTAACACAATCTGCCCACTGAAGGCATCATGTAGCCAGCACGAGGCAATAGCAGCTTATAGTACATGTGTTTCTGCATGCCATCGCCTGTACCATAGTTTCGGCGCATAAATGGTGCCACAGACGTGTGCGTCAAAGATGAAGTCACTTCTGTCAGTACCTCAGCCTACGGCTGTTTAGTTTGTTTGTTACTGACAGAAGTCTAAAGACTTCTGTCAGTATACTACTATGTTCGGTTTGTAAATTTGTTTGTATGTTTGTTACTGACAGAAGTCTAAAGACTTCTGTCAGTATACTATGTTCGGTTTGTAAATGTGTATGTTTGTTTGTCAGCTTGCTTGTCCGATCGATACAGGTCGTAATTCGACAGCTACGGTCATCGGTCTTTACCAAAAGGTAGATTGGTGAAATGGCTCGGTCAGTTCGTCAGTTCGGCATATGTAGGTCAAAGGTCGAGGTCACAGCGATTTTTCATAAAAAAAGTTAACAACGATCAACAATCTCCATTAATATTAGAGATGGAGATCTCGGGTAAGTTTCAGAATGTGCTGCCCATCAAGGGGCATCTTTCGTGTATTGTTCACTTTTTGACGCGTCGTCCTCATTTTCGAGCAAAATGAGATAATAGGTTTTTCGGAAAACACACTAAATCACCTCTGTCAGTTTTGTGGCTTTTAGACACATTTAAAACCAAGTTATCAATATAAGGTTCTGACATGTCATAGAAACATGAATAGGAATAACCTCTGTAGAATCTTAGGTCTCTCCAGTGCGTCACGTGACGTCACGATGACCTCACTTTCAGTACATACAAAAAATTGTCAAAATTCGAAAAAAAATGCAAAAAATGCTAGACCGGCGTCATATTGTAGGGAAAGTGATCTCCTGTAGAGCTAGATAGTAAAAACAATACGTTCCAATCTTACTTTCGGTTCCAGAGCGGCGGGAAGTTGTCTATGGGACTTTCCATGTTAAAGCCCTCCATCTCTCAAGCTGGGAAAAATGTTTTGTCGCATATGACACCTCCCCCCTCCCCCTCCTTCTCGACCGATCCCTTTACACTCGTGCCAGGCTTTGTTTGACAGGAAGCAAGGAAGCCAAATACTGTGTGCTGACCTTACCCCACCCTGCCCCTTACAGGCATCCTGTGGTGGCTACCGCTACGGAAGCTTTTGGGCTGACTGACCGTACAAGCCCCCACCCTTTACCACGCCCCACCCAAAAAAAAGTATCAAAGTTTTGGAACAGCTGCAAAATTAATTAATTTTTTTTACTATGTTTTGGAACACCCAGGTTTGTAATTATTTTTCGGGTGTTCCAAACATACGTAAATGACGGTAATTACGGCGGGTCGACTGGTTCTGTTTAACAAATCGACTTCATTTGACATTAACATTTCTTATTGGGTGGGAAATTATCTTTGATCTGTTGACGCCAGATTTTTAGGGGCAAAACAACATTTCACAGACGAAAATATAGCGTCTTCCGCATATAACTCGCTTTTTTCGGAAAATAGAAACATTCTTTATTTAGAATTTCCTTGCACATGTCGAACACTTGTGACTCAGCATAATATTATATAGTGTTTGATCAGCTTTTAACTAACACAAGGCAATAATACCATGCATGACAGTGCCATTTAAATACACGGGCCACGACCAAGCAGCGGTCGTCAGTCTCTTAAGTATGTTATTTCTATATACCAACCTCAAATACGATGTCCGTCATCCACTTACAAGCTAGCCAACACATTTCAAATATATATTTCTTTTTATATACTATTATCACTCGATCCGTATTGATGCACCAGATTTATTCAATTTGTTTGCTTCATACAGTGTTATTCCGCATACACCGCGTACACGGTACCGACGGCAAACAGCGAGCTGTTTTTGTACTCCACGCTCGAGTACGTATCCGAGGCAGCGTCCCAGAGGCAGCGGCTGCCCATCCTCATGTCCTGCCCGCTTAGCTGCCCGATATGCACCAGACAGATGATCTTGAAGCGAGGCACCACCAGCTCCTTCACTCGCGCCTTTACAACCTACATGCGCGCCAGTCAGTGCAATAATCAGTTACAAGATAAGCTGGAGAAGGTTAATGGCAAGTTTGTCATTTGGGTCATCCAACTATCCTGAATTTCGTAACAGTAATTCTTAGTGTGCAACCGACCTCAATAACGCATAACGATTAATGTGTAAGCAGAATATGCATGGCTGCTACATTTTTCTATCATCATTGTTTTGCCACACTGAAAAAAAGTTACATTAACATTACAATTTATAACTAATATCAAGCATATTATACCCTGTTTATCACAGAATCTACTTAAACATTTAAACAAGGTTATGATATACACACCTCCGACAATGTTTTCGTCATCTGTCGACATAGTTCAGGTTCGTACTTCTCCTCCGAGAGATATCCTTCCAGAACGTCCTTGATGATTCCCTGGACATGTGCAGTGGGGAAGTGCTTGCCAGGCTTCAGATGGTATGTGTTTTCCATTTTGACAGGCGGGCGCACATGTTCGTCTTGACTCGGTTCGTCCATGAACGAAATGGTACTCATCGACCTGGTAATATAAGCAACGGTACCCGGTACATAAGTTAAAACATCCCGTTATCTGAACTAATTTATGTTCAAGCGTCCTTCAAAATTGTTCCCTGATTTTATGAAGTTACCCATGTACAGGGCCGTAGCACCGGGGCGTGCAGGTGGTGCGCCCAAGAATATCGTCACTTTTCGATTTACTGTTTACTGTTTTTCGCGACGCGTCTAGCTCCTAATGACATGATGCACAAATGCGCGAAATGACAGTCCATGAAGTTAGTAAAACAACTAGCGCAAATCTCATTACTTAAACCAAAACAAAGCTGCAAATCCAACCAACGAATTTCATGAATAAAAACTACAGCAGTTTCCAGATCCTGTGTTAACTAACTAATACCAAAACCTAGTCAATAAAGAGTTAACACCGATAACCCAAGTAATACTTTTAGCCTTATCTAGGCTGTCACAGAACAACATCTTACAGCTAGCTTTCAGTAATCTGGAGTCCATGCTTCCACCCTTAACAATTTACACCAATATTAATAATTAACTTGTAGGCCACGTTGTCGTTAAGGGAGCAAATCGACCCTTTAAAGACTGCAGGAGGACAATTAAGTTGGTCATTGGGGGGCAATTCGAGCCGCTAGAGGGTAAATTGAACTATTGTGGACAAGGCAAACGGGAATTCAAAAGAAAAATGTCCCTTGAAAAGGTATTTGTGACATTTTGAGGGCCAATCTAAGGACAAATTGACTAAACTTGTAGATTGAACTATAAACTGTCATAAATTTTAAAAAGAGCACAGAATATAGTTCTACAGTTTGGACAAAAACAACATATAGCTATATATCACCAACCCTTGTTTTCGGTGTTGTTTCAGGGTATATTCGTTGCTGGCAGACGATGAAATACTGCCTCTTTTCCGCAGCAGTTTTGCAGCCTTATCCTTTGCCATGTCGGAAGAAGACATCATGATGCTGCAACGAAACAGGATCAACATAGGGATGCATCACATTACAGTATAAGTACTAAGTAATTAAGCAACAAAAAAGGAACCTCAGCAAAAGCTATAACTGAACAGTTATTTTTCACCTGGATTTCATCAGCTCCGGGGACATGTAAAATACCCTTTAGTTAGAACAGAATTGAAATTTAGGTTCTCGTGAAACTAATAGCAGTGCAACCAGTCATTAGTTGAAATTGAGGACTTAACAGAATCTTCGTGAACATCGTACGCGAACCCGAGCGGCATGCAGCGCCCCACCACAAGGCAGATTGCGCAGCCGCCTAGCGGAGATTTCGGTTCCAGATCATACCGTGCATGCATAAAATTGACGGAAAGGCGAACGGTTCGAGTCCTACGGCCTGTGTATATTTATTTAGATTTACGGATATTTGCTTATGTATATGAATACAAAGTATTTATTTATGACTACTGTCCTTTCCGGCACATTGTATTTTCCTCTTTAAAGACCTTTTCTCTTAAAGAACTAAAAATCAATTTCAGTTTGAAAAATACCTTTTGTTCAGATAAGTACTGGCAACCTTTCTTCCTTTAAGTTTAGTTTGATTTAAGGATATTGCTGTAAACTATCATTTTTCGTGAGTTAATTATGGTAAAAATTGCTTAACAATCTTGACCAAATACAATATATGAACTTGTCAATATGGGTTTTGTGGTGTTTGGTTGACTCAACATGGTTAGAATGATTTGCACATCAGTTAGGGTCCATAATTTAAAAGTTGTATGTATCGCAATGCAGCAGCTATGACATTGACAGTAAGTTTGTCGGAAAGGACATTAATTTTGACATTGGATCATAACCTATCTCTTTAGGTCCTTTCAGGCCACTGTCAGGCACGACAGATGTTCTTTGTCATATATTGGCTGACATATGACTGAGCAGGGCAATGGAAAGTGACTAACTATTTTGAACTATGGGCGCACTGTATAAACCGACATTAGCATCATTTTATAGGTAAAACCGTGCTTTTACGGCCGTCACTGGTGGAACCGGGAGTACGGTTGGAACTTATTGTCTTTATTATTCAGATGGCCATTCCGCAACTCTTGGTGAATTTGGAAGTCGATATCTGAAGTTGTCATTGCTAAATTACGGAGTCCTCTAGCAGCGTAACTAAGCGTGCTAGGCCAAAAGCGAATGCGGATTCATTACCCAAGTCGACGTTTGCAAGTCGTTTGCAACCAGTCCTGACTCTCTAGCGTCGCTATTAAGCGAACGGCGGCCATCGCAACCCGAAGCAGTGCCGGTCGATATCGCCGTTGATTCAAAATAGGAGCCTCGGGCAAGGTGGGGTGCACCTTTTGCGAGCGCTCTTGTGGCCAAACGAAGCGTCCTAGAGCGATTCTGTCGCGATTTACTACATTTGCCTCCTAGCTCAAATATTAACCGAGTTATGGCCAACCGAAGCATCCTAGAGCGATTCTGTCGCGATTTACTACATTTGCCTCCTAGCTCAAATATTAACCGAGTTATGGCCCTTTGAAGTTCAATAGGCCGTTTAACGCGAGGTGGACGTCAGTTAACACGGTGAATTTTAACCATATTTTTCCCTGACGGACGATACAATTCCTCAGTGTCCTATACCATTTTGAAGTGTGTACGGTCAATATTGAGGGCACCGTGAATTTCGTTAATTTTAAATTGAAATGACCCGTTACGTGATAACCGAGAGTCCGATTTTAGTAAAATTTTAAATATAAGGTCCTAATTTATGCCCCAGTCTCTGGTAAATATTGGAGGGCGATAGCTTAAAAAGTCTCGTGACAATCGCATTGAGATTTAAGGAGGGTGGGGGGGGGGTTATATAGGTCACGCGCCGACGTGTTAGAGAGCACCCGCCTCAGGCAGCTTGCCTTTACAATGCAGGCGGCATTCTTGAACGGTCGTAGTAGATTGAAAAGCGTGTGGCAGGGGGAAGGGAGGGAGGGAGGAAAGGGAAGGGAGAGACTGAGAAAAAAAAAACGATAACGGAATATTACTCATGCTCGGACCCCTGGTTTGAACTTTAGAATGAAAATGATTTTTTAGGTCAGGACGGGGCCGTGGAATTAAGCCAGCGGCCTGGGTTAGGCGAACGGAAACGCCGTATAGTTAGGTTACCATTGCAATGACCTTTTATTCGATTTGGGCAGAAGTGTTATCACGGCGAATTGTAACCATATTTTTCCTTGACATGCAACGCAATTCCACAGTGTCCTAAACCATTTTCAAGTTTGTACGGTCAATATTGAGGGCACCGTGAATTTTGTTAATTTTAAATTGAAATGACCCGTTACGTCATAACCGCTAGTCCGGAATAAGTGAAATATTAAAGATAAGGTTCTAATTTATGCCCCAGTTTCTGGTAATTATTGGAGGGCGCTAGCTTAAAAAGTCGGGTTCGAACCCCCAACTTCCAGGCGCTCTGGTACCGTTACGTTGCGCACCCTGGGTTCAAGCTGAGATTGGATTTGGCATAAGCTACATCACCTCTATACACCAGGGCAAGATTGGTGCTCAGGTGTCTTTTAGTTTTCGAGCTACAACCGAGCACTCGACATTTACAATAGTCAAGGTCACGACCTTGACCTTTGACCTAGGTAGCTGAAAGAAACGAAAGACGGTCAGTTTTGAGATATTACCTTACATAACCTTTGTGTTCAACACGAGACACGTAGCTTTTAGGTGTTTATATTCTTTTGGCACATTGTTAATTGCAAAACGTCCTATCTTTCACCATTGGACACTTTTTGTGTTGCCATGGAAACAAAAACTAACCGTCCGATTGCATTCATCTTGCACATTATATATAAGGCCGACCACTAGGAAGCCTGTACCAAGTAGCGTGAGGCTATGTGCATTTTAACTGCACCAGACATGGAAAAAAGTAAAATTTGTACCTTTTATAATGGGCTCATAATAGGGAATTCGGTCGCCTTGGAAACCGACAGTATTGATGGGATCACCATGATTTTTGACATACGGTACCTGAGTAGAACTCTTAATGTCCCTGCAAAAGTTTCGTGACAATCGCTTCGAGATTTAAGGGGGAAAAAAATGGTGTGGAAAATTTGGAAATTTCTAAAGCTTGTAGCGTGAAAACTATTGATAATAAAAATATTGACGTAAAAGTTGATGGCAGCAACGAGGAAGATATTTAGGAGCTGAGTATATAGGCACTAATTTCGTGTTTCTAACTGTAATATTAAGCGAGTTATACCGGGAAATGTGTTTTGGCGTTGACGTTTGACCGATTTTACCCGGCAACGAACTTGACCTGAGATGAGACTTCTGGCATATGTTGGCAAAGTTTGACAACGATGGCTGCAAGTGTTCGACAGTTATCGTGACGACAGACAGACAGACACACACGCGAGATTGTCAAGCATAGCTTGAGAAAGACGAAAATCGGGGTGATAGGTGCAACTGGAACCTATTAGTACCGACTGCGACTATGTACATGCAATATCGACGGAGTTATAGGCCGAAACGTCACCACACCGTCAGTCATTTGACGTATCGAGGCTTTATGATGCGCTTGGCCATGCTAAAGTGTGATTATTTGCTAGCGTCCAAACCACTGCTTTGATTTTGATGTAATTTGACACACATGATGCCAGTAATATGGGTACATATTGCACCACATATGAGTCATCTACCTGCATTTATGTAGTCAATTTAGTCATTTATGTAGTCATTTATGTAGTGAAATCTGAGGGCACATTACATTGCGCATCTCTCTGAAGAATACTCTGAAACAAATCGCGAATCTCTAGACCAAATATTAACGAAGTTATGCGGGAAAACATGTTTCGTAACCTTGACCTTGATGTGACCTTGACCTTGGAAGCGTGACCTTGGTCAATATAGTACTTTGCGCCCAAATACTAATGTCATGTCTCACGCAAGGTGTCGTTTGTCTGACATGTACCCTTCATGGAGAAATTGAGGAGGCCATGTTCCCGCCAAAATTCTGGTGATTTTGAATTTTTGATATGCAATGGTGCATATGGCTTTCCATCGTGCCTGTTTACCGCGCAGTAATGCTATAAACCCGCAGAGAGTTCGGTTTTTATTGTCTAATTACCTATTGACGGGTTCGTTTACAGCGGGTTTTGAAGCATTAACACTTGCTATCACACTTTGAAGTATCGCTGTGGACATGTTTCCTTGGGGTACGAGTCGATATAAAGATTGAGGCGGAAGCGTGGAGTGCTGCGGTCTATCTTATGGCAGGCCGAGAAGAAGATTTTATGTGGAAAATAACTGAGCGATCAGGCGACAGGACTACACAAGACTTCTGAAACATTAGGGCCTACAACGACTAGCAATTCTCAAGGGTGCCGCGTTTCTTTACCGATTGACGCGTAATTAATAGGAAAAAAGAGGTACGTGATGTATACTTCTTCATGCCGTATAGATTTATGCAGTTATAAACAGTTTAAGGGCGTTTTCGCGACTTGAAACGGTGTTTATGAAATGTTAACACAGACAAGGACGCCCTCGGCCGTGCCGTAGGGGTCAAAAACGCTTGTTGTCGCTCATTTATGCATCATAAAACGATAATATAATGACAGCCTTTATCTTATCATCAGGCATAAAATACATTTACATTTGGCAAAGTTCCAATAGTGTGAAAAGACTGAATATTAGTGAGTATTTTACTGTTGCAAGGCATATACAAATATATTTATAGGCATACATATGGAAAGTTAATTTTTAAGTGACTATTTTACTGTTGCGAGGTATATACAAATATATTTATAGCGTATGTTTAGAAAGTTAATTTTTAGGTGACTATTTTACTGTTGCGAGGCATATACAAATATATTTATAGCATACATATATATGGCAAGTTAATTTTAAGTGATTATTTTACTGTTGTGAGGCTTATACAAATATATTTATAGCGTACGCATGAAAAGTTAATTTTTAAGTGACTATTTTACTGTTGCGAGGCATGTATAAATATATTTATAGCGTACATATGTATGGCAAGTTAATTTTAAATGAATATTTTACTGTTGCGAGGCATATACAAATATATTTACAGCATACATGTGTTAAGTTATTTTCTAAGTGACTATTTTATGGTTGCGAGGCACGTACAAATATATTGATAGCGTAAGTATGGAAAGTTAATTTTTAAGTGAATATATTACTGTTGCGAGACACATGAAAATATATTTATAGTGTAAGTATGTAATATATATTATTAATGTAATATATATTATGTTGATTACCGTAATTTCTGGGGTATAAGTCGCACTGATGTATAACTTGTATCCGCCAATTATGAGAAATATTTAGACTTGAGCCATATATATGTCGCACATGATTCTTTGATTGGCTCGGCATGGTTCAGCATGGAGAGTGGGGGTCCTGAGAGATAGGCTTGGACTTGGTTGATATATAAGTCGCACCAGTTTATAAGTCACACCCCTCAGTTACTCCTGGTGCTCTGTCAACAGATCTAAAAGCCTATATAAATAGGGGTGGGGCAAAAATAGTGAGTAGAATGCTTAGAATAGTATCAAGTTACATATCTAGGTAGCTGTCACATATCATGACATCTTTCTGGTAAAACAAAATGAACTCAGATTCATCATGTTCATATGCATAACTGAATAACCATACTAGATTAAACTTGTCAGTGTTCAACTTATACAAAGGTTCTATTCATTCTTCTAGAATCATGTCAAAGCAACACAGAGCCTTGCCAAAGCTCTGTCTTGTTCACTGTAGGTATCAATGTTAAACATGTTAACAAATATAAGTTGCATCGATGTATAAGTCGCACCTTCGGTAAATTAATTTTATGTGATGTAACCCTCCAGTTTCTCTTCACCTTTTAACCGTTTTGATGTCACATAAACAAGTAGACATTTAATGTTTGCCTCACATTTATCGACTTTTATTAAGAAGGTAAGCAGCAATTTATCATGCTCTATGTATGTGGAATAACATATTGATATGTCATAATGATTGTTTGAAAATTTGGTGCTAAGATATACACTTTGAAGAACTCAGCTGGTATCTAGAAAGGGAATATTAAGGTAACATTGAAAAGTAGTGTAGAAACACATAGTTTTAGGTAGTTAGATAACGAAATATATTGATTCAAGCCGTTGTTATTAACATTGTTTGATTTAATGACCTATTAAATGGCCAATATCAATGCTAAATGATTTGCTTTTGTCAGCCGGTTAGGTCAGCCAGCGAGACGCTCGCTACCAGCGCCACCTTCGGCAGCCACGCCACCCGGGCCCCGAGCACCAGCCTGGGCCTCCAGTGGCACCCTGGCGCCCAGCGCCACCCTCGGCAGCGACGCCACCCTAGCCCCTTGGCGCAAGTGCCCCCAGGCAAGCCAGCTTCTCTAGGGGCACAACGGTAACAATGTTAAAATCCTTCGACGTTAGTAGGAAATCGACCGTAGCTTTTATTATAATGCGGGCGCGTACAATACTAGTGCTTACGTATTCTATATACCTTGTTCTATCTTTTGACATCAAGAAAGTGTGTCAACACTAGATTGTTCCAGTCATATTTTCGCGAACAAATGTTGGAGCATGCGACTTTTGCCTACCAACCGCCATGCGTATGCAGCGCCACCTGGCGAATCCCGCCACCATTTGAACCATTTGTAGCCTGGGTCCCAAACTTTGTAACAGTCAATGACCCGTGAAAGAGGGCGCTGCTGTTGTCCTTAAGTTCAAAGTGCGCGACTGACAAGGCCCTCTAGCGGAGAGTCATATGCTAACGGAGAGGAGGAACCAAGTCGCATTCACAGGTACCGGCATCCGCCAAAAACAAATATGGCGGATGGCTGGTCGGGAACAGTTTTGTGCTCCAACATTTCTTCGCGAAAATATAATCGAAACAACCTAGTGTCGACACACATTTTTGATGTCAGATGATAGAACAAGGTATATAGAATACGTAAACACTATGATTGTTCGAGCACACATTATAATAAAAGTTACAGTCGATTTCCTACTAACGTCAAAGGATTTTAACATTGTTACCGTTGTGCCCCTAGAGAAGCGGGCTTGCCCGGGGGAACTTGCGCCAACCTAGCCCCAAGCCCCCCGGTCAAGTAGTCGCCCCGACCTACACGGTTGTCTACGGCCAAGACGTCTTGAACCGGTTGGAAGACACCATGGCCCATCTAACGTGTATCTACGGGTTGATCCTAAAACTGGACTACAAAGAAGATAAGCCGAGGTGTGTTTCAATAATACTGTTCTTGCAAGCCCTTTGCATTTGGTTGGTTGATCTTCGGACCGATTGTGGGTTCAAATCCCACCTGGGTTTATAAATAGCAGAATGCTGTAATTATTGTTTAAATTCAATCAATGATAGCTCAGTAATATATAGTTATTGACTGCCTGTAATATATTTGCTGCGAGTCGTCTCTCCACAGTCCCCAGCTCAACAAGGCCGTTATGCACTGCGTCCTGCGTCACGTCCCTGCACAAGTCGGCGTCACCCGTCTCTCCAGCTCACCAAGGTCGAATGTTACGCACGACGTCCTGCGTCACGTCGCTGCACACGTCGGCGTCACCCGTCTCTCCAGCTCACCAAGGTCGAATGTTACGCACTGCGTCATGCGTCACGTCGCTGCACACGTCGGCATCACCCGTCTCTCCCGGTGACCAAGGCCGTATGTGAGGCACTGCGTCCTGCGTCACGTCCCTGCACACGTCGGCGTCACCCGTCTCTCCCGGTGACCAAGGCCGTATGTTCTGCACCGCGTTCTGCGTCACGTCCCTGCACACGTCGGCGTCACCCGTCTCTTCCGGTGACCAAGGCCGTATGTGAGGCACTGCGTCCTGCGTCACGTCCCTGCACAAGTCGGCATCACCCGTCTCTCCAGCTCACCAAGGTCGAATGTTACGCACGACGTCCTGCGTCACGTCGCTGCACACGTCGGCGTCACCCGTCTCTCCAGCTCACCAAGGTCGAATGTTACGCACTGCGTCCTGCGTCACGTCCCTGCACACGTCGGCGTCACCCGTCTCTCCCGCTGACCAAGGCCTGTTATGCACGGCGTTCTGCGTCACATCCCTGCACACGTCGGCGTCACCCGTCTCTCCCGGTGACCAAGGCCGTATGTTCTGCACCGCGTTCTGCGTCACGTCCCTGCACACGTCGGCGTCACCCGTCTCTTCCGGTGACCAAGGCCGTATGTGAGGCACTGCGTCCTGCGTCACGTCCCGGCACAAGTCGGCCTCACCCGTCTCTGCATCTCACCAAGGCCGTATGTGAAGCACTGCGTCCTGCGTCACGTCCCTGCACACGTCGGCGTCACCCGTCTCTCCCGCTGACCAAGGCCGTATGTTATGCACGGCGTTCTGCGTCACATCCCTCCACACGTCGGCGTCAACCGTCTCTCCCGGTGGCCAAGGCCGTATGTTACGCACTGCGTCCTGCGTCACGTCGCTGCACACGTCGGCGTCACCCGTCTCTCCCGCTGACCAAGGCCGTATGTTATGCACTGCGTCCTGCGTCACGTCCCTGCGCACGTCGGCGTCATCCGTCTCTCCCGGTGACCAAGGCCGTATGTTATGCACGGCGTCCTGCGTTACATCCCTGCAAACGTCGGCGTCACGCGTCTCTCCCGCTGACCAAGGCCGTTTGTTATGCACTGCGTTCTGCGTCACGTCCCTGCACACGTCGGCGTCACCCGTCTCTCCCGCTGACTAAGGCCGTTTATTATGCACCGCGTCCTGCGTCACGTCCCTGCACAAGTCGGCGTCACCCGTCTCTCCAGCTCACCAAGGTCGAATGCTACGCACTGCGTCCTGCGTCACGTCGCTGCACACGTCGGCGTCACCCGTCTCTCTAGCTCACCAAGGTCGAATGTTACGCACTGCGTCCTGCGTCACGTCCCTGCACACGTCGGCGTCATCCGTTTCTCCAGCTGGCCAAGGTCCGCATGCTACGCACTGCATTCTGCGTCCCGTCCCTGCACACGTCGGCCTCACCCGTCTCTCCATCTCACCAAGGCCGTATGTGAGGCACTGCGTCCTGCGTCACGTCCCTGCACACGTCGGCGTCACCCGTCTCTCCCGGTGACCAAGGCCGTATGTTATGCACCGCGTTCTGCGTCACGTCCCTGCACACGTCAGCGTCACCCGTCTCCCTCGATGACCAAGGCCGTATGTTATGCACCGCGTTCTGCGTCACGTCCCTGCACACGTCGGCGTCACCCGTCTCTCCCGGTGACCAAGGCCGTATGTGAGGCACTTCGTCCTGCGTCACGTCCCTGCACACGTCGGCGTCACCCGTCTCTCCCGGTGACCAAGGCCGTATGTTATGCACCGCGTTCTGCGTCACGTCCCTGCACACGTCGGCGTCACCCGTCTCTCCCGGTGACCAAGGCCGTATGTGAGGCACTGCGTCCTGCGTCACGTCCCTGCACACGTCGGCGTCACCCGTCTCTCCCGCTGACTAAGGTATGTTACGCACTGCGTCCTGCGTCACGTCCCTGCACACGTCGGCGTCATCCGTCTCTCCCGGTGACCAAGGCCGTATGTGAGGCACTGCGTCCTGCGTCACATCCCTGCAAACGTCGGCGTCACCCGTCTCTCCAGCTCACCAAGTTCGAATGTTACGCACTGCGTCCTGCGTCACGTCTCTGCAAACGTCGGCGTCATCCGTCTCTCCAGCTTACCAAGGCCGTATGTGAGACACTGCGTCCTGCGTCACGTCCCTGCACACGTCGGAGTCACCCGTTTCTCCAGCTGGCCAAGGTCCGTATGCTACGCACTGCATCCTGCGTCCCGTCCCTGCACACCTCGGCGTCACCCGTCTCTCCCGCTGACCAAGGCCGTTTGTTATGCACCGCGTCCTGCGTCGCGTCGGCGTCACGTGTCTCCAGCGTCCCTGGCTGACCAAGGCCTTCGCTGCGTCCTTTTATTACATATAAACGTGAAAAAAATTAAAAAATTTTTTTAAAAAATCGGCCCGAGTTAGGTTCGAACCATCGACCTTTGGGTTAGAAGGCAAAATTCGGCAAATACCGTATTTCTTTAACAAATTAACGAAATTGTGTCACTAAAGAGGTTCTTGCTATTGCATCCGGCTGGGTTTGACCCTCTCTCCCTCTCCCCCCCCCTCCCTTTTCCCCGCTTTTCTCCCTTCCTTCTTCTTTTTTTCTACTTTTTTTTTCTTCCCTCCTTCTTTTCCTTCTCCCCCCCCCTAACACAGACGATTGTCCCCCAGCTTTGGCGCGGTGGGTAAAGCGTCAGACTTTGGATCCGCACGTCGCAAGTTCGAGCCCAGCTGGAGGCATTATTTTATTTTTATTTTTCGCTTTTCTCATGGGAAACAACCGTTAGTTAATATAGGAATTATTGGGCACATGAGCGTCACTTTTTCGTTATAAAATTGCGATATTTGACCGTATAACACCAGTAATACTGTATTTGACCATGCCGTCCCCCGCCAATGCACACGCACACTGTGCCACACACACGGATTTCGGCGATACTCTACCACGCTCAAATGGGGCTCCTAACTGGTGACTGTTGAGTGCCTGCGGTGAGGATACTGCGGGAGTCATTGTGCAGCCTCATTGAGTCCCATGCTAAGCATTTTGTCCATTATGGGCCCTATCTACCAATGGTTAAGGAACAGTAAAAAATCCTGTGATCTTCACCTTTGATGGACATTACCCATCTACCAACTTAGCCTGACGATTGTCATTCCGCATCTCTTGGTGAATTTGGAAGTCGATATTTCAAGGCGTTCGATAGTTATCACGTTGCGTTACAAACAGACAGACCAACACACAGATCGACTAGACGGTCAAGCAAAGCTTGAGAAGGAAGACGAAAATTTGGGTTACGGGACCAATTCGACTATGTAAGGCCCATTTCATGACGTTGGTATGGCACGCCGTCAGTCATTTGGCGTATCGAGGCCTTATAATGGGCTTGGCCATGTTAAAGTGTGATTATTTGCTAGCGTCCAAACTACAGCTTTGATTTTGATGCAATTTGGCAAACATGATGCCAGTAATATGGGTACATATTCCACCACATATGAGTCATCTACCTGCATTTATGTAGTCACAGCAAATTTTTTACACTTTCGGCAATGTCAAAATTGATCATCCAATAACTCGAAAACTATGAATGTGAGGTGAAATCTGAGGGCACATTGCTTTTGCGCATCTCTCTGAAGAATACTCTGAAACAAATCGCGAATCTCTAGACCAAATATTAACGAAGTTACGCGGGAAAACATGTTTCGTAACCTTGACCTTGATGTCACCTTGACCTTGGAAGCGTGACCTTGGTCAATATAATATTTTACGCCCAAATACTAATGTCATGTCTGACGCAACGTGTCGTTTGTCTGACATGTCCCCTTCATGGAGAAATTAAGGAGGCCTGATTCCCGCCAAAATGCTCCCATAGGGTCCCATGTTAAACTTTGGGAATTTTTTGCAGAAGAACTATGCGGACGATGTTCAAAATTGAAACACCGTATATAAGGTACCTATGAGCCCAATACGTGAATTAATTTTGAGCGTCATTAAGTACAAACTCGGAACGCTATAGAGATTTTGCCGATTTTTGTTCCTATCTATCAATGGTTAAGCGAATTGCGAAAAATTCCTGTGACCTTGACCGTTGACCTACATAGCCCATCTACGAACTTAGCCTGACGATTGCCATTCCGCATCTTTTTGTGAATTTGGAAGTCGATAGCTTAAGGCATTCGAAAGATAATGCCCTGCGTTACAAACGGACAGACACACATACAGATTCACCGAACACACCGACATAAGACGAAAATTGGAAATTTTCGTCTTAAAGACCGAGACGGTCAAGCAGAGCTTGAGAAGGAAGACGAAAATTGGGATTATGGGACCAATTCGACCATTTAAAGACCCATCGCCGCTCGCTCATTGGTTGTTCAGCCTGGCGTTCGAGACCATATCGCCCACTGAACGCTGTAGCGAGGCCAAATTGCTGGCTGAAAGCGCAAATTAGCCCAAAATGGAACCCCAGTATCGTGGTGTGCTGGATGAGCACCATCTAACGGCTGCTGTTCAACGCGGGCTATTTTTCCAGGTCGAGGGCGTCGTTTAGAGTGAATACGTTCAAATCCCGACTTTCTACGTTTCCTTGGTCACGCTCTAAACGTTGTTCTCGTACTCTTCATCGCTGAATTACGGAGCCCCCTAGCGGCGGAACTAAGCGTGATAGGAAAAAAACGAAGGCGGTTTTCATACCCAAGTCGACTATTGCCCGTCGTTTGCAACCAATCCCGACTCTCTAGCGTCGCTATTAAGCGAACGGCGGCCATCGCCACCCCGAAAGAGTGCCGGTCCATATCGCCCGTTGACTCATAATGGGAGCGTCGGCATGGAGGGGGGTGCACCTCTTGCGAGCGCTCTAGCGGCCAAACTAAGCGTCCTAGGGCAATTCTATCGCGATTTTGCCTCCTTAATACTACATCTGTCTCTCGCTTCATGCCAAATCTGGGCTCCCTAGCTCAAATATTAACCGAGTTATGGCCTTGCAAAGATCAAAACGCCACTTGACACGTACGCTGAATATTGATTGGCCGATTACTCGAAAATCCTTCAGTATCCGGAAAAGTCTGAGCACATACTGCGTTACCGCCTCTCCCTGATGAATACTCTCAAACAAACAGCCAATCTCTAGACCCGATATTAACGGAGTACCGCGGGAAAATCTGTTTCGTGACCTTGACCTTGCTGTGACCTTGACCTTGGAAGCGTGACCTTGACCAATATAGTTATTCGTGCCCAATTACTGATGTCATGTATCTCGCCAGGTGACGTTTGTCTCACTTGTAACCTTCACGGAGAAATTGAGACCATGTTCCCGCCAAAATGCTGCCGTGGGATCCCATGTTAAACTTTGGGAATTTTTTGCAAAAAAACTATTCGGAGGATTTTCAAAATTGAAACACCGTATACAAGGTACCTGTGAATGCAATACGTGAATTAATATTGAGCGTCATTAAGTACAAACTCGGAACGCTATAGAGATTTTGCCGATTTTTGTTCCTATCTATCAATGGTTAAGCGAATTGCGAAAAATTCCTGTGACCTTGACCGTTGACCTACATAGCCCATCTACGAACTTAGCCTGACGATTGCCATTCCGCATGTTTTTGTGAATTTGGAAGTCGATAGCTTAAGGCATTCGAAAGATAATGCGTTACGTTACAAACGGACAGACACACAGATCGAGACGGTCAAGCAGAGCTTGAGAAGGAAGACGAAAATTGTGGTTATGGGACCAATTCGACTATGTTAAGACCCATTTCATGACGTTAACACGCTGTCAGTCATTTGGCGTATCGAGGCTTTATAATGGGCTTGGCCATATTAAAGTGTGATTATTTGCCAGCGTCGAAACTACTGGTTCGATTTTGATGGTATTTGGCATACATGATGTCAGTAATATGGGTACGTATTCCACCACATATGAGTCATCTATCTGCATTTATGTAGTCACAGCGAATTTTTTGCGCTTTCGGCATTGTCAAAATTGATCATCCATTTACTCGAAAACTATAAACGTGAGGTGAAATCTGAGGGCACATCACTTTTGCGTATCTCTCTGAAGAATACTCTGAAACGAATCGCGAATCTCTAGACCAAATATTAACGAAGTTACGCGGGAATACATGTTTCGTAACCTTGACCTTGATGTGACCTTGACCTTGGAAGCGTGACCTTGGTCAATATAATATTTTACGCCCAAATACTAATGTCATGTCTGACGCAACGTGTCGTTTGTCTGACATGTCCCCTTCATGGAGAAATTAAGGAGGCCTGATTCCCGCCAAAATGCTCCCATAGGGTCCCATGTTAAACTTTGGGAATTTTTTGCAGAAGAACTATGCGGACGATGTTCAAAATTGAAACACCGTATATAAGGTACCTATGAGCCCAATACGTGAATTAATTTTGAGCGTCATTAAGTACAAACTCGGAACGCTATAGAGATTTTGCCGATTTTTGTTCCTATCTATCAATGGTTAAGCGAATTGCGAAAAATTCCTGTGACCTTGACCGTTGACCTACATAGCCCATCTACGAACTTAGCCTGACGATTGCCATTCCGCATGTTTTTGTGAATTTGGAAGTCGATAGCTTAAGGCATTCGAAAGATAATGCCCCGCGTTACAAACGGACAGACACACATACAGATTCACCGAACACACCGACATAAGACCGAGACGGTCAAGCAGAGCTTGAGAAGGAAGACGAAAATTGTGGTTATGGGACCAATTCGACTATGTTAAGACCCATTTCATGACGTTAACACGCCGTCAGTCATTTGGCGTATCGAGGCTTTATAATGGGCTTGGCCATGTTAAAGTGTGATTATTTGCCAGCGTCGAAACTACTGGTTCGATTTTGATGGTATTTGGCATACATGATGTCAGTAGAATGGGTACGTATTCCACCACATATGAATCATCTACCTGCATTTATGTAGTCACAGCGAATTTTTTGCGCTTTCGGCATTGTCAAAATTGATCATCCAATTACTCGAAAACTATAAACGTGAGGTGAAATCTGAGGGCACAAGACTTTTGCGTATCTCTCTGAAGAATACTCTGAAACAAATCGCGAATCTCTAGACCAAATATTAACGAAGTTACGCGGGAATACATGTTTCGTAACCTTGACCTTGATGTGACCTTGACCTTGGAAGCGTGACCTTGGTCAATATAATATTTTACGCCCAAATACTAATGTCATGTCTCACGCAACGTGTCGTTTGTCTGACATGTCCCCTTCATGGAAAAATTAAGGAGGCCTGATTCCCGCCAAAATGCTCCCATAGGGTCCCATGTTAAACTTTGGGAATTTTTAGCAGGAAAACTATTTGGGCGATTTGCACAAATGAAAGACGGTATAGAAGGTACTTATGGGCCCAATACGTGAAATAATTTTCAGCGTGGTTAAATGAAAACTGCGAACATTATAGCGATTTTTCCGATTTTTGGTCCTATCTTTCAATGGTTAAGCGAATTTCGAAAAATTCCTGTTACCTTGACCGTTGACCTACATAGCCCATCTACGAACTTAGCCTGACGATTGCCACTCCGCATCTTTTTGTGAATTTGGAAGTCGATAGCTTAAGGCATTCGAAAGATAATGCGTTACGTTACAAACGGACAGACACACATACAGACCGAGACGGTCAAGCAGAGCTTGAGAAGGAAGACGAAAATTGGGATTATGGGACCAATTCGACCATTTAAAGACCCATCGCCGCGCGCTCATTGGTTGTTCAGCCTGGCGTTCGAGACCATATCGCCCACTGAACGCTGTAGCGAGGCCAAATTGCTGGCTGAAAGCGCAAATTAGCCCAAAATGGAACCCCAGTATCGTGGTGTGCTGGATGAGCGAGCACCATCTAACGGCTGCTGTTCAACGCGGGCTATTTTTCCAGGTCGAGGGCGTCGTTTAGAGTGAATACGTTCAAATCCTCTTGCGAGCGCTCTAGCGGCCAAACTAAGCGTCCTAGGGCAATTCTATCGCGATTTTGCCTGCTTAATACTACATCTGTCTCTCGCTTCATGCCAAATCTGGGCTCCCTAGCTCAAATATTAACCGAGTTATGGCCTTGCAAAGTTCAAAACGCCACTTGACACGTACGCTGCATATTGATTGGCCGATTACTCGAAAATCGTTCAGTATCCGGAAAAATCTGAGCGAGTGCTGCGTCACCGCCTCTCCCTGACGAATACTCTCAAACAAACAGCGAATCTCTAGACCCGATATTAACGGAGTACCGCGGGGAAGTCTGTTTCGTAACCTTGACCTTGATGTGACCTTGACCTTGGAAGCGTGACCTTGGTCAATTTAATGTTTTACGCCCAAATACTAATGTCATCTCTGACGCAAGGTGTCGTTTGTTTGACATGTGACCTTCATGGAGAAATTAAGGAGGCCTGATTCCCGCCAAAATGCTCCCATAGGGTCCCATGTTAAACTTTGGGAATTTTTTGCAGAAGAACTTTGCGGACGATTTTCAAAATTGAAACACCGTGCACAAGGTACTTACGAGCCCAATACGTGAATTAATTCTGAGCGTCATTAAGCAAAAACTCGGAACGCTATAGCGATTTTGCCGATTTTTGGTCCTATCTATCAATGGTTAAGCGAATTTCGAAAAATTCCTGTGACCTTGACCGTTGACCTACATAGCCCATCTACGAACTTAGCCTGACAATTGCCATTCCGCATCTTTTTGTGAATTTGGAGGTCGATAGCTGAAGGCATTCGAAAGATAATGCGTTACGTTACAAACGGACAGACACACATACAGACCGAGACGGTCAAGCAGAGCTTGAGAAGGAAGACGAAAATTGGGATTATGGGACCAATTCGACCATTTAAAGACCCATCGCCGCTCGCTCATTGGTTGTTCAGCCTGGCGTTCGAGACCATATCGCCCACTGAACGCTGTAGCGAGGCCAAATTGCTGGCTGAAAGCGCAAATTAGCCCAAAATGGAACCCCAGTATCGTGGTGTGCTGGATGAGCGAGCACCATCTAACGGCTGCTGTTCAACGCGGGCTATTTTTCCAGGTCGAGGGCGTCGTTTAGAGTGAATACGTTCAAATCCCGACTTTCTACGTGTCCTTGGTCACGCTCTAAACGTTGTTCTCGTACTCTTCATCGCTGAATTACGGAGCCCCCTGGCGGCGGAACTAAGCGTGATAGGAAAAAAACGAAGGCGGTTTTCATACCCAAGTCGACTATTGCCCGTCGTTTGCAACCAATCCCGACTCTCTAGCGTCGCTATTAAGCGAATGGCGGCCATCGCCACCTCGAAAGAGTGCCGGTCCATATCGCCCGTTGACTCGTAATGGGAGCGTCGGCATGGAGGCGGGTGCACCTCTTGCGAGCGCTCTAGCGGCCAAACTAAGCGTCCTAGGGCAATTCTATCGCGATTTTGCCTGCTTAATACGACATCTGTCTCTCGCTTCATGCCAAATCTGGGCTCCCTAGCTCAAATATTAACCGAGTTATGGCCTTGCAAAGTTCAAAACGCCACTTGACACGTACGCTGCATATTGATTGGCCGATTACTCGAAAATCCTTCAGTATCCGGAAAAATCTGAGCGCATACTGCGTTACCGCCTCTCCCTGGTGAATACTCTCAAACAAACAGCCAATCTCTAGACCCGATATTAACGGAGTACCGCGGGAAAATCTGTTTCGTGACCTTGACCTTGCTGTGACCTTGACCTTGGAAGCGTGACCTTGACCAATATAGTTATTCGTGCCCAATTACTGATGTCATGTATCTCGCCAGGTGACGTTTGTCTCACTTGTAACCTTCACGGAGAAATTGAGACCATGTTCCCGCCAAAATGCTGCCGTGGGATCTCATGTTAAACTTTGGGAATTTTTTGCAAAAGAACTATTCGGCGGATTTTCAAAATTGAAACACCGTATACAAGGTACCTGTGAATGCAATACGTGAATTAATTGAGAGCGTCATGAAGTAAAAACTGGGAACGCTATAGCGACTTTGCCGAGTTTTAGTCCTATCTTTCAATGGTTAAGGGAATTTCGAAAAATTCCTGTGACCTTGACCTTTGGCCTACATAGCCCATCTACGAACTTAGCCTCACGGTAGGCCGTGGCACTGTCTGTGCAGAAGGAGGAGTCGATATCTCAAACTTTATAAAAAAAGAAAAAAAATCCAACATTTCTAAATTTCAAGTGCCCGTAGCGCGAAAACTTTTCATCGTACGTCAAATCTGATGTCAGTAGCGATAAAAATTTTGAGGAGCTGAATATTTTGATACTAATTCCGGCTCTCTAGCTGCAATATTAAGACAGCTAGAGCGAAAAATGTGTTTTGGACGTATGACGTCATCGTGACGTTGACCTTTGAGTTATATTGCCCATCTACGAACTTAGCCTGACGATTGCCATTCCGCATCTTTTTGTGAATTTGGAAGTCGATAGCTTAAGGCATTCGAAAGATAATGCGTTACGTTACAAACGGACAGACACACATACAGACAGACAGACAGATTCACCGAACACACCGACATAAGACGAAAATTGGAAATTTTCGTCTTAAAGACCGAGACGGTCAAGCAGAGCTTGAGAAGGAAGACGAAAATTGGGATTATGGGACCAATTCGACCATTTAAAGACCCATCGCCGCTCGCTCATTGGTTGTTCAGCCTGGCGTTCGAGACCATATCGCCCACTGAACGCTGTAGCGAGGCCAAATTGCTGGCTGAAAGCGCAAATTAGCCCAAAATGGAACCCCAGTATCGTGGTGTGCTGGATGAGCGAGCACCATCTAACGGCTGCTGTTCAACGCGGGCTATTTTTCCAGGTCGAGGGCGTCGTTTAGAGTGAATACGTTCAAATCCCGACTTTCTACGTGTCCTTGGTCACGCTCTAAACGTTGTTCTCGTACTCTTCATCGCTGAATTACGGAGCCCCCTGGCGGCGGAACTAAGCGTGATAGGAAAAAAACGAAGGCGGTTTTCATACCCAAGTCGACTATTGCCCGTCGTTTGCAACCAATCCCGACTCTCTAGCGTCGCTATTAAGCGAATGGCGGCCATCGCCACCTCGAAAGAGTGCCGGTCCATATCGCCCGTTGACTCGTAATGGGAGCGTCGGCATGGAGGCGGGTGCACCTCTTGCGAGCGCTCTAGCGGCCAAACTAAGCGTCCTAGGGCAATTCTATCGCGATTTTGCCTGCTTAATACGACATCTGTCTCTCGCTTCATGCCAAATCTGGGCTCCCTAGCTCAAATATTAACCGAGTTATGGCCTTGCAAAGTTCAAAACGCCACTTGACACGTACGCTGCATATTGATTGGCCGATTACTCGAAAATCCTTCAGTATCCGGAAAAATCTGAGCGCATACTGCGTTACCGCCTCTCCCTGGTGAATACTCTCAAACAAACAGCCAATCTCTAGACCCGATATTAACGGAGTACCGCGGGAAAATCTGTTTCGTGACCTTGACCTTGCTGTGACCTTGACCTTGGAAGCGTGACCTTGACCAATATAGTTATTCGTGCCCAATTACTGATGTCATGTATCTCGCCAGGTGACGTTTGTCTCACTTGTAACCTTCACGGAGAAATTGAGACCATGTTCCCGCCAAAATGCTGCCGTGGGATCTCATGTTAAACTTTGGGAATTTTTTGCAAAAGAACTATTCGGCGGATTTTCAAAATTGAAACACCGTATACAAGGTACCTGTGAATGCAATACGTGAATTAATTGAGAGCGTCATGAAGTAAAAACTGGGAACGCTATAGCGACTTTGCCGAGTTTTAGTCCTATCTTTCAATGGTTAAGGGAATTTCGAAAAATTCCTGTGACCTTGACCTTTGGCCTACATAGCCCATCTACGAACTTAGCCTCACGGTAGGCCGTGGCACTGTCTGTGCAGAAGGAGGAGTCGATATCTCAAACTTTATAAAAAAAGAAAAAAAATCCAACATTTCTAAATTTCAAGTGCCCGTAGCGCGAAAACTTTTCATCGTACGTCAAATCTGATGTCAGTAGCGATAAAAATTTTGAGGAGCTGAATATTTTGATACTAATTCCGGCTCTCTAGCTGCAATATTAAGACAGCTAGAGCGAAAAATGTGTTTTGGACGTATGACGTCATCGTGACGTTGACCTTTGAGTTATATTGCCCATCTACGAACTTAGCCTGACGATTGCCATTCCGCATCTTTTTGTGAATTTGGAAGTCGATAGCTTAAGGCATTCGAAAGATAATGCGTTACGTTACAAACGGACAGACACACATACAGACAGACAGACAGATTCACCGAACACACCGACATAAGACGAAAATTGGAAATTTTCGTCTTAACGAGACGGTCAAGCAGAGCTTGAGAAGGAAGACGAAAATTGGGATTATGGGACCAATTCGACCATTTAAAGACCCATCGCCGCGCGCTCATTGGTTGTTCAGCCTGGCGTTCGAGACCATATCGCCCACTGAACGCTGTAGCGAGGCCAAATTGCTGGCTGAAAGCGCAAATTAGCCCAAAATGGAACCCCAGTATCGTGGTGTGCTGGATGAGCGAGCACCATCTAACGGCTGCTGTTCAACGCGGGCTATTTTTCCAGGTCGAGGGCGTCGTTTAGAGTGAATACGTTCAAATCCCGACTTTCTACGTGTCCTTGGTCACGCTCTAAACGTTGTTCTCGTACTCTTCATCGCTGAATTACGGAGCCCCCTAGCGGCGGAACTAAGCGTGATAGGAAAAAAACGAAGGCGGTTTTCATGCCCAAGTCGACTATTGCCCGTCGTTTGCAACCAATCCCGACTCTCTAGCGTCGCTATTGAGCGAACGGCGGCCATCGCCACCCCGAAAGAGTGCCGGTCCATATCGCCCGTTGACTCATAATGGGAGCGTCGGCATGGAGGGGGGTGCACCTCTTGCGAGCGCTCTAGCGGCCAAACTAAGCGTCCTAGGGCAATTCTATCGCGATTTTGCCTGCTTAATACTACATCTGTCTCTCGCTTCATGCCAAATCTGGGCTCCCTAGCTCAAATATTAACCGAGTTATGGCCTTGCAAAGTTCAAAACGCCACTTGACACGTACGCTGCATATTGATTGGCCGATTACTCGAAAATCCTTCAGTATCCGGAAAAATCTGAGCGCATACTGCGTTACCGCCTCTCCCTGATGAATACTCTCAAACAAACAGCCAATCTCTAGACCCGATATTAACGGAGTACCGCGGGAAAATCTGTTTCGTGACCTTGACCTTGCTGTGACCTTGACCTTGGAAGCGTGACCTTGACCAATATAGTTATTCGTGCCCAATTACTGATGTCATGTATCTCGCCAGGTGACGTTTGTCTCACTTGTAACCTTCACGGAGAAATTGAGACCATGTTCCCGCCAAAATGCTGCCGTGGGATCCCATGTTAAACTTTGGGAATTTTTTGCAAAAGAACTATTCGGCGGATTTTCAAAATTGAAACACCGTATACAAGGTACCTGTGAATGCAATACGTGAATTAATTGAGAGCGTCATGAAGTAAAAACTGGGAACGCTATAGCGACTTTGCCGAGTTTTAGTCCTATCTTTCAATGGTTAAGGGAATTTCGAAAAATTCCTGTGACCTTGACCTTTGGCCTACATAGCCCATCTACGAACTTAGCCTGACGGTAGGCCGTGGCACTGTCTGTGCAGAAGGAGGAGTCGATATCTCAAACTTTATAAAAAAAGAAAAAAAATCCAACATTTCTAATTTTCAAGTGCCCGTAGCGCGAAAACTTTTCATCGTACGTCAAATCTGATGTCAGTAGCGATAAAAATGTTGAGGAGCTGAATATTTTGATACTAATTCCGGCTCTCTAGCTGCAATATTAAGACAGCTAGAGCGAAAAATGTGTTTTGGACGTATGACGTCATCGTGACGTTGACCTTTGAGTTATATTGCCCATCTACGAACTTAGCCTGATGATTGCCATTCCGCATCTTTTTGTGAATTTGGAAGTCGATAGCTTAAGGCATTCGAAAGATAATGCGTTACGTTACAAACGGACAGACACACATACAGACAGACAGACAGACAGACAGATCGAGACGGTCAAGCAGAGCTTGAGAAGGAAGACGAAAATTGGGATTATGGGACCAATTCGACCATTTAAAGACCCATCGCCGCTCGCTCATTGGTTGTTGAGCCTGGCGTTCGAGACCATATCGCCCACTGAACGCTGTAGCGAGGCCAAATTGCTGGCTGAAAGCGCAAATTAGCCCAAAATGGAACCCCAGTATCGTGGTGTGCTGGATGAGCGAGCACCATCTAACGGCTGCTGTTCAACGCGGGCTATTTTTCCAGGTCGAGGGCGTCGTTTAGAGTGAATACGTTCAAATCCCGACTTCCTACGTGTCCTTGGTCACGCTCTAAACGTTGTTCTCGTACTCTTCATCGCTGAATTACGGAGCCCCCTAGCGGCGGAACTAAGCGTGATAGGAAAAAAACGAAGGCGGTTTTCATACCCAAGTCGACTATTGCCCGTCGTTTGCAACCAATCCCGACTCTCTAGCGTCGCTATTAAGCGAACGGCGGCCATCGCCACCCCGAAAGAGTGCCGGTCCATATCGCCCGTTGACTCGTAATGGGAGCGTCGGCATGGAGGGGGGTGCACCTCTTGCGAGCGCTCTAGCGGCCAAACTAAGCGTCCTAGGGCAATTCTATCGCGATTTTGCCTGCTTAATACTACATCTGTCTCTCGCTTCATGCCAAATCTGGGCTCCCTAGCTCAAATATTAACCGAGTTATGGCCTTGCAAAGTTCAAAACGCCACTTGACACGTACGCTGCATATTGATTGGCCGATTACTCGAAAATCCTTCAGTATCCGGAAAAATCTGAGCGCATACTGCGTTACCGCCTCTCCCTGATGAATACTCTCAAACAAACAGCCAATCTCTAGACCCGATATTAACGGAGTACCGCGGGAAAATCTGTTTCGTGACCTTGACCTTGCTGTGACCTTGACCTTGGAAGCGTGACCTTGACCAATATAGTTATTCGTGCCCAATTACTGATGTCATGTATCTCGCCAGGTGACGTTTGTCTCACTTGTAACCTTCACGGAGAAATTGAGACCATGTTCCCGCCAAAATGCTGCCGTGGGATCCCATGTTAAACTTTGGGAATTTTTTGCAAAAGAACTATTCGGCGGATTTTCAAAATTGAAACACTGTATACAAGGTACCTGTGAATGCAATACGTGAATTAATTGAGAGCGTCATGAAGTAAAAACTGGGAACGCTATAGCGACTTTGCCGAGTTTTAGTCCTATCTTTCAATGGTTAAGGGAATTTCGAAAAATTCCTGTGACCTTGACCTTTGGCCTACATAGCCCATCTACGAACTTAGCCTGACGGTAGGCCGTGGCACTATCTGTGCAGAAGGAGGAGTCGATATCTCAAACTTTATAAAAAAAGAAAAAAAATCCAACATTTCTAATTTTCAAGTGCCCGTAGCGCGAAAACTTTTCATCGTACATCAAATCCGATGTCAGTAGCGATAAAAATTTTGAGGAGCTGAATATTTTGATACTAATTCCGGCTCTCTAGCTGCAATATTAAGACAGCTAGAGCGAAAAATGTGTTTTGGACGTATGACGTCATCGTGACGTTGACCTTTGAGTTATATTGCCCATCTACGAACTTAGCCTGACGATTGCCATTCCGCATCTTTATGTGAATTTGGAAGTCGATAGCTTAAGGCATTCGAAAGATAATGCGTTACGTTACAAACGGACAGACACACATACAGACAGACAGACAGACAGACAGACAGATTCACCGAACACACCGACATAAGACGAAAATTGGAAATTTTCGTCTTAATCACCGAACACACCGACATAAGACGAAAATTGGAAATTTTCGTCTTAAAGACAGACAGATTCACCGAACACACCGACATAAGACGAAAATTGGAAATTTTCGTCTTAATAAGACGAAAATTGGAAATTTTCGTCTTAATCACCGAACACACCGACATAAGACGAAAATTGGAAATTTTCGTCTTAAAGACACACCGAACACACGGACATAAGACGAAAATTGAAAATTTTCGTCTTAAATATCGGGGTGATAGGTGCAACTTGAACCTGTTAGTGCTGACTGCGACTATGTCATGCAATATCGACGGGGTTATAGGCCGAAACGTCACCACGCCGTCAGTCATTTGGCGTATCGACGCTTTATAATGGGCTTGGCCATGTTAAAGTGTGATTATTTGCTAGCGTCCAAACTACAGCTTCGATTTTAATGCAATTTGGCAAACATGATGCCAGTAATATGGGTACATATTGCACCACATATGAGTCATCTACCTACATTTATGTAGTCACAGCGAATTTTTTGCCCTTTCGGCAATGTCAAGATTGATTATCTAATAACTCGAAAACAATAAATGTGAGGTGAAATCTGAGGTCACATTGCTTTTGCGCCTGTTTCTGAAGAATACTCTGAAACAAATCGCAAATCTCTAGACCAAATATTAACGAAGTTACGCGAGAAAAGAGGTTTCGTAACCTTGACCTTGATGTGACTTTGACCTTGGAAGCGTGACCTTGACCAATAAAATACTTTGCGCCCAAATACTAATGTCATGTCTCACGCAAGGTGTCGTTTGTCTGACATGTATCCTTCATGGAGAACTTGAGGAGGCCCTGTTCCCGCCAAAATACTCCCGTAGGGTCCCATGTTAAACTTTGGGAATTTATAGCGGGAAAACCATTTGGGCGATTTGCACCAATGAAAGACGACATAGAAGGCACTAATGGGCCCAATACGTGAAATAATTTTCAGCGTGATTAAATGTAAACTGCGAACGTTATAGCGATTTTCCCGTTTGTTGGTCCTATCGTTTAATGGTTAAGTGAATTTCGAGAAAAAAATTGTGACCTTGACCTTTGACCTACATGGCTCATCTACAGAACTGACCATTGCCATTCCGCATCTTTCTGGGAATTTGGAAGTCGATATCTTTAGGCCTTCGAAAGATAATGCGTTACGTTACAGACAGACACTAACCGAACACACCGACATAAGACGAAATTGGAACATTTTCGTCTTAACTAGACGGTCAAGCAGCGCTTGAGAAAGGCCAAAAATCGGAGTTTTGGGACTAATTCAACCATTTTAAGACCCATCGCCGCTCGCTCATTGGTTGTTCGGCCTGGCGTTCGAGACCATTTCGCCCACTGAAAGCTGTAGCCAGGCCAAATTGCTGGCTGAAAGCGCAAATTAGCCCAAATTGGACCCCAAGCATCGTGATGTGCTGGATGAGCACCATCTAACGGCTGCTGTTCAACGCGGGCTATGTTTCCAGGTCGAGGGCGTCGTTTAGAGTGAATACGTTCAAATCCCGACTTTCTACGTGTCCTTGGTCACGCCCTAATCGCTCTTCTCGGACTCGTCATCGCTGAATTACGGAGCCCCCTAGCGGCGGAACTAAGCGTGATACGCAAAAAACGAAGGCGGTTTCCATAGCCAAGTCGACGTTTGCCCGTCTTATGCAACCGGTCCCGACTCTCTAGCGTCGCTATTAAGCGAACGGCGGCCATCGCAACCCCGAAAGTGTGCCGGTCCATATCGCAGTTGACTCATAATGGGAGCGTCGGCATGGAGGGGGTGCACCTCTTGCGAGCGCTCCAGCGGCCAAACTAAGCGTCCTAGAGCAATTCTGAGGTGGTTTCGCTGCACTCTCAATTTCTAGACGCGATATTAACGAAGTTACGCGGGAAAACATGTTTCGTGACCTTGACCTTGCTGTGACCTTGACCTTGACCAATATAGTTATTCGTGCCTAAATACTGGTGTCATGTATCACGCCAGGTGACGTTTCTCTCACTTAATTGTACCCTTCACGGAGAATTTGAAACCATTTTCCCGCCAAAATGCTGCCGTAAGATCCCATGTTAAACTTTGGGATTTTTTTTGCAGAAGAACTATTCCGACTATTTTCCAAATTGAAACACCGTATACAAGGTACCTGTGAGCCCAATAGGTGAATTAATTTTGAGCGTCATTAAGTAAAAACTGGGAACGCTATAGCGATTTTGCCGATTTTTGGTCCTATCTTTCAATGGTTAAGCGAAGTTCGAATTTAGGCATTCGAAAGATAATGCGTTACGTTAGAGACAGACACTAACCGAACACACCGACATAAGACGAAAATGGAACATTTTCGTCTTAACAAACGTAACACACCGACATGAGACGAAAATTGAAAATTTTCGTCTTAACTAGACGGTCAAGCAAAGCTTGAGAAGGGACGAAAATCGGAGTTTTGGGACTGATTCAACCATTTTAAGAACCATCCCCGCTCGCTCATTGGTTGTTCGGCCTGGCGTTCGAGACCATATCGCCCACTGAAAGCTGTAGCCAGGCCAAATGCTGGCGGAAAGCGCAAATTAGCTCAAATTAGACTCCAAGCATCGCGATGTGCTGGATGACCACCATCTAACGGCTGCTGTTCAACGCGGGCTATTTTTCCAGGTCGAGGGTGTCGTTTAGAGTGAATACGTTCAAATCCTGACTTTCTACGTGTCCTAGCTTGCATGGTCACGTCATCGCTGAATTACGGAGCCCCCTAGCGGCGGAACTAAGCGTGATACGCAAAAAACGAAGGCGGTTTCCATAGCCACGTCGACGTTTGCCCGTCTTTTGCAACCGGTCCTGACTCTCTAGCGTCGCTACTAAGCGAACGGCGGCCATCGCAACCCCGAAAAAGTGCCGGTCCATATCGCCGTGGATTCATAATGGGAGCGTCGGCATGGAGGGGGGTGCACCTTTTGCGAGCGCTCTAGCGGCCAAACTAAGCGTCCTAGAGCAATTCTGATGTGGTTTTGATGTACCTAGCTGACATTTCTCTCTCCATTCATGCCAAATCTGGGTTCCCTAGCTCAAACATTGACCGAGTTATGGCCTTTCAAAGTTCAAAACGCCACTTGACAGGTACGCTGAATATTGATTGGCCGATTACCCGAAAATCGTTCAGTATACGGAAAAATCTGAGCCAGTCATGCGTGTCCGCCTCTCTCTGCAGAATACTCTCCAACAAAACAGCGGCCTGGACCTTTGACCCAAAAAGTTGAGCAGCAGGCCGGTAGAAGTATCCCCGTCAGATATGGCTTGACGAAATGACCAAAAAATGCCAAAATACTTCATCATTAGAGATATATGAAAAACGGGCAGATGTTCAAACGCCAATACCGTCGGAAGAAAGATGACAAGAATATTTTTCTTTCCCCGTTATCTGGAGATGTATATTCCTTGCCACGAACCGCAAAGATCTCTGCTCTAGATTGTTTTCCCGATTTTTGACGAATTTTCAAATTTAGCCCAAATCTGTATACTTTATCATTGAGCAAACGTTTCGTTGCCATGGAGACAGAATTGCAACTTCCCTTTTGCCGTGTGCGCGCACTAATCTCTTGCAGTCGTCAACATCTCTAATCATGGTGAAGAAAACTAAAATAGCTCATCCGGAATTATGTCAAATTGAATGAAGTTGTATTTTCCCCATTTCGCCCCATGCTAAACGTGTTCGACTGTTTACCGAAAAGTTATTAGGTTATGTCACCATGTTTACGGTTGGTGGCTCATCTCAGTCTGGTCCATCTATAACTGCAAGCATAGAGGGATGGATTGAATAGGACGCCCGGGAGAGCCCATGCTGGCACCAAAAATCCCTATCTTTCACCATTGGGCAAATTTCGAAAAATTCCTGTGACGTCATTTCTTACTCAAATACCATATGGTACCACCATGAGAGATGGAGGGCTTTAACATGGGAAGTTCCATAAGGAATTGCCGTCACCCCTGGAACGGAAAATAAGATAGGAACATACTATTTTTATGATGCAGACGAACATCGGACCCCGTTTTCTACAAAATGACGCCACTCTCGATTTTTATAATTCTTTGCCGAGTTTGTACCATGTTTTTAATGTACCGAAAGTGACGTCATATGACGCATCCGAAATATCTCAGATTTCACAGAGGCTATTCCCATTTACATTTTTATGAGAGGCCAGAACACCAGAGTGATATCCTCTACCTAAATTGGTCAAACTGCAGAAAAACCGCTCAAGGTAAACTTGCGCGAAAACGAGTACAACGCGTCAAAAAGTGGTCAATAGGTGAAAGATGCGCTTTGAATGGCGGCACATTGGAAACTTACCGAAGGTCTCAAAAAAAAAGTCAAAGTCATAAATGCCGTAGCGTGTCGTTTCGGCCCATATTTTCCACGCATTTGTCGCGATCGCTCTAAAAATCACTGACGTGAGAAAGCAACACCGTGCAATTTTAATGATACCAAACTTACGTGTGTACTGCGATTTTATCTTTTTTAAAGACACAAACAATATTTCTCCATGCTGAAGCTCCATTGGCAGCAAACACAGTTCCGCAAATATACTAAAGCACACGTCATAAGATGACATAGTTGCCATGGCGCCGAACGTGCTCTGAACAATACATGCTCTGTGATTTAGTCTATTGGCGACAAAGTGTCTGTTGGCAATAGACCCTTCTTAATATTATCTCATGAATAATCCAGAACGAGGCTAGCATGGCAGCGGTCCTACTGCATGCGGCGCTATAACATGGCGACTGGCACGAACCTCTCGGGTGTTTCGCATAATCCGTCGGTTACACAGAGCAATCTTGACTTTTTATCGTTCCAGGCTATATATTTACATTTGTTGAAGAATATGTCACAAAGTGTAGTAAATCGTCAGGACATAACCACACCAGCAAAGGCTAGTTCAACGTTTAAAGTTCAAAGTTTATATCCATAACATGAGAGGCAAGTTTGTTTCTTTATGAAACTGTCATGAAAGCAAGTCCTGGCGTATTCCAAAACTTCCCAAGATACCCTTCAGTACACGAGCCTGGCATTTGAAAAAGTACACTGAGGCTGATGACAACAGCAGAAGCTTGTAATGGAACATCTAAAATCTGGGGGTCACTCCACGGATCGTCTAGCTACGGCTAATAAATAAATCGGGTTGAGACGATAAAGTGCACTTGATCAATTAATATTCGAATTAAAAATATAACTATTGCAATAATAATAATGCTTCGTGTTACATTATAATTGCATTAGTTATTATCGTTCAAGCAGTGGATGCCGGTTGTAGGCATATATTGCAGGAGTCTTTGCAACCTGAAGATGCTGGGCTGACGGTTCGAGCCACATGGTAATTAGAAAAGCCTGTAAGAAAAGATTATCATACCATTGTCTAAGCCCAAAACGCCCAATGACTATTTATTTTCTCATCAATTCAATGTCTTTGTCCCCTTCAGCCAAGTTTGATTGAGGTTCTTGTATTTCTTTCCGGGGAATTGCTTTTCATTTGCACCTGTGTCAGATTTCTTCTATCACTTGAGGCTTCTCTTGGACAGCTTCAGTGGTATATGTGTCGGGTGTGTATGTATGTGGGTCCTACAATGTCATGAGAAACACAATTATCATCTTGATATGTTTTGTTTACAGCACGATGTCTTTTTGTAGCTCCCATATGTTATATAGTGGGTAAGAATATATGCGGACGATATAAACCACAGTAATGTTCCTCTATTATGCACCCAAACTTAACGTGAGTCTGGAGGGACCGGCGCCACGTCTTTCTTAAAGCGCTCCAATTAAAATCGTCTTTGGTAAATTGCTCCCAGCACATCAGTGCTAGTTGTAATCTGTCAGAAAGAGGAATAGTAAATACATGCAGAATTACATGCATTAACATATCCCCACCACAGTACTCCATGGGGTAACCCCGCAAGAAAGAGATGGCCCCAGAGGTGACTGTATGGAGGTGGAGACTGCCCCATTAATTTGAGATAAGGCCAACTGACACATAGGACACGCCATTAAATTATGTGTTTCTCATTTAGTTTTAACCACTTTAAATAATAAAAATCTGATTTAACTTCTTCGATTAGCTCTTTTCAAGCTACTGAGTTGTTGTTGTTGAGTCAATCCATGCGTCATACCTCACTGTTCAGTGTCAAGGGTAAAAAAATAAATCTATCACATGAAGCCAAGAAACAAAATTGTGACTATCATTGGCCTTAGGCAAGGCGGGATCTGGGCCTCGTTCGCAAGCGACCGTTAGTCGACTAATGGTTGACGATTTGGCTGCCGAACGGTGATTTGTCCAACCATCTAGTCGACCAGAACGAACCATGCCGCCACCCACGGTTCCTCTGGTCGATTGTCGTCCAAGATGGCGGAAGGAAATGAGCAGTAAGCGGTGTTCGCGTCATCTTTGTGGCGTATACTTGATCTGTAACTTCGTTTGCAAGTTGATATCCATTTAAACGAATTAAAATATAGCATGGTTCATACGTAATTGCTTATTTTGCCAATTTATCATGTTTTCGTGCTAAATGTTCACATGATCGAACTAACTGTACGCTCGTATCGTATCGACTAGCTGTCGCTTGCGAACGAGGCCCTGGAAGGGCCATCTGGTTTCAATGTCATCTTCACTAGACCATGCAATATCCAGATAGGATACCGGTAGGCCTTGCCAAGCGACGACTTGTTACTCTTAGTGACCCTCTGTTCAATGTAGGGTCAGTATTGGCCTCGTTCGCAAACGACAGCTAGTCGACTATTTCTTGACCTAGATTTCGCCATTGCGCCTGCGCATTACAGCCTAATGCCGAACGCGGGATAGTCGAAAAGGGTTGACAGTCTGTCTCATGGCGGAAATAACAACAATAACAAGCACCTTTAACCGCCGTGTTACCTGACCCTTTTGTGCAAAATCCTGGATCGTCACTGAATTGTATTACAAAGAATATTTTACCCTGTGTTCTTCGGCTGTATCGGCTTAGTGACCGCAGGAGTGCGAGGGACCCCCCCCCCCCCCCCCCCCCCCAAAAAAAAATCTAAACAATTCGATCATGTGAACATTTAGCACGAAAACATGATAAATTGGCAAAATAAGCAATTATACGTATGAACCATGATATATATTATTTCGTTTAAATGTATATAAACTTGCAAACGAAGTTACAGATCGAGTATACCGCCACAAAGATGACGCGAACACCGCTTATATACTGCTCATTTCCCTCCGCCATCTTGGACGACAATCGACCAGAGGAACCGTGGGTGGCGGCATGGTTCGTTCTAGTCGACTAGATGGTTGGACTAATCACCGTTCGGCAGCCAAATCGTCAACCATTAGTCGACTAGCGGTCGCTTGCGAACGAGGCCATTGTAGTTTAGGCGATACATTCGACTATTCTCTTCAAATAACAGTGGCAATAAGTGAACGAATACCTAAAAATTAGGCCAACCATCACTTCGGATATTACCATCCATTCTTGGCGTATTTTTTTGTCATTGAGCAGTTGGTGGAAGCTGTTTTCAGCTGCCATTCACACAGTAGGGAACACATCAGTGCGCCATGTTGCCACCGACGCTTCGCGTTGCTGCGCGGGCAGCCTCGTTCTGGTGCCGCATGCATAAATTTTGAGAAGGGCCTATGTAGCCCCATGTGGCGTTGTTGGGAAACAACGCCACATGTCCAGTCTATCAAATCCTGTACGGCATTTTACAAACACGCGTTGCGAGAAGCGGTGCTGATGGCGAGAACTTTTTGGGGTATGGCAATAGTTTCTAAAAGTATGCATCTTACAACTTATCTTGTTATTTTGGTTGAAGTCTCCGTGATTACAACGATATCGTCTGTTGATTTTTCGAAGCAGCGGACAACTCAGTTCTGTCCGCCGCCTTGCCCACCCAGTGGAGAAACTGCGCATGCGTGCATGTCGTTAAAACCGCACCATTCGCTTGGTGGCGCTTCATACACGCAGCCATTGACACGCAATAAGCGAAACGCCACCTGGCGAAAGCCGCTGGTGAAGAATGACCAAATATGAAATGCAGCGGTAAACAACAAGAAAGTCTCATTTCAACCGACTTGATAGTAATGCGATACTTTGTTAGTTCATATGCATGTGGGTTTTGTGGTAAATATGAAGTTAAGGTATCATAGTACAAAATGACAAGGGTTTGATGGATCGTGCGGTTAACAACACTTAGTCGCCCACAAAAACAAATCTTACACCCTCATTTTCTACATGCGGACTTGGCGCAAGTGCCCCCAGGCAAGCCCGCTTCTCTAGGGGCACAACGGTAACAATGTTAAAATCCTTCGACGTTAGTAGGGAATCGACTGTAGCTTTTATTATAATGTTTCCTCGAACAATCATAGTATTTACGTATTCTATATACCTTGTTCTATCATCTGACATCAAAAAAGTGTGTCGACACTAGGTTGTTTCGATTATATTTTCGCGAAGAAATGTTGGAGCACACAACTGTTCCCGACCAGCCATCCGCCATATTTGTTTTTGGCGGATGCCGGTACCTGTGAATGCGAGTTGGTTCCTCCTCTCCGTTAGCATATGACTCTCCGCTAGAGGGCCTTGTCAGTCGCTTACTTTGAACTTAAGGACAACAGCAGCGCCCTCTTTCACAGGTCATTGACTGTTACAAAGTTTCGGACCCAGGCTACATATGGTTCAAATGGTGGCGGGATTCGCCAGGTGGCGCTGCATACACATGGCGGTTGGTAGGGAAAAGTCGCATGCTCCAACATTTGTTCGCGAAAATATGACTGGAACAATCTAGTGTTGACACACTTTCTTGATGTCAGAAGATAGAACAAGGTATATAGAATACGTAAGCACTGTTATTGTACGCGCCTGCATTATAATAAAAGCTACAGTCGATTCCCTACTAACGTCGAAGGATTTTAACATTGTTACCGTTGTGCCCCTAGAGAAGCGGGCTTGCCTGGGGGCACTTGCGCCAACATGCGGACATGAGACTGTTGTGTGTAGCAACAACTGTCTCATATGGGACTATTGGCAATGGAGTGTCAGCATGGAGAAATATTATTTGTGTCTTAAAAAAGGATAACCTCGCAGTACACACGTAAGTTCGGTATCATTAAAATTGCACGGTGTTGCTTTCTCACGTCAGTAATTTTTAGAGCGATCGCGACAAATTTGTGGAAAATATGGACCGAAACGACACGCTACGGCATTTATGACTTTGACTTTAGCTCTAATATTAACGGAGATAAAGGCGTTCTTAACTTTTTTTTAAAAACTCAGTGTCACCTTGACCTTTGACCTACATGTATATGCCAATAATGAACTTAGCCGAGCTATTTCATATATCTATCACTAGGTAATGTCTGATAACCGTAACTGTTACCAAGCGCCCTCTATCTAACTGACAAACATACAAAAAAAACAAATTTACAAACTGAACATAGCAGTATACTGACAGCAGTTTTCAACTTCTGTCAGTAACAATATGCACACAGGTTTTTAATAGCAACTATAATAATGTTTATATGCCATGTATGATCAGAACTTACTGATGTTAGAGCTATGTTGAGTGCTTATTATGACCTATTAACTATATACCTGTGTTTACATGAGTTAGATGTTTTTAACAGATGTGATCATTCAAGATTAAAATAATAAAAATGATAATAAAATGCTAATTATTGTAACGCTATATGATGATTTGGTTTACAGTGAACTCGCTACAAAACAAACTCGCCACAAGTGAACTCGCCACACTTTGGTTAACTCACCACACACCGATAGGTGAACTCGCCACATTTGAACTCGCTAAATCGATCTCCTGGTGAACTCGCCACACCTCCTGTTTAATCGTCGCAGACTTAGTATATTACCATTGAGGCCTTTATGGTACTATAGCTATTACGCTTAGTATACTGGTTGCTATCTCATCAAGTTTGGCAGGGGTTCCGCCAGATCAGAGCGAGGCGCCTTCGCTGTTGGAACACCTATAACTCTCCCACACGGGGGAGACTTTACAGTCATCGCCATATTGAATGATTCAGTCAGGCGTGTTTGATACATATAGGGTGAAGTCGCCACACACTTGCTGTAGTTATATATTATGTCAGTCAATATATGATGTCAATTAACGATTAATTTGCATTACGGATTCGGGTGGATCGTGTTGTAAATGCAAAATGCAATTAACAATGTTTTGTGCTGTCATTTCTATATTGGTATAGGGCAGATTTCATGCTATTGCATTGATGCATGCATTTTTTGGCAAAGAATTTTGTCATTAATTAATAATTACGAAGAAGTGGGTTGAACATGCATATGCTGTTTAATAATAGCTGCATGTTTTAGTTTCCAAAAAATCCAAATTTATCCATTACCATCATTGTTATGCGAAAATCTAATTTTTTTAATTTCTTTTTCTAACGTAACCCAGGGCAGTCCATTCGGCTCTTCGTTACGTAAACATAAATCAACACCTCATTTCGGACGTACAATTAAAAATATTATGAAAGGGAATGGTGACCATGGGAATTGCTACCAATATTAGATACAATGTAGAAGTAATTTTCATCAGTTGTTCTTAGTTATGTTGGTTGGCATCCATCGTTTTCTGGGTAGTAGAGCACAGTTATGTGAATTAATATTGTTTCTTTCACACACTAATAATAACTATAATTGCTTTAAAATATTTTAAATCTGTTTTCACTGTAGAAGCCATGACATATATCTATCAAATAAGTCTGCATAATTTAAAGAAACATAAAAGAAATGACTGTTCGACGAAAGTCATAAAAGCTTTAGGAACCTAATGGAGCAACTTGACGGGTAGGCGCTGGATATTTATTCTGTTATGACCTTCAACTTGAGCCACCGGTCCGCGATTTCTACTTTTAGGCCTGGTGAGCAGCATGGCTCTCACCTTTGCTCGGTTTATGGGCGTGAGAGAGGCATGTAGTCTACCAGGGCTAGGGGGAACCAGAACATACAACATACATGTTAACATACATGTTAAAGTCCTAAGTGGTCAGAGAGCACCCCCCGCTTAAGAAACTAAACATACACTGTTAAAGTCAGGTTCTCTAAGCCTCCCCCCCCCCCCCCCCCCAGGTCACAAGTCTTCAGAGAGCAACCGCCCCCCCTCCCCTGGTCACCAGTTTTGAGAGCACAAGGCAAGCCCTCCCCCACCAACCCCATTCAGAAGTCTTCAGAGAGCAACCCCCCCCCTTGGCAAATTGCTAGATCCGCCCCTGATGACGCTCACAGTTTCATGTGAACACTTTCTTCTACCAGCCACGACGTTGGCTGGCAAAAAAAAAATTCTGGCTAAGACCTTGGTGCAAGTACCCCCAGGCAAGCCCGCTGCGGGCACTTGCGCCAAGCTAAGACCCTGCTTATATATATAGATTTTATTTTTTGACCCCAGTGACATAAAAAGGTGCCCATGACCCTAAAACTGCCCATAACAAGTTTAATGACGTATAAAGTCAAAGTCATCAATGCCATAGCGTGTCGTTTGAGCCTATATTTCCCACAAATTTGTCGTGATCGCTCTAAAAATCACTGACGTGAGAAAGCAACACCATGCAATTTTAATGATACCAAACTTACGTGTGTACTACAATGTTATCCTTTTTAAAGATACAAAAAATATTTTTCCACACTGACACTCCATTGGCAGCAAACACAGTTTTCGCAAATATACTAAAGCATGCGTCATAAGATGACGTAGTTGCCATGGCACCGAACGTGCTCTGAACAATAGATGCTCTATATTTGTACCAGCCACGAGCGCCATGGCAACTATAGAGCATTTCATTATCTGTGATTTAGTCTATTTGCGACAAAGTGTCTGTTGGCAATGGAGTGTCAGCATGGAAAAATATTATTTCTGTCTTAAAAAAGGATAACCTTGTAGTACACACGTAAGTTTGGTATCATTAAAATTACACGGTGTTGCTTTCTCACGTCAGTGATTTTTAGAGCAGTCACGACAAATTCGTGGAAAATATGGGCCGAAACGACACGCTACGGCATTTATGACTGACTTTAGGTTAAATGCAAAATGCCAAAAATGTATGCCTACCTTGGGCCGCAATGTCACTTTACAGCATTTACGACTTGGACTTTGTCATGTGACTTATTCACGAAATAGGTGACACAAGTGTAGTTTTAATGCATTAGCTGAATGCACTAATGCATTAAAGCCGGCCTACTTTGTATGATGTTCAGATGCCACCACTGTGATTTCGATATCTATCATGTCTATGGTCCACAGTTCTGAAAAATGCCTGACGGTCCAACTAAGTTGTTCTAACAAGCGATGACGCTGTTGCCTGGGACACCAGCGCAATCCTCCGACAGATGGCGACCCAGTCGGTGCCCGGAGGTTCGCTGGGAACCAGCCTGCCTGTCCGAAACCAGACCGCTGGTAACGGGCAAGCCTTTGGTAACGGGTATCCTCCATTTTAGAAAGGGCCGGAATTCCGGCCTTTTTCCCTAGTCGCCAAATTTAAAAAACATAACTGATGTTCCCATACTGCACCTCATAAGTGTTTCTATATACCTTCACGAAACCTCGCATTGTAATTTATCTAAGGAAATATCTAATTACGACATATGCTGACTTATAAGACAGGGTCTGACCTCGAAACTATGGAAAGCCAAAGTGGAATTTAATCGACTGATGAATACAACTGATCGTGAAACCTTGCGGACAGGAGACAGTATGAACATGATCAAGTTTGAGATTGCGGGTAGGTGTCAGACGCCTTACCACGTGTTTTAAATTATGAAAAAGAAAGAAAACAGTTACATACGTTTGTACGTGCGTGCGCGTCCGTCTTCCCTCCTTTGCAATACTTCATTTCAATAATGAACGTGTGTACAAACGTGTGTTTTAGATCTTTTCTAGCTGACCATTAAACACATGGAGTATGACCGAATTGTAGTACAGGATGTCATGTCATTTTGTGGTAAAAGGATGAAATTTGGCTCACATGTTAGAAATTCATGTCTAATCGAATTTAGATAAGTGTCGAGTCAGATTTAAATGGTGGACAATGTCACCAATTATAAGCGATATCTTGGACTCACAATAAGAAGGATAAAACTGTTATTTTGATGTCTGTCCATAGGTTTTTGTGTAAGCAAAGGTAAAATAAGTCCTCACTGGATATTCAAGAACAATGCATGAGCCATTTCCCTATATAAGGACCCTGCACCTCTTAGTTTCTAAGATATTGAGCATGTTTGCTGGCCTTTGTCCGCCATCGTGGAACTAGAGTTCCACCTAGATACACACAAATATCTTCTGTTTAATTCAGCGACCCCGAAAACCTATGCATAAACATAAATTATTAGTTCGATCGTCGATTTGCGAGATATTAAGCTTTTTTTGAGTAGTTTTTCCCGTCCAAAGCCGCCAGGGGTAAAGTCGACTTGACATTAGCTAAATTTAAATATAAGGATATTAAGGACAAGTGTGCTAACTTTCATGCTTTTACCACCAAATGCACAACTCGACATAATTTGTCGTTTAGCCGCTGAACTATCGCGGAATATAGGCAATGTTTCCGTTTCGTCAACACAATTATAACCCGTAATGACGACGAGGACGACATCAGCTTCGCATAATATTTGCCAAAATATCCTCCTTCAGGGCCAACAAATTCAATGTCTCTCTATTCCTAATCTCTATGTTTCATATGCTATGTGAAATCCAAATTATTATCCAATTTACTTCACATTGTAATATGTTTTTAAATAATAGGACATATGTCCAACTCATGTAAAGACGTGTATAGAACAATTTTACGGTTAATTTCTTGAAGATATGAAAATTCATTTTGGCTTGCCATAGCATCTGCACGAGGAGGCTTAAAAATTACTAGTTACCGGCCTAGTATGCTGCGAGCAGCTCTAGGCCGGTTCCCAGCCTATGCCCGGAGGCAGAGCCAGTGCCAAGCTCCCCGCACGGTGGCGCTACGCAAGCTAGCTTTTACCGCTGCTGTCGGCCGGGGGCAAATTTCAAGATTCTTGAAAAACGGTCAAATCAGCTGTAATTTCTTGCAACACTATAACTTTGAAGAATAAAGCATAAAAATAACGAACTTTGTGTATTTAATACAGCAAAAAACATCTTGTACCCTTTCAAAAAAGTTATAATTGTGACAGAACTCATTGTTTTCATCACCTGATTTTATGTGTTATTAGGCTTAGGCTGGGTCCCAGCACTAATTTGTACAAATGCGCGACACATTTTTCCTATTGATTTGCGCAGCGCCGCCCTGGCGAGCGAGTGTGAAAATGCATTGAGAACGTAGGCAACAACAGAGATATCATGGAGCCCTAGCGGAGTGAGTTGAAGGCAGTGAGCCAGTGCTCCCTCGTATGAGCGGCGGTACCAGCTCACCTGCTAGGCTCTTCCATAGGCGTTTTTGTAATATTCTGTGTATCTCTCGCGCCGGAGTCTGCCAGTTGTGATCTACCAGTTACAATATCTGCCACTTACTGAAAACGTTGAAACGGTTTCAGCAAGTGCTTCCGGGAGTGATACTCTCCTTCTCACTGTAGCACAGAGTTACGTGGTGGCACAGGCGCCGTAAATCAGCGGGGGGGGGGGTTCCCTTATAAACAAGATTTATAAGGGTTCCCCCCCCCCCCGCTGATTTACGGCGCCTGTGCGTGGTGGACATGGTGGGACATTTTAAGTGAGTATTCATTTAAATATGTAGAGAATTTGCATTAGATAACTTTGTTAAAAGAAAAACGCACTGGTCACGTCTGGACTGGTCATAGACACACAGGGGTACCGTAACCCTATTTCGCTCAACGCCGCGAGGGTTTATTGTAGTTCATTTTTTGATGGGCGATAATAGGGATGTGCATATGGTGGAAATCAGAGGCTCGAAATCAACACAACCTGTTTACCAACACTCTATGGACAGGATCGACGGCTGTACTACTAGCCCCAACCTTGTGACGTTGCTGCCGAGAACAACGCCACAAGTCCTACCGTTTACTTTTGCGTTGGAACAAAATAAAAAGTTGGGGAGAGTTTCAGTTTTAGTGGCAAAGTTGGGGAAAAGACTTACTTTACAAACGTACAATGACAGTTAGGTCATCGCACTGCATATATATGTTATGGGCATTTTGGGCACTGAGCTGACTGAGAGCGCATTCAAAAAGTCGCCATTGCAGTTGGAAGTCTGCGAAGTTTTCCTGAGATGGCCAAAGTTTTATATGCTGCATACCGAAAAATAATTTGTTACCGACTTTTTTTGAGCCGAGAAAACACCGATACTTTAGTGCGAGTCTAGTGGGGTAGCTTGTGGCCCTGTAAGGCTATACGAGTCCGAATACGTCGATTTAAAATGCAAAGAAAACATTTTTGCATTTTATACAATTCATGTTTGGAATCCGATGACAACACAGTAAACAACTTAAGGTCTATATTCCGTGATTGGTGGCATTTTTTCGCTTCAGTTTAACATGGGGGGCGGCTTCTCAAATTTTCGGTATTTGGTTATTGGGCACAGAACATGGCGGCAGGCATTTACAAAGGACCCCAGTCAACTGAAAGTTTTAGACGAAATACTTCATTTACAAGCAGAAATTTGCTATTCTTTGATGCAAATAGTTTTACTGCCATTCAAGCTCTGAAATGCATTAGCCAAACACTCCTCTCCATAAATAACAAATATTTCCCCGTCGTGAGAATGCGTCCAACAGGGCCAACCAACGTAAGGAGACGTGACTGTTGTCAGGCAAGGAGGGAGGTACGACTGGACGCCTGTTAAAACTGGCACGTAACGGGACTACTGTACTACCAGAACGGCCGTATGGTAGGAAACCATCTCCCTGGTCACCAGATACACATTTCCTCTTAATATAGGGCCTTTCTATCCCATATCATAGGCAACCCTATTCCCTAGCACTGGCCGACTCCCAATCTGCCGCTTACGCAAATTGGATTATTTGGGGCCCAGGTGGAAATAAGGCAATGTTTATGATGAGAAAACCATCTCCCTAGTCACTGGAGATGCATTTCCTCTCAATGTGGAGCCTTTCTATCCCATTCCATTAGCAAACCTATTCCCCAGCACTGGCCGACTCCCAATCTGCCACTTACGCAAATTGGACCCTTTGGGGCCCAGGTGGAAAATAGGAAATGTATATGATGGGAAACCACCTCCTTAGTAACCGCAGATGCATTTCCCCTCAATATGGGGCCTTTCTATCCCATTCCATAAGCAACCCTATTCCCCAGTACTGGCCGACTCCCAATCTGCCACTTACGCAAATTGGACTCTTTGGGGCCCAGGTGGAAATTAGGCAATGTATATGATGGAAAAAAACATCTCCCTAGTCACCGGAGATGCATTTCCTCTCAATGTGGGGCCTTTCTATCCCATTCCATTAGCAAACCTATTCCCCAGCACTGGCCGACCCCCAATCTGCCACTTACGCAAATTGGACTCTTTGGGGCCCGGGTGGAAATTAGGCAATGTATATGATGGGAAACCATCTCCCTAGTCACCGGAGATGCATTTCCTCTCAATGTGGAGCCTTTCTATCCCATTCCATAAGCAAACCTATTCCCCAGCACTGGCCGACTCCCAATCTGCCACTTACGCAATTGGACTCTTTGGGGCCCAGGTAGAAAATAGGAAATGTATATGATAGGAAACCACCTCCTTAGTCACCGGAGATGCATTTCCTCTCAATGTGGGGCCTTTCTATCCCATTCCATTAGCAAACCTATTCCCCAGCACTGGCCGACTCCCAATCTGCCACTTACGCAAATTTAACTCTTTGGGGCCAGGGTGGAAATTAGGCAATGTATATGATGGGAAACCATCTCTCTAGTGACTGGAGATGCATTTCCTCTCAATGTGGAGCCTTTCTATCCCATTCCATAAGCAACCCTATTCCCCAGCACTGGCCGACTCCCAATCTGCCACTTACCTAAATTGGACTCTTTGGGGCCCAGGTGGAAAATAGGAAATGTATATGATGGGAAACCACCTCCTTAGTCACTGGAGATGCATTTCCCATCAATATGGGGCCTTTCTGTCCCATTCCATGAACAACCCTATTCCCCAGCCCTGGCCGACTCCCAATCTGCCACTTACACAAATTGGACTCTTTGGGGCCCAGGTGGAAATAAGGCAATGTTTATGATGGGAAACCATCTCCCTAGTCACCGGAGATGCATTTCCTCTCGATGTGGTGCCTCTCTATCTCATTCAATAAGAAACCCTATTCCCCAGCACTGGCCGAATCCCAATCTGCCACTACGCAAATTGGAATCTTTGGGGCCCAGGTGGAAATTAGGCAATGTATATGATGGGAAACCATCTCCCTAGTCACCGGAGATGCATTTCCTCTCAATGCGGGGCATGTCTATCCCATTCCATAAATAACCCTTTCCAGAAATAAGGCAATGTTTATGATGGGAAACCGTCTCCCTAGTCACCGGAGATGCATTTCCTCTCAATGTGGGGCCTTTCTATCCCATTCCATTAGCAAACCTATTCCCCAGCACTGGCCGACTCCCAATCTGCCACTTACGCAAATTGGACTCTTTGTGGCCCAGGTGGAAAATAGGAAATGTATATGATGGAAAACCACCTCCTTAGTCACCGGAAATGCATCTCCCCTCAATATGGGGCCATTTCTATCCCATTCCATAAGCAACCCTATTCCCCAGCACTGGCCGACTCACAATCTGCCACTTACGGAAATTGGACTCTTTGGGGCCCAGGTGGAAATTAGGCAATGTATATGATGGAAAAACCATCTCCCCAGTCACCAGAGATGCATTTCCTCTCAATGTGGGGCCTTTCTATCCCATTCCATTAGCAAACCTATTCCCCAGCACTGGCCGACTCCCAATCTGCAACCTACGCAAATTGGACTCTTTGGGGCCTGGGTGGAAATTAGGCAATGTATATGGAAAACCATCTTCCTAGTCACCGGAGATGCATTTCCTCTCAATGTGGAGCCTTTCTATCCCATTCCATAAGCAACCCTATTCCCCAGCACTGGCCGACTTCTAATCTGCCACTTACGCAATTGGACTCTCTGGGGCCCAGGTGGAAAATAGGAAATGTATATGATGGGAAACCACCTCCTTAGTCACCGGAGATGCATTTCCTCTCAATGTGGGGCCTTTCTATCTCATTCCATAAGCAAACCTATTCCCCAGCACTGGCCGACTTCCAATCGGCCACTTACGCAATTGGACTCTTTGGGGCCCAGGTGGAAAATAGGAAATGTATATGATGGGAAACCACCTCCTTAGTCACCGGAGATGCATTTCCTCTCAATGTGGGGCCTTTCTATCTCATTCCATCAGCAAACCTATTCCCCAGCACTGGCCGACTCCCAATCTGCCACTTACGCAAATTGAAGTCTTTGGCGCCAGGGTGGAAATTTGGCAATGTATATGATGGGAAACCATCTCCCTAGTCACCGGAGATGCCTTTCCTCTCAATGTGGGGCATTTCTATCCCATTCCATAACCAACCCTTTCCAGAAATAAGGCAATGTTTATGATGGGAAACCGTCTCCCTAGTCACCGGAGATGCATTTCCTCTCAATGTGGGGCCTTTCTATCCCATTCCATTAGCAAACCTATTCCCCAGCACTGGCCGACTCCCAATCTGCCACTTACGCAAATTGGACTCTTTGTGGCCCAGGTGGAAAATAGGAAATGTATATGATGGAAAACCACCAACCTTAGTCACCGGAAATGCATTTCCCCTCAATATGGGGCCTTTCTATCCCATTCCATAAACAACCCTATTCCCCAGCACTGGCCGACTCACAATCTGCCACTTACGGAAATTGGACTCTTTGGGGCCCGGGTGGAAATTAGGCAATGTATATGGAAAACCATCTCCCTAGTCACCGGAGATGCATTTCCTCTCAATGTGGAGCCTTTCTATCCCATTCCATAAGCAACCCTATTCCCCAGCACTGGCCGACTTCCAATCTGCCACTTCCGCAATTGGACTCTTTGGGGCCCAGGTGGAAAATAGGAAATGTATATGATGGGAAACCATCTCCCTAGTCACCGGAGATATTTTTCCGCTCAATGTGGAGCCTTTCTATCCCATTCCATAAGCAACCCTATTCCCCAGCACTGGCCGACTCCCAATCTGCCACTTACGCAAATCGGACTCTTTTTGGGCCGAGGGGGAAATTAGGCAATGTTTATGATGGGAAGCCATCTCCCTAGTCACCGGAGATGCATTTCCTTTCAATGTGGGGCCTTTCTATCCCATTCCATTAGCAAACCTATTCCCAAGCACTGGCCGACTCCCAATCTGCCACTTACGTAAATTGGACTCTTTTTGGGCCGAGGGGGAAATTAGGCTTTGTATATTTTCGGAAACCATCTCCCTGGTTACCAGATACACATTTCCTCTTAATATGGGGCCTTTCTATCCCATTCCATAGGCAACCAAATTCCCCAGCACTGACCGACTCCCAATCTGGCACTTACGCACATTGAACTCTTTGGGGCCCAGGTGGAAATTAGGCAATGTATATGATGGGAAATCATCTCCCTAGTCACCGGAGATGCATTTCCTCTCAATGTGGGGCCTTTCTATCCCATTCCATAAGCAACCCTATTCCCCAGCACTGGCCGACTCCCAATCTGCCACTTACCCAAATTGGACTCTTTGGGGCCCAGGTGGAAAATAGGAAATGTATATGATAGAAAATCACCTCCTTAGTCACCGGAAATGCATTTCCCCTCAATATGGGGCCATTTCTATCCCATTCCATAAGCAACCCTATTCCCCAGCACTGGCCGACTCACAATCTGCCACTTACGGAAATTGGACTCTTTGGAGCCCAGGTGGAAATTAGGCAATGTATATGATGGAAAAACCATCTCCCCAGTCACCGGAGATGCATTTCCTCTCAATGTGGGGCCTTTCTATCCCATTCCATTAGCAAACCTATTCCCCAGCACTGGCCGACTCCCAATCTGCAACTTACGCAAATTGGACTTTTTGGGGCCTGGGTGGAAATTAGGCAATGTATATGGAAAACCATCTTCCTAGTCACCGGAGATGCATTTCCTCTCAATGTGGAGCCTTTCTATCCCATTCCATAAGCAACCCTATTCCCCAGCACTGGCCGACTTCTAATCTGCCACTTACGCAATTGGACTCTCTGGGGCCCAGGTGGAAAATAGGAAATGTATATGATGGGAAACCACCTCCTTAGTCACCGGAGATGCATTTCCTCTCAATGTGGGGCCTTTCTATCTCATTCCATAAGCAAACCTATTCCCCAGCACTGGCCGACTTCCAATCTGCCACCTACGCAATTGGACTCTTTGGGGCCCAGGTGGAAAATAGGAAATGTATATGATGGGAAACCACCTCCTTAGTCACCGGAGATGCATTTCCTCTCAATGTGGGGCCTTTCTATCTCATTCCATAAGCAAACCTATTCCCCAGCACTGGCCGACTCCCAATCTGCCACTTACGCAAATTGAACTCTTTGGGGCCAGGGTGGAATTTAGGCAATGTATATGATGGGAAACCATCTCCCTAGTCACCGGAGATGCATTTTCTCTCAATGTGGGGCATTTCTATCCCATTCCATAAGCAACCCTTTCCAGAAATAAGGCAATGTTTATGATGGGAAACCGTCTCCCTAGTCACCGGAGATGCATTTCCTCTCAATGTGGGGCCTTTCTATCTCATTCCATTAGCAAACCTATTCCCCAGCACTGGCCGACTCCCAATCTGCCACTTACGCAAATTGGACTCTTTGGGGCCCGGGTGGAAATTAGGCAATGTATATGGAAAACCATCTCCCTAGTCACCGGAGATGCATTTCCTCTCAATGTGGAGCCTTTCTATCCCATTCCATAAGCAACCCTATTCCCCAGCACTGGCCGACTTCCAATCTGCCACTTACGCAATTGGACTCTTTGGGGCCCAGGTGGAAAATAGGAAATGTATATGATGGGAAACCACCTCCTTAGTCACCGGAGATGCATTTCCTCTCAATGTGGGGCCTTTCTATCTCATTCCATAAGCAAACCTATTCCCCAGCACTGGCCGACTCCCAATCTGCCACTTACGCAAATTGAACTCTTTGGGGCCAAGGTGGAAATTTGGCAATGTATATGATGGGAAATCATCTCCCTAGTCACCGGAGATGTTTTTCCGCTCGATGTGGAGCCTTTCTATCACATTCCATCAGCAACCCTATTCCCCAGCACTGGCCGACTCCAAATCTGCCACTTACGCAAATTGGACTCGTTTGGGCCGAGGGGGAAATTAGGCAATGTATATTTTCGGAAACCATCTCCCTGGTTACCAGATACACATTTCCTCTTAATATGGGGCCTTTCTATCCCATTCCATAAGCAACCCTATTCCCCAGCACTGGCCGACTCACAATCTGCCACTTACGGAAATTGGACTCTTTGGGGCCCAGGTGGAAATTAGGCAATGTATATGATGGAAAAACCATCTCCCCAGTCACCGGAGATGCATTTACTCTCAATGTGGGGCCTTTCTATCCCATTCCATTAGCAAACCTACTCCCCAGCACTGGCCGACTCCCAATCTGCCACTTACGCAATTGGACTCTTTGGGGCCCAGGTGGAAATTAGGCAATGTATATGATGGGAAATCATCTCCCTAGTCACCGGAGATGCATTTCCCCTCAATATGGGGCCTTTCTATCTCATTCCATAAGCAACCTTATTCCCCAGCACTGGCCGACTCCCAATCTGCCACTTACGCAAATTGGACTCTTTGGGGCTCAGGTGGAAATTAGGCGATGTATATGATGGGAAACCACCTCCTTAGTCACCGGAGATGCATTTCCGCTCAATGTGGGACCTTTCTATCTCATTCCATTAGCAAACCTATTCCCCAGCACTGGCCGACTCCCAATCTGCCACTTGCGCAAATTGAACTCTTTGGGGCCAGGGTGGAAATTAGGCAATGTATATGATCTGAAACCATCTCCCCAGTCACCGGAGATGCATTTCCTCTCAATGTGGGGCCTTTCTATCCCATTCCATTAGCAAACCTATTCCCCAGCACTGGCCGACTCCCAATCTGCCACTTACGCAATTCGACTCTTTGGGGCCCAGGTGGAAATTAGGCAATGTATATGATGGGAAATCATCTCCCTAGTCACCGGAGATGCATTTCCTCTCAATGTGGGGCCTTTCTATCCCATTCCATAAACAACCCTATTCCCCAGCACTGGCCGACTCCCAATCTGCCACTTACGCAAATCGGACTCTTTTTGGGCCGAGGGGGAAATTAGGCAATGTTTATGTTGGGAAGCCATCTCCCTAGTCACCGGAGATGCATTTCCTTTCAATGTGGAGCCTTCCTATCCCATTCCATAAGCAACCCTATTCCCCAGCACTGACCGACTCCCAATCTGACACTTACGCACATTGAACTCTTTGGGGCCCAGGTGGAAATTAGGCAATGTATATGATGGGAAATCATCTCCCTAGTCACCGGAGATGCATTTCCTTTCAATGTGGGGCCTTTCTATCCCATTCCATTAGCAAACCTATTCCCCAGCACTGACCGACTCCCAATCTGACACTTACGCACATTGAACTCTTTGGGGCCCAGGTGAAAATTAGGCAATGTATATGATGGGAAATCATCTCCCTAGTCACCGGAGATGCATTTCCTCTTAATATGGGGCCTTTCTATCCCATTCCATAGGCAACCCTATTCCCCAGCACTGGCCGACTCCCAATCTGACACTTACGCACATTGGACTCTTTGGGGCCCAGGTGGAAATTAGGCAATGTATATGATGGGAGATCATCTCCCTAGTCACCGGAGATGCATTTCCTCTCAATGTGGGGCCTTTCTATCCCATTCCATAAACAACCCTATTCCCCAGCACTGGCCGACTCCCAATCTGCCTCTTACGCAAATTGGACTCTTCGGGGCCCAGGTGAAAATTAGGCAATGTATATGATGGGAAATCATCTCCCTAGTCACCGGAGATGCATTTCCTCTCAATGTGGGGCCTTTCTATCCCATTCCATTAGCAACCCTATTCCCCAGCACTGGCCGACTCACAATCTGGCACTTACGAACATTGAACTATATATGCGTTGGTATTCTCTTTGATGTGACTTTCCTCGCAAAACAAAAATGCAAAGCCAAATAGAAACATCTTTTTAATTTCTAATTTAATATAATAATTCATATATGTAAACAACGTCTTCTTAATGACCAAAATCTTATATTTTCGTCGCTAATGCTAATCTAATGCGTAGAAAAACACTTCTCTAGAAATGTAGACCCTTGCCATGCCAAAATAATCCAACTTTCATAGCAATCGCTGAAACCCCATCTGCCAGTTACGAAAATCTGACTCTTTGGGGGCCAAGGGGGAACAAACCAAGATAATTATTGGGAAATGTTTGGGTTTTTTTCAACTGTAATTAATTGTTATGTATTCATTTGCAGATGATGGCGAAACGCCAATCGCATTTCGAAAGAAATAGCCGCGGAGCCTGGCTGGACCAGGTGGTTCTGGCGAGCGAAGGTTTCGAATGTAATCTGTGTGATTCCCGTACAGGGTCCAAGTCAAAGCCTGGAACGTATGCCATGCTCAGGAAACACCTCCTTCTGAGACATATGAGAGGCCGGTCAACGAACCATATATTTTTAGGGTAGAGCTGCGAAGAGGATCTGCCAGAATTACGAGCTATCCGCAGAGTCGAAGTGATTTAATTGTTAGAGCTATCTGAGCAATCTTTTGTTTTGGTTTTGTTTTGTTTTTAAAAATTGTGCAATCTGTGTTTTATGGTATTAATTAATTAATTAATTGTTAAATCAACAAAATGTTAGAGCTATATCTGAGAAGTCTGTCTTTTTTGGTATTAATTAATGAATAAATTGTTAGAGCTATATCTGAGCAATCTGTGTTTTTTCGTATTTTTTACATAAGTATGACATGCATGGATATAATAGTATCATTAACTATTGATACAGTACATGGAGTAACGTCTTATTGAATGACGTTATCGGAGCCGAAAGTGGTCTTTCGCGACGTGGTTATTGCCTGCCAGCTACCATAAAAAAACCACGTCGTGACCACGTGATATCTCCACGTTCCAGCTACCATACAAAATCACTTTGAGGCCACGTTGTATTTCTAGGTGGTTTCGCCACGTGGTAGCCACGTTACAGTTGCCATACAAAACGCGTCGTGGCCACGTGGCCAAGTAACGCGTGCGCAACGAAAACGCCACGTGGTTTGGCTTGGGAATTGTTGCTATGAGGCCGCTGCTCCTTATTCATAAATTGGCCAAATCGAACACAGTAGGTGGGAAATATGGTACCACTATATTGACAGTTGACCAGCTGACAGTATACAGGGCGGGGGGGGGGGGGGGGTAAGGGGAGGGGGCTGATGTTCTCAGGTCACGAATAATAAATTTCTTTATTCACACTTCACGGTGAATTAAAATATGAACTCCCTGCATACAATAATGAGGGCCGATGTATTATATAAATTGGCGGTTTCCCGATTCCGGGCTATTTAATATCAAAATTCCCAGTTCACACTAAGAGGAAATCGTTGATCACGAGGGTCGGCAAATACCTCATTCCCAGTTCACGAAGAATTAATTTCCTCATTTTCCAGTTCAAGGTGAAATGAAAAGCTTATTCCCGAGGAAGGCAAATACCCCTTGTTCTGCCCATAACATGCCGGTGGTTATGGGGATTATGCTTTTGTATAACACTCGGCTTTGGACCAAGTACGTGATTGCCTATTACATAATTCGTGCGGCGTGTCAGTTCGCATATGACGCCTGATGTGCGGTTGACGTCGCCAGAGAAGTTCGGGCCAATAATATGAACGAGAGGTATATCGCCTGTTACCGTTTTGACAATCTCACAGTTGAAGTATAATTCTGCGTTATTAGCAAAGGATTATACGTAAAGACAAAATCTGCATAACCGAACGCACCACAGCACATATAACCAAAGGTGCAACAGTATCCAGATGTTTTTACCTTTCTTTTTATCAACAGGTCGAATAACTTTATATCATTTACCTCATCGGAATCCTTAGATGCATCAAGCAGTAGCACATATGGAAGGGAATCGGTTTTTACAAGATATGTGACAGTTTCTAAGAATGCAAAAGTTCATTAGTAGAGCTCCTTAGCGCAAAGCCGAAATGTTAGTAGTCTGTGCTTAGACTTTCGCTGCTTTTCTCTTGTAACATCCAGTCAGCTCTACAATTATCACCATTATTCAGGGATTGTTTTCCACCTTTGATAAGAGGTTGTATTGTGACAATGTTAAACAGGTGTGGCGTAAAAGCGTAGTAAATAGTTGAGAAAGTAAAAAGCATGGTTTTGTGCCCATAGAGCATGTTAGTAGGCCTAGGTCCGCTTCGTTGGTCTACCGCATAAATACGTTTATGGTTCACCATAAATGGTTACAACAACATTGTTATTCGATCACTTAAAGCTGCTTGTCGAGCCTTTCCCGCCAAATCTAAGCCCATGCGACATATATATCACAATTTGCAGAAAACTCGATTGTTTCACTTTATAAATACAGAAACCTAATAATCATCGCCGTTTCGGTTGTGATAAATCGTTGGATATACCGTTTGCTCGTTTTTCTATTTGCTTCTGAACATAACAAAAGCTGAATTTTCCCCTTTTCAATTTCCTATTTCACAAAAAGGTAAAGCAGAAGAAGGGCTTCGGCAATTTCTTTTCCCGTTTTGAAACATGAAAAAGCAAAAAAGGTGAAAGTCATCAGAAACCGTTTGGCCTTTTTGAAAGAAGCAAAGGAAAATAGGTAGCAGTCGCGCGATACCTTTTACCCTTTTGTAAAGTGCAAAACGGAAATAGGTTACACTAGCGCGATAATCTTTTAAAATATTTCTAGCGACATTATAATACCAAGACTCGAGTGGTATGAAAAAATAAAAATAAACTATTATTTTTTTCTTTAAATGACTGAAGTTATAAACCATACATTTCCCCTGACTGAGTGTTCATATTATCGATTGATTATAAACTGCGAACGAAATCCTTGGCCAGCAGTGTACCATCCACGATGAACGGATTGTTGTTGTGTGCAAAAGCAGAGAGCGGGGGATGATTTATTCCTGCAACCCTCCCAACACAATCCCACAATTTATTACGTAATGCCCTGTGCACCTGGTGCCCAGTGAGACGGTTTCCCACCATTTACGTTGCCTAATTTCCGAATGGACCCCAAAGAGTCCAATTTGCGTAAGTGGCAGATTGGGAGTCGGCCAGTGCTGGGGAATATGGTTTCTTATGGAATCGGATAGAAAGATCCAATATTGAGAGGGAATGTATCTCTGGTAAGCAGGGAGGGGGTTTCCCACCATACACTTTGCTCAACTTTCCCCTGGGCTCCAAAGAGTCCAAATTGCGTAAGCGGCGGCAGATTATGAGTCGGCCAGTGCTGGGCAATAGGGTTGCTTATGGAATGAGAGAGAAATGTCCCATATTGAACGGAAATGTATCTCTGGTAGGTAGGGAGGCGCTTTCCCACCATATAAATTACCTCATTTACCCCTGAGTCCCAAAGAGTCCAATTTGCGTAAGTGGCAGATTGGGAGTCGGCCAGTGCTGGGGAATAGGTTTGCTACTGGAATAGGATCAAAAGGCCCCATATTAAGAGGAAATTTATCTCTTGTGGGTAGGCTGGGAGGCGGTTTGTCTATATATACTTTGCGTAATTTCCCCCTGGACTCCAAAGAGTCCAATTTGCGTAAGTGACAGATTGAGAGTCGGCTAGTGCTAGGGAATATTGTTGCTTTTGAAATGGGAGAGAAAAGCCCTATATGGAAAGAAAATGTATTTCTGGTAGGCAGGGAGTTGGTTTCCCATCAAATACATAGCTTAATTTCGCCCTGGGCCCCAAAGAGTCCAATTTGCGCAAGTGGCAGATTAGGAGTCGGCCAGTGCTAGGGAATAGGATTGCTTATGGAATTGGAGAGAAAGGCCCCATATTTAAAGGAAATGTATCTCTGGTGGGACGGGTAGGGAGGCGGTTTCCCACCATATGCATGGCCTACTTTTGCCCTGTGCCCCAAAAGGTCCAATTCGCGTAAGTGGCAAATTGGGAGTCAGCCAGTGCTGGGGAATAGGGCTCCTTATAAAATTGGATAGGAAGGCCCCATATTGAGAGCAAATGCATCTCTGGTGGGTAAGGAGGCGGTTTCCCACCATATACATTGCCGAAATTCGCCCTGTGCCCCGAAGAGTCCAATTTTCGTAAGTGGCAGATTGGGAGTCGGCCAGTGCTGGGGAATAGGGCTCCTTATAAAATTGGATAGAAAGGCCCCATATTGAGAGGAAATGCATCTCTGGTGGGCAAGGAGGCGGTTTCCCGCCATATACATTGCCCAATTTTGCCCTGTGCCCCAAAGAGTCCAATTTGCGTAAGTGGCAGATTGGGAGTCGCCCAGTGCTTGGGAGTAGGGTGGCCTATATAATTGGATAGAAAGGCCCCATATTGAGAGGAAATGCATCTCTGGTGGGTAGGGAGGCAGCCTCCCACCATATACATTGCCCACTTTTGCCCTGTGCCCCAAAGAGTCCAATTTTCGTAAGTGGCAGATTGGGAGTCGGCCAGTGCTAGGGAATAGGGTTGCTTATAAAATTGGATAGAAAGGCCCCATTCTGAGAGGAAATGCATCTCTGGTGGGTAGGGAGGCGGTTTCCTACCATATACCTTGCCGAAATTCGCCCTGTGCCCCAAAGAGTCCAATTTTCGTAAGTGGCAGATTGGGAGTCGGCTAGTGCTGGGGAATAGGGCTCCTTATAAAATTGGATAGAAAGGCCCCATATTAAGAGGAAATGCATCTCTGGTGGGTAAGGAGGCGGTTTCCCACCATATACATTGCCCACTTTTGCCCTGTGCCCCAAAGAGTCCAATTTGCGTAAGTGGCAGATTTGGAGTCTACCAGTGCTGGGGAATAGGGTTGCTTATAAAATTGGATAGAAAGGCCCCATGTTGAGAGGAAATGCATCTCTGGTGACCAGGGGGGTGGTTTCCTACCATATACCTTGCCGAAATTCGCCCTGTGCCCCAAAGATTCCAATTTTCGTAAGTGGCAGATTGGGAGTCGGCCAGTGCTAGGGAATAGGGTTGCTTATAAATTTAGATAGAAAGGCCCCATATTGAAAGGAAATGCAGCTCTGGTGGGTAGGGATCGAGGCAGCTTCCCATCATATACATTGCCCACTTTTGCCCTGTGCCCCAAAGAGTCCAATTTTCGTAAGTGGCAGATTGGGAGTCGGCTAGTGCTAGAGAATAGGGTTGCTTATAAAATTGGATAGAAAGGCCCCATTCTGAGAGGAAATACATCTCTTGTGGGTAAGGAGGCGGTTTCCCACCATATACATTGCCGAAATTCGCCCTGTGCCCCGAAGAGTCCAATTTTCGTAAGTGGCAGATTGGGAGTCGGCCAGTGCTGGGGAATAGTGCTCCTTATAAAATTGGATAGAAAGGCCCCATTCTGAGAGGAAATGCATCTCTTGTGGGTAAGGAGGCGGTTTCCCACCATATACATTGCCGAAATTCGCCCTGTGCCCCGAAGAGTCCAATTTTCGTAAGTGGCAGATTGGGAGTCGGCCAGTGCTGGGGAATAGTGCTCCTTATAAAATTGGATAGAAAGGCCCCATGTTGAGAGGAAATGCATCTCTGGTGGGTAAGGAGGCGGTTTCCCACCATATACATTGCCCAATTTTGCCCTGTGCCCCAAAGAGTCCAATTTGCGTAAGTGGCAGATTGGGAGTCGGCCAGTGCTTGGGAGTAGATTGGCTTATATAATTGGATAGAAAGGCCACATATTGAGAGTAAATGCATCTCTGGTGGGTAAGGAGGCAGTTTCCCACCATATACATTGCCCACTTTTGCCCTCTGCCCCAAAAAGTCCAATTTGTGTAAGTGGCAGATTGGGAGTCGGCCAGTGCTAGGGAATAGGCTTGCTTATAATATTGGATAAAAATGCCCCATATTGAGAGGAAATGCATCTCTGGTGGGTAGGGAGGCCGCTTAATTCCCACCATATACATTGCTCAGTTTTTCCCTGTGGAATATAGGGTTGCTTATGGAATGGGATAGAAAGGCCCCATATTGAGAGGAAATGCATCTCTGGTGGGTAGGGAGGCCGCTTCCCACCATATACATTGCTCAGTTTTTCCCTGTGGAATATAGGGTTGCTTATGGAATGGGATAGAAAGGCCCCATATTGAGAAGAAATGCATCTCTGGTGACCAGAGATGGTTTCCTACCGTATACATTGCCTAATTTATCCCTGGGCCCCAAGGAGTCCAATTAGCGTAAGTGGCAGATTGGGAGTCGGCCAGTGCTGAGGAATAGGTTTGCTTATAGAATGGGAGAGAAAGACCCTATATTGGGAGGAAATGTATCTTTGGTGGGCAGGGAGGGGGTTTCCCACCATATACTTTGCTTAACTTCCCCCTGGGACCCAAAGAGTCGAATTTGCGTAAGTGGCATATTGGGAGTCGGCCAGTGCTGGGAATAGGGTTGCTTTTGGAATGGGAGAGGAAGGCCCTATATTGAACGAAAATGTATCTCTGGTGGGCAGGGAGGGGGTTTTCCATCATATACATTGCCTAATTTGGCCCTGGCCCTGGGCCCCAAAGAGTCTAATCAGCGTAAGTGGTAGATTGGGCCGGTGCCGTGGAACATTATTACTCATACAGCGCCCCCCCCCCCCCCTCCCCCGCTCGCTCCCCGGCATAAGTGGCAGACAGACAGTAACTGGCATACGCCGCGGCTCTCTCCATAAATGCCACATCATAACTGGTAATTCAAAACTGGCAGACTCCAGCGCGCGCCAACACTTACTTGCACGTAGCCGTAAACAAAGTTTGAATACGATCGTAGCGATTTAATCTGCAGTGCATTCGGAACTGCATCAACGATGAACTTCTGCTAAGAGTTTGGCGCTGACATCGTAGACTTTAAAGTCAAGATTTCGAGTTTGCAAGTTACGTCCTCGACCAGACTGCGAAAGAGGTGTGTTGCTTTGTGATTAGCCCCGTATGATATGGCATTCTTGGTTTCACAGAAGAATTCTTGGTGGAAGTAGTAACTGGCGCAAATGGGACTACAGTAGCTTACCAGTGCCTATAGTCGGCGCGTTTAATCAGTTGTTAATATCTGCCGCCCCGCTTTCGTAAATATTGTTGTCCGTGTACCATTTGCAGCGACGATTTATATATTTACCTGCGCCATTACACGAGACCCTTGTGATTTTAACTTACTTGAAAGTGTATCTTCTTTAATATCAGCACAACACGATAGTCTCTAGCATAAAGTATAGCAGACGAAAGCGTGTTGACAGCCGCCTTTTTATGACGTCGTAAGGTGAAGGTCATATTACTGCATTTTCATTGGTTAATATAAGTAAGCCCACGGAAGAGTCTAATATCAGGCACTACAAAAGGGGACAGAGCATTATGTACCCATGCAAAGTTTTTATACTAACAGTAATTTTAGCGTCTCAAAGCAAAAGCAATGCAAAAGGAATGAGTTTGTAGCTTCAATGTTCATATATATGAGAGGAACTATAAACGCATGTAAGCTTAATTCAAGTTACGGCTTGACATTGACACAACCTAACCCCCCTGCCCAAAATACCAGCAATACTATCGCCCACATACATGACAGATGACAAGGTAAACAGAGCGACGGCCATAGCTAAACTTATCCGCTTCGTTTGCGTGAAAGTCATCATGTTAGTATCATGTGAATTCTTTTGACAACAGGACTGTGAGTACGCCAAATTCTGTTGGGTCTTTGGTTCAAGTTGACAAATATAAACTGATTTTAGCCTTGTCAATGAAACATTTCGTGTCAAATTGTTAAAAAACGAGGCGGCAAATAGTTTCCGTGCCGACTATAAGTTACTGACTAAAGTCAAAGTCATAAATGCCGTAGACACACGTTTCGGCCTATATTTTCCGCGATTGTACTACGATCGCTCTATAAATCACTGACATGAGAAAGCAACACTAGACCATTTTAATGATACCAAACTTACGTTTGTACTGCGATGTTATCCTTTTTTATGACAAAAACAATATTTCTCCATGCTGACACTCCATTGCCAACATTGGCAGCAGACACACTTTCGCAAATAGACTAAATCCTAGTCCCATATGAGACAGTTGTTGCTACACACAACAGTCTCATGTCCGCATGTAGAAAATGAGCGTGTAAGATCTGTTTTTGTTGGCGACTAAGTGTTGTTAACCGCACGATCCATCAAACCCTTGTCATTTTATACTCTGATACCTTAACTTCACATTAACCACAAAAACCACATGCATATGAACGAACAAAGTATCGCATTACTATCAAATCGGTTGAAATGAGACTTTCTTGTTGTTTACCGCTGCATTTCATATTTGGTCATTCTTCACCAGCGGCTTTCGCCAGGTGGCGTTTCGCTTATTGCGTGTCAATGGCTGCGTGTATGAAGCGCCACCAAGCGAATGGTGCGGTTTTAATGACATGCACGCATGCGCAGTATCTCCACTGGGTGGGCAAGGCGGCGGACAGAACTGAGTTGTCCGCTGCTTCGAAAAATCAACAGACGATATCGTCGTAATCACGGAGACTTCAACCAAAATAACAAGATAAGTTGTAAGATGCATACTTTTAGAAACTATTGCCATACCCCAAAAAGTTCTCGCCATCAGCACCGCTTCTCGCAACACGTGTTTGTAAAATGCCGTACAGGATTTGATAGACTGGACATGTGGCGTTGTTTCCCAACAACGCCTCATGGGGCTAGACTAAATCCCAGACAATGAAAGGCTCTATAGTTGCCATGGCATCCTTGTGCCTGGTATAAATATAGAGCATGTATTGTTCAAAGCATGTTTGGCGCCATGGCAACCATCATTTTATGACGCGTGTTTTAGTATTTTGGCGACACAGAGCGTTTTCTGCCAATGGCGTGTCAGCATTGAGAAATATTCTTTATGTCATAAAATAGGATAACATCGCAGTACAAACGTAAGTTTGGTATCATTAAAATGGTCTAGTATTGCTTTCTCACGTGAGTGATTTTGAGAGTGATCGAGGCAAATTCGTGGAAAATATAGGCCGAAACGTGTGTCTACGGTATTTATGACTGACTTTACTGTCAAAGTTTGTGGCAAGCCCGCTTTCTAGGGGCACAACAGTGTCCATGCAAAGTTCTTTAGATGCCAGTCAGGAATCGACTGTAGCTTTGGTGTATGCCTGCGTGGGCTGATGGACATTTAGGCCGCTGTGGAGGGGAGGGGGTTGCGTTGGTGTGGGGGGTACGGTGTGGGGGGTTTGGTGGTCATGTTTGAAAGGGTGGAGGCATGCCCAGGTCAGGTGGGGATTACAATAGACGACAGCTGGGTGTTAAGCACTGAGCCGTGCAGCTGGTTGTTATTCGTTAATCGGCTTAAAAAAACATCATGGACACCTATATACGCTATATACCCTATATTTTATTCAACGGATTCAACACATATGTACATCTACGGGGTCACCCGGAGTCCCTCCATCTGTGTGGCGTCACCAGGGGTCCCTCCATCACCAGGGGTCCCTCCATCACCAGGGACGCCAGGGACCAGCAGCATCCAGGGCGTCCGGGACGTCATCGGCGTCAGGGACGGCCGTGTCAGCGTCACCGGCATCAGGGATGCAACCGTTACACCTCAATCCTTCCTGACGAGGTCTAACATTATCGTTGCAACAAATACATCGGTCAGGTTTATCCATGTCAGCCATGTGACGGTCAGATCGATAGAGATGGCTATGAGGTAACGTGGGATTGTGTGGGGCATTTATACCTCCACAGTGGCCCGGGTTAGCTATACACCAGAAGGTGTGAACGTTACAAATGTATTGCTATGTACCAGAAGGTGTGAATGTTACAAATGGATTGCAATACAGTGTAAACGTTTCAAGTGACACCGAGCATATCGGGGTATAACACCTGGCTTCTGAAGGTTGGGGCCGTTATGAATGGATTGCAATACACCTCATGGTGTGAACGTTTCAAGTGACACCGCGCATATCAGGATATAACACCTGGCTTCTGAGGGTTGGGGCCGTTATGAATGGATTGCAATACACCTCATGGTGTGAACGTTTCAAGTGACAGGAAGAGGGTACAGCGTTTATTTGCATCAATTTGTACGTGCTCCCGTATTTTTGCACCCAGTATATACTTGGCGAGACAAGCAATACGAACGAACAAAAGGAGGATGGTACAGCGTTTATTTGCATCAATTTGTACGTGCTCCGAGGCCCCGCTCTCCCCTATCGCTAATTGGCCTGAAGCAAAACAATGACTGTTTGATCGGTTCACCCTTCAGCCTCCGCTTAATCCCTAATTCCCTCTGCCTAACACCACCCGTGGCTATTCGTATGGGTCTGTATGAATAAGCCATGTGACTATTCGTATGGCACATGGTCACATGACGTGTAGATTAATAGACTTAGTCTGCCGTGTTATTTGTAATGAGGAATCGGAGTCGAGTGCCAAATGAATAGTTTGCCGTATTATTGGTCTTAGTGAAGAATTATTCATCTCTATCTAAATAGAGCCAAGTGCCATATGAATAGTCTCCTGTATTATTGGTCTATGTGAAGAATTAAATCATTTCTGTATTTATATAGAGCCGAGTGCAGACCCGGATCTGCCATGTTATTGGTATATGAAGAATTAAATCATCTCTATATCTATATATAGATAGAGCCTTGTGCCGTATGAATAGACTCCCATATTATTGGTCTATGCGAAGAATTAAATCTTCTCTATATCTATATCAAGCCGAGTGCCATCCCGGGTCTGCCGTGTTATTGGTACATGAAGAATTACCTTCTGTTTATCTTTGACATACAAAAGGGGTGAATGGACCTTGATAAAGCTAAGAAATGGGATAAAAACATCCAAATTGATAAACCTACACAACTGTATTCGCCATTTGCACCTCAGCATGCATGCGCATGAGCTAACACAGTGGAAGTCCATCCTCACTGGCCCAAAACACTATGACATATTTAGATGCGTCTAGAGAAGTCGTGTGATTTGTGGATGTTTCTACCCCTTTTCTTAGACTAATCAAGGTCCATTTACCCCTTTTGTGTGTCAAAGGTGAGATTTAGCACTAATGCTTTGTTTGATTTTATTTTTGAATGCCTGACAACAATGGTATATTTTTAAATATCTGATGTTTGTCAGGCCTCTCTGAGATGTTGCATACTCTGTTATTATATATAGATAGGAGCATATTGATTCAAGTGCTCGTGGGTAGGCCTATTGATAATTATTGTAATTTAGACCTTTTAAAGCAATATATTCCATAATTTTTTGTATTACCAACATCTTCTCCATAGCAAATAAGTACATTCTGCCTTGGTGTAAAATGATACGGCTGCCGTCAACCTTGCACCAAATGCAATAAGTTAATTGTGCCAGACAGAAACTTGATACTGGGTAGGTACGACAGTAATTAAAAAACATGCAGTAAGAGCCAGGAGAGCCAGCCACTGGTGTGACACTTGATAAGAGCTTTGATTGGAGAGGCAGAGGTGAATGTTGTTAGTAGTTGCTACTGCTTGTATGCATAATTAATTGGCTTGGTAGGGGCCAGGGGAGCCAGCCACTGGTGTGACACCTGATAAGAGGTGCGATCAGAGAGGGAGAGGAGAATGTTATTACTAGTCACGACTGCTTGTATAAACAATTAATTGGTTTCATTAGTGGGACAGGATTAAGCAGGGATATGCAGGGGGGGGGTTGAGAGGCCAAAGTCTGGGTGCGGCTTATAATATATGATAATCGATATGATCATACAGGGTTCCCACAGGTCAGGGAAAATTATGAAAACAAATTCCCTGCAGGGAAAAATCAGGGAATTTCATTTTCAAGACAAAATCAGGGAAAAATCAGGGAATTTCAGAAGCCTAGATGGCATGTTGGTCACTTTTCAATCCCAGTCAGTACTAATATATAGAAGGCAATGAATTCCCTGTCTTATATAGTTATGAATATCTGAATGAGTAAATAGTTATAGACCTGATCTTATACGATTCTGCAATGGCACGTATGCCATAAGTCGTTCTCTTGCTACCATTTTTGTTCTTGCTTACGGACTCACTGCATTGAGACTTGATTTAAAGGTGGTGAACCTTTCCAATTTGTTCTTTGTTCAAAATGCAACTTTGACTTGATTTACTTCTGGTGCTTTTCTGCAATTAGCAAAGATCATAAAACATATCTCTACTAAATGTGGCCAGTAAACATGGACATATCTATAATTAAAGACTGTGCTTGACGCCAAAACGAATTTGAGCAAGCTTTGTCTCAGAGCTTTTGATTAATTGATGTCCACAGAACACAATTTGGCTTTGTTTGTTATGTTGTACGAGGTGTGTTGCATTTAAATGCATTCCATCCACACATATATAGCAGTTGTCGGTGTTAGCAGACAGTAATATTGATGACGTAAAAGACGATTTTTTTTTTTTTTCGTGCGAATTTTGGGGATGTGGTTAGTTAGAACTGTGTGCCAACTAAGTCAAGAATCAGGCCATGCTCCTCGCATTGCTCTGCTGTGGGTGATTTGTGTGAAGCAAATTTCATAGAGGGCTCACTAAAACTCTGGGGGCGGTACTTAATACATTGCTGTGAGCGGGAGGATTCCGCTGTAAAGCCAAAATCTGCTCGGTCGAGGCTTTGCCCACAAAATTCACCACCGGTTGGGGCATTTTACGGCCAAAATCAGCTCGGAAGGGATATTTTTTCGCAAGTTTTCAAATACCCGCTCTATATGGGGTATCTTTTTCATCATAAATATCCGCTCCCTCAGGCATCAAGGGGTATCCGCTGAACCCCCCCACCACATTCGTATAACAGTGCCCCCCAAGCACCGAAACCCCCACAAACTTCACGTCCTGGACTGTATAAATGCTTTTCGATTACTCATTGAAACTTTCAATGGCTCAGGGGAAAATCAGGGAATTTGTTTTTGTGTTTCGTGTGGGAACCCTGTCATAAAGACCTAGTTGTTTGCAATCTGTAAACAAAAATCCAGTACAATTAGTACCCCTTTCCCGGTTGCTCCATTGCAGAAATCTTGTTTGCACTCTGAACTGAAGTCTCGTGCCAGTGGCTACCAACCAGGGTGTGAGGTGTCTGGGAGGGAGGGGTAATTACTTGCCTCGCTGACAGGAGGTGAAGCCTGGGATGGGTCGGTGGGGTCGGATTAAGTGCAGGTGGCTTGGGGATGGAGGGTGCAAATGTGACATGACGCAGCGAGAGAGTGAATAATGGCACATCGGCTAATTGCCTTCTACACTGGCTGAACGATATGTCAAGTTTCATATCAAAACTTCTTGCAAGTAATATCACAATCTCTTATATATATACATGATCAAGAATTAGTCACCTCAGATAGATTAGATGATTGGGTAATCGGGACCTACCAGGACTTACAGGAGCAGTGAAATTGTTAGGAGTCGACAGTTGGCATCTGTCTGTGTGTATATAATAATTATGACAGATTCCAACTTGTTTGAGTCATCAGATTATACAACATACCGTCATTTACGTATGTTTTGGAACACCAAAAATGTCCCTATGTTTTGGAACACCCCCAATTTTGGAAAAAATAATTATTTTTTGTGGCTCTATGTTTTAGTACACCACAGATGGTGGGCAATTTTTTTGTATCAATGTTTTAGTACACCCTAATTTTCCGGAAATAGATCTATTTACTTAGGTCGCGGCCGTGAAGATATATAAGACATATAACATTGAAATCGGTCTCAATAGGGCAATGGGGGAGTATCAACCTCCGATCCAGCACCCTCCCAACTTTTGGGCATCAGTTCCCACGCTTACCGCCCATCCAATATCGCTTAAGCTACTCAAATGGGTAATATTGTAAAGGAGTTGTGTTCGTTTCGGGGCATATCAAATGTCAATCAAAACTCGCGGTGGTACCCGCGCGTTCATTGTATATATGTCTGTGCTGCCTGACTGACCGCCTCTCCCTGCACCCCCTTCCACCCCCCTCCCCCCGACTCGCATACATTGTTTTATTTCTGCGGGATGTGTTGAACCTCTAAAATGACTTATAGGACAACACAATATATCCTCCAGTAGTTGTGAGCCAAATGGGGCGACTGTTTAGAATGTGAACATAAATAGGTAGTTCAAACTCTGCTGTGGCCATGTCTGTGTGATTGCAGGATAATGATCCCATGTCCTTCTTCTCAAAGAGTTGAAGGTTACCCTGCAGACATGTTCCGCTGTTGCCTTCTTTCTCTCTTGACGCGATATGACCAGAATTTGTTAAAGCATCCTGAATATATAACCATCTTACTGTTGATGCATCTTTAATTGACTGTCCTTGTGTCATCATAAGAAATGTACCTACTGGTAGGCCTTTCTCTTTACAGTTTCAAAGATGAGAAGAGAATAAGGAGCTTCGTACATTTAAATGCACCAAGAAAGATGTACTTCCCAGTTGGTTGGCCAAAACAGCTTGATGCTGAACAGAATGGAGCAACATTGACTCATATATGTACCAGCCAAGACAGGCTATTTTTTGCAGTCCTCACAAAAAATGCATTATCTGTTTGGTACTGTAAGGTCAGTTCCCCAAGAAGCTTTGCTCATAATATTCGTTTTGGTCTTTAATTTTGATCACTGTCGTGCATATTCAGGTACTGAAATATTAGCAAAAAATCACCTACAGTGTTAAAACCAAGAACTGACAGAAAGAAGTATACCCCAACATTAACATCTAAGTGTTCCAATGATCTTTTCTTCAGCCTGCCGTCCGCATTGTAAGCTTCAGACGTTCGGATAACTCTGTATGTGAATTTGGGACCAATGTGATATCAAAATGGAAGGCGGATAACACAATGGTAGCAGTCACAGTAAGTATTTTGAAGTGCCTTTTATATCTTGAAGTATAAAATGTCTGCATGCTAATTTACTCTTCAAGAGTTTTAATGTTAAGTTCAATAGTAAGCCAATTCTCCTCTTAACCTTGTTTTATCATGCTAACAAGAGAAGCTCATTTAGCATATTTTCCCCTCTACCTCGCCTGTTCCTCAGACGTCCAAAGGGTACATTCTGTTCTACAATGTGGAGATTGACCCAAAGAACAAGTCATCCATATTATTTACACAGCAAGAAGATAGGTAAGCTGGCACTTGATGCTTCTCGTCTTCCGCTATTATTAGTAGTCTCTTATTCGGGTGTCGAGTAATCATAATCGATTACAACATTGGAATTAACATAACCCCCACAGACATAACTCCCAGGAACGTAACCTCCACAATCATAACCCACAAAAATATAAAACCAACAGACACAACCGACAGGAATATAACCCCAACAGACACAACCTTCAAGAACAAAACCCCCACAGACATTACCCCTCGGAACATAACCCCCACAGACATTACTCCCAGGAACGTAACCTCCACATACATTACTTCCAGGAACGTAACCTCCACAGTCATAACCCTCAGAAATATAACCCCAACAGACACAACCCACAGAAATATAACCCCAACAGACACAACCCACGGGAACATAACCTCCACAGACATAACCACTAGGAACATAAACCTCACAGACGTTACCCCCACGCACATAACCTCCACAGACATTATCTCCAGGAACGTAACCTTCAGGAGCAGAACCTCCACAGACATAACCTCCATAAAAAACCTAACCACCACAGACATAGTTTTTTTTGTAGAGTAACAAGGTATAGCGATTATGCCAGTCTTGTAATATTGATTGTTTGTGTGTTTCATTTCATTTAACGCCTATTTGCATGGCAGCGATCTACCTTTAAGAATCTGGTGTACCCAAAATGTGGATAGAAACAAATATACAGCCCGGCCCCCCATTTTTCAAAAATTGGGTGTGTACCAAAACATTTGTAGACATCTAGGTATTAAAACATAATAAATGACGGTAATCTGACTGAAATAATTGTTACAGAGGCAGCAATCACAAGGAGTTGGTTGAACACTGTGTTGGAGAACAGATTCCTGCTCTTAAGTTGACCCAGTCTGCTTACATTCAAGTCTTGGGTGGAGTCAAAGGGTTTGTATTCGTAGCGATCGTAAATTTCTGCCTTAGCAGTTTTGTTTTGTTACTGATAGTAATTTTTAACGGAATAGTGACTTTGAAATAATCTCTATGTGTAAGACTTTCCAAAATGTATTTTGGCTTTTCATTTTAGTTTGGTATGCTTGAGAGAAGAGCTCATGGTCGCCACCGGAAACGGTCGATTGCAGCGGATCAAGTGGGATGGCGTTGTTAATGTAGACATGACCATAGAACTCGGGACCATTCCGTTTGCTGTGGACCTGCAGCACTCCAGAGGTATTATTTCTAATATGAGAAGCCATTAGTAGACTAGAACGTTTTTGTCCTGCTGACCTACACAACTACCTCTGCGAGATTTCTAGCCCCTCGCTTTTGGTAAAAGTAGCTTAAATGTTGGTGCCACGCTGCCTGTTAAATCAATTAAGATAATAAGTAAGAATGTGTTTCAATAACAGGTTAGGCCTTTATTCCTTTAAATCACTACAAACGCATATAGTCCGGCCAGTTTATTTCTTTGAGTATGGCATATAAGCGCTATTTGGTTTTGGATTGTTGTATGATGTGGCAAGATTTACTCTATGACGCAACGTTCCTTTCTCTTACAATTCAGTTAGGAAGCCGTGAAGTACACTCAAAAGATTACCCCACACCCCATTATACACTGAAAATAAAGCGGGGAACAACCGGAGAATAATATGACCTAAAGTTGCTTTTGGCCTATTACTAACTGTGTAATTAAATTTTAGCATCACTATTGTTTGTCTTCACTTGCATAATAATACATGTATGATTCCATTTACAGCATCTCAGCTCAGCGATCCAGAGGTCCACGTGACCCACTTTCAATACAGTCCTCTTCTTGGTGGCTTCGCTGTAGTCTTGTCCAATGGACGTGCCGCTTTTATCACAGCCAGTACACTAAAGTTTGAGCCGATGGTAAGAGCTCTAGGTCGTTCCATTATTCGTGGAGATGGCTTAGTGGTTTACGCGCGGCATCAATCCTTCCTTGATTTAATTTGTTAGTCCGCTCCCTGCTATCTCGTTATTACAGGAGTATCCTGCGCTCTTGGTCATTTTCGTATCGCCCCCGTGTGGTGTCACTTGGATGTGGAGTCTCGGAGTAGTTCGATAGACGCCAGCATCTCCCAGGAAAACGCCATCACATACAATACCGGGCCTGATAGTGCGACTGGTCCAGAATCACGTATAATGTGGACTTGTCTATATTCTCCCAACACCTACAGTCTTTTTCTTGTGAATTCTGTGCTTGCATTGCCTATTCAATTACCTAGTGCTTAGATGCGTACGAAAAAGCAATTTCCATTACCGGGTAACTGTTATATGTAGGTAAAATTTAAAAAAGTACTATTTCAAAAAAGCTTTGCACAAAAATCTAACTTAAATTTTACAATTCCACAATTTAAATGAAATAAATCCTTAGTTTTGAAGACAAATGTTTTGTCTGCAGCAAGTGGTCGGAGTCTGGGCTCAAGAGATGTCTTGCGCGACGGCTGTGGCCGTCAATCATAAGTACACGCTCATGGCATTCGGAGGACAACAGTGAGTCTGGAATTAATTTAATCATTTAGTTTAACAACACTTCCCATAATGTACACTGTTTACCTTCTGACCGTGCCTGTGTATATTTGGAAATGTTACCGTTAATCCTGAAAGTGAAGTTCTTGCCATGCAATTATTGAACTGGTGCGATTATTTATATTGCTTTCTTCCGTATGATTTTTGGTCTTGAATTACTTTTAGTCTTGAAAGATACTTTGTTTATTTGTACCTTGCAGTGGTCAGGGTATAGTTTATCACCTTGACGAGCTCACCGGTGCCTTGATGGTTTCTCACAAACTGGTTGTGTCTGATCGGGATTTTCCAGGTACGCCGGTTTGATATACATGTGTGCAACAAATGTAATATTCTCTGCTGATTTTAGAAGCATAAATGGTCGATAGGTGCTAATGGATGGATTGTTTTAAATTTCGTGTATAATTTACATAATTGACTCTGGTCCAGTGGCTATGCTTCTTCAGTCGTGATTTCACCTTCATTACTAACAGCTTGTTTATAGCCAAATGTGAAAGCAGGTTCAGTTGATCGGAGAAAGATAGGGAAGTTTGATTTGTCCAACGGGAAAAAGTACTTGTCCTTGTCCCACGTATCAAAATCACATAAACCTGGTTTGTGAGATAACTGAAACAGGTAGTTTATGACACATTCTGACACGCTACGCAAGTAACATATGTTCACATGTGTACATGGATGTATTCGATGCAGACGCGGGCCAGGTTTGCGGTGCGGTCAGACAGATGAAGTGGACGCCTGACGGCTGCGCCTTGGCCCTAACCTGGCAAAAGGGCGGCTTCTCTCTTTGGAGTGTCTTCGGGGCCCTACTTCTCCACTCTATGGGGCCTCAAGTCGTGTGAGATTATATACTTTTGCATAGTAGTCAGTGAAAATATACGTTAAAATGGGTATTTCGTTTCCATATGTTGAAATCGGAATATAAGTCGGTCCAAGGTCTTCCTCCAAAGCATTATCCGTTTTATTTAATCTCTTTTGCATATTTAAAAATGTTCTCGTCATGACAAAATCTTAGACGTTGGTCTAATCTTTACGCGGATATAAATAAAATCATTTCTGAATGTGAATGGTAAGGCGTCAACCGTCGCAAGAAACAAAAAACATGCTACTATAATTTATATTTTCATGTACCTTTTACTGGATGATCTACTGTTTCCTTTGGCGGCTGACCTTAATGATTTTGACTTGCAGAGGCTGTCTCTCTGATGACATCCCTGCCAGGCCGTTCATGAAAATAAAATCAATGGTAACTTGGTTATATTGATATATATCGTGTACTTACAAGACCCTAAGATCTACAGTAAAGAACGAAAGCGCCATGGTTCTGGAGTGACCAATGTAATGTATTAAGCAGAGTATATTATTGGCAGGAGTGGGCCAGTGAGGGTTACTACCTGTGGATGGTGAGCGCTGAGGCCAACCTTCTTGACGCCGACGCTGATGATGAAGTCCCAGCCGTCAGACCCAAATTGCTGCAGCTTCAGTTCGTCAAGAGCGCCCTTACAGTCAACCCTTGTATGGTAGGTATTATATGATGTAACCCATGTATGAGGTGTTCCTGCATGTTATTAACCCTCGTCATCGACCCGTGTTTGATACATTATTATATGATGTTACGTATGAAGTATGGTATTGTACTTTATTACAGTGTATGTAGTGAAACATCACCAAGTAGAAAGCGCGTTCGGCTATTGTCGTGTGTGCTTTGCTAGGCCAGCCCAAGCATCTGGTGCGTGGTTTGAATCCCACCTGTGCAAATTGTGCAGGATACGTTTTGCCTTCCCATTGCCGCGATATGACCTGCCGAGGTTAAAGCATCCTACTTAAACCAATCCATCAATCCTCACTGTCAACCTCTGTTTAATGCGTTCTTATTGACTCTCATTGTCAACCCGTGTTTGGTGCGTTCTTATTAACTCTGTCAACCCGTGTTTGGTGTGTTCTTATTAACTCTCACTGTCAACCCGTGTTTGGTGTGTTCTTATTAACTCTCACTGTCAACCCGTGTTTGGTGCGTTCTTATTAACTCGCACTGTCAACCCGTGTTTGGTGCGTTCTTATTAACTCTGATTGTCAACCCGTGTTTGGTGCGTTCTTATTAACTCTGACTGTCAACCCGTATTTGGTGAGTTCTTATCGACTCTCACTGTCAAGCCGCGTTTGTGCGTTTTTGAACCTCACTGTCAACCCGTGTTTGGTGCGTTCTTAATGACTCATTTCAGAAGTGAAACTTTTTCCATTATTGGTATCCCAGATAATGTGTTATCTCCAAGACCCATCGTCTTGTTAATATCTATGAAAACTGGATTAATACCGGGTCCATGTTTCGCATGTTTCACAAAACTCGTAAGAGGATCGAATTGTTTTGAACGGAAATATGTGACATATTTACGGTTCCACTGAAGACAAATGATGTAAGCACTGTAACAGTGTATAGTATCCCTATTGCTTGGTTATCGTGACCTGGACTGGAAACTGACCTCCTTTTTTTGACGACCAATCATGATATACTTATGCAATATCCTTAGGTACTTAAGGTTTGAACGCTATCTTTTGCTTGATTGACGTGCTTTATTAATTAATTATTATACAGACAAATCACGAGCACCTATTCCTGCAAGGGGAGGACAAGCTCTACCTGAACCCTGAGGACTCGCTACCGCAGCTGACCAACCCGGCGCTCCGACGGGACGCGCACCTGTCTCCCAGCACTCTGATTGGCAGCAAGCAGTGGCAGATCGTACCAATCCCCCACGCATATCTCAGCTATAACTGGCCAATTAGGGTATAATATTTAACGCAATACGAATTTAGCTCCGTAGAACACTCTGGAATGTAATGCCTACTTACCATTCTAATGTCGTTTAGTAAATGCATGTAATGGCGATACCTGGAAGTACTAATGCTCATCTGTATGTGTGACTGCACGATATGTACGCATTGCGTATATGTTCACATTATGTACCATATGATATGAATTGTAATATATCGTATTGTATGTATTTGGTATTCGCTTGGTTTGTACTGATCGTGGTGTTGGCCATCCGGGTCTGCGTGGCGGCGTCTGAACTCTCCTGTTGGACATTGCAGTTCACGGCCGTCAATTCGGCCGGACACTGCGTGGCAGTCGCAGGACGCACAGGCTTCGCTCACTATGCGCTCTTCTCACGGCGCTGGAAACTGTTCGGGAATGAATTCCAGGTAACATTGGGGCTATGCCAGATCATTTCATTCTTTTTACATGGGACCAAGGATTTGTTCTGCGAAAGTTTTTTTTGTACTTTTGTTTCTGTTTTATTGTTACAAGTAGTTGTTTATTTTATTACGGTTAACAGTGTTTTAGATTGTATGTGATCATGGCATAAACAATATAGTGTATCTAATAAACTGTCACTAGTACTGGTGTATGTTACATTTAGCAACAAAAAGCAAGTATTGGTTTGTTATTCACGATGGAGCAGCGACATTAACTTGGTACCACTTAGCCACTGTGAACCTCATGTATGATGCTCATCACTTTACAATATGCTGACTATGATGTTCTCCTCTCCAAAGTGCTTCAAGAAGTACTCCGGGAATGATATTGGACAAATGGAGGTTGTAAACCTCATTCATATATATACATTCCTTGTCATTTGGTTTATTTATAACGTTCCCTGTAAAAAAAATCTGGTTAGTAGAACTGTGGGCAAAAATACTGCATGCTGTTGCGAAGCATTGCTGGAAACTGTTCTAAACGGTGATAAGAAGTTACATGAATATTGTATCCGACACTTACGTTTTGTTAAGGTTCATAATGTAAAATTTTGGTTTTATCAGTATTTACAGGATATTAACCAATGCATGTACACGCCATGGACTCGATCAGTTTTGCCTTTTTCTAAACTTCAGAGGTTTCCGAGTAAAAGGTTTTTCTTGATCTGAGGTCTTAAATCTAATTCTTACACAGGATATTTTAGTTTGTTTGGTTATGTATGAGTTCGGCCTTCGGTATTTCCTTCCCGTCCATTTAGGCGGCGAAGTGTAGTTGTGTTGGGACTGAGTGCATTTCTGTTTACCTGCCAATAACTCACAGGTGACGGGATGTAATTATCCACTCGGCTGTTCACGGCACCAGTTATCAATCGCCCCATAGATGTCATATCCACTGTCCTTTTACCGAAATAGAGATTTAACGGTTGCAGTGCGAGAATGAAATCCAGGTATGGAGCCTATAGAGTTATATCCGGATCTCCAGTTAGATCGTCTGTGAGACGTGATTTTGCGATGCTATCAGCGAAAAAGTTAGCTAAAAGGAAGAAGGGTGTCCCTGATCAATATGCCATATTGTGCAGCCGTAATTGCTTTATTTCTTTTGGCATTGGCCACACCACATCACGACCGACAAACATTCAACCTTGTGTTCGGCACATGTCATCAGAGGATGGGTCTCGCTTGAGACTTGTATCCGTAATTGGAAGCGCCACAGGGACCGGTGTTCAAATTACACGACCACAAAATATGGCACAGAGAATGAAGGAGTTAAATTATGCTAAAAAGTCAGCCCTATGCAGATGTAAACCGCATTTTTGACGTAACGTTCGATGTTGATAGATGCGGCTGTCGGTGATATACTTGTTTTCACAAGTTAAACTACCAAATAGGGTGTGCTTAAACTCTTCGCCCAGAGGGATCTTGACCATAATCACGAAGATTACACTATTGTACGTGAATGCTTCTTTGCACGTTAGTATTAATCATTTAAATGCCTTGACTGATGTCTGGCTCGATACAACACGAAACCAAGGTCAAGCTCTGAATGAACAAAGCAAGGCAATATTGTAAGCTATCTACTCAGAAATAATTATGCGGGCATTTGACCAATGGTCAAGTAAAGTATGATCAATGTGCGTAATTGAATGACTTTCCCCTGATTGTATCCACAACTGTACGGACTTACCAAAGTTGAATATGACGTTTAAGGAGATTTGTCGTTTGTTTGTGTCTTAGGAACGTGACATGGTGGTGACCGGCGGCTTGCTCTGGTGGGAGGACTTTATCTGCGTGGCCTGCTTCAACCTGCTAGATCAGAGGGACGAGGTGATTATGCAGGATTTTGTTTCATAAAATAAATATTTAAGCAATAACAAATTGTTAACAAATTGTTTTTGTTATATGTCGCATTGGCCTAGCGGGGTACTGAACTATCTGAACATAACGTTTTCGCCACGAGCTAAATGATGTTAAATTATTTTGGTGCTAAGGCTTAAAGATAAACACTTTTGTCTCCGGTTTATTGCTACACGTCTGGTCGAAGGTAGAGTTAACAGTTAATGTGTTCCTCATACATAACACCAAGCTCTCAGAGTTGACAGTTAATGTATTCATCTGACATAACACCAAGCTCTCAGAGTTGAAAGTTCATGTATTCATCTGACATAACACCAAGCTCTCAGAGTTGAAAGTTCATGTATTCATCTGACATAACACCAAGCTCTCGGAGTTAGCAGTTAATGTATTCCTCTGGCATAACACCAAGGCTGTCAGAACTGACAGTTAATGTATTCCTCTGACATAACACCAAGCTCTCAGAGTTAACAGTTAATGTATTTATCTGACATAACACCAAGCTATGGGAGTTGACAGTCAATGTATTTATCTGACATAACACCAAGCTATCAGCGTTAGCAAATAATGTATTCCTCTGACATAACACCAAGCTATCGGAGTTGACAGTTAATGTATTCATCTCACATAACACCAAGCTCTCAGAGTTGACAGTTAATGTATACATCTTACATGACACCAAGCTCTCAGAGTTAACAGTTAATGTATTCCTCTGACTTAACATCAAGCTGAGAGATAACAGTTAAAGTATTCATCTGACATAACACCAAGCTCTCAGATTTGGCAGTTTATGTATTCATCTGACATAACACCATGCTCTCAGAGTTGACAATTTATGTATTCCTCTGACATAACATAAAGCTGAGAGACAACAGTTAATGTATTCCTCTGACATAACACCAAACTCTCAGAGTTGGCAGTTTATGTATTCCTCTGACATAACATCAAGCTGAGAGATAACATTTAATGTATTCCTCTGATATAACATCAAGCTGTCAGTTGAGTTAATGTATTCATCTGACATAACATCAAGCTGAGTTAACAGTTGATGTATTCATCTGACATAACACCAAGCTCTCAGAGTTGACAGTTAATGTATTCATCTGACATAACACCAAGCTCTCAGAGTTGAAAGTTCATGTATTCATCTGACATAACACCAAGCTCTCGGAGTTAGCAGTTAATGTATTCCTCTGACATAACATCAAGCTGTCAGTTGAGTTAATGTATTCATCTGACATAACATCAAGCTGAGTTAACAGTTGATGTATTCATCTGACATAACACCAAGCTCTCAGAGTTGACAGTTAATGTATTCATCTGACATAACACCAAGCTCTCAGAGTTGAGAGTTCATGTATTTATCTGACATAACACCAAGCTATGGGAGTTGACAGTCAATGTATTTATCTGACATAACACCAAGCTATCAGCGTTAGCAAATAATGTATTCCTCTGACATAACACCAAGCTATCGGAGTTGACAGTTAATGTATTCATCTCACAAAACACCAAGCTCTCAGAGTTGACAGTTAATGTATACATCTTACATGACACCAAGCTCTCAGAGTTAACAGTTAATGTATTCCTCTGACTTAACATCAAGCTGAGAGATAACAGTTAATGTATTCATCTGACATAACACCAAGTTCTCAGATTTGGCAGTTTATGTATTCATCTGACATAACATCAAGCTGAGTTAACAGTTGATGTATTCATCTGACATAACACCAAGCTCTCAGAGTTGACAGTTAATGTATTCCTCTGACATAACATCAAGCTGAGAGACAACAGTTGATGTATTCATCTGACATAACACCAAGCTATCAGAGTTGACAGTTAATGTATTCATCTGACATAACACCAAGCTTAGAGTTAACAGTTTATGTAATCTCTGACATAACATCAAGCTCTCAGAGTTAACAGTTGATGTATTCCTCGGACATAACAACCAAGCTCTCAGAGTTGACAGTTAATGTATTTATCTGACATAACGTCAAGCTCTCTGAGTTGAGAGTCAATGTATTCCTCTGACAGGACATCAAGCTATGAGAGTTGACAGTTTATGTATTCCTCTGACATAATATCAAGCTTAGAGATAACAGTTAATGTATTCACCTGACATAACACCAAGTTATCAGAGTTAACGGTTAATGTATTCCTCTGACATAAAATCAAGCTATCTGAGTTAACAGTTCATGTATTCCTCTGACATAACATCGAGCCCTCAGGGTTGGCAGTTTATGTATTCTTCTGACATAACACCAAGTTATCAGAGTTAACGGTTAATGTATTCCTCTGACATAACATCAAGCTATCTGAGTTAACAGTTAATGTATTCCTCTGACATTACGTCACGCTATCTGAGTTAACAGTTAATGTATTCCTATCAAACTTCTATACAATTATATGTACCATTGGCCCCGGTATTAACGAGTTGTCATTAATTGTTTCAGATCCGGTTCTATCCAAGAGACACCAAGCTTGACAACACCTTCTGCTCCGTGACAAAAGTGCCTTCTCAGATTATGCTGCTCAACACGTTCAGAGACATCCTCGTCGTCCTCTGTAGTGACTGCCATATCATGATGTTCCGCATCGAGCGCAACGGAAACCAAGGTACTTCAGTGATTCAGGAGTATAGTGTTCATTTTGAGATCTACATGTTAGTAGCAAGTAAAATGGTAATCTTGATGAAAAGGCATGTACGAGTCAAGTCAAAACCCGGCCAACGATGACGATGGACCCCTGACTCCACTCGCCACTCCCCTACTAATGCATTATGGCTTCACTGACCATGAGATGCGTCAACGGCCTGTATAAACAATGCCTAATCCGTGGGGTGTTAAGCCGGTACCGCTGAAACTGTGTCACGAGTACCCATCAAAGAAACACGCATCCGTCAATTATTACGGCCTTTGAAAACAAACATGAGCATAGGAAGCAACTTGCTACCCTATAACATTGGCCAAGTCTTTTGGGATCCACCCATTGCAATGCTTTATCTGTTGTCTGCATTCACAAATCGATCTTTTCCATAACAAAACTGTAATTCAACCGCGGCGTCAGGCACCCAGTGCTTCAAAGCGCGGGCAAATCTCACACCAAAGGTGCGACTTATACACCGGTGCGACTTATATACGGCTCAAGTCTCAATATGTCTCAAAATCGGCTGGTGCGACTTATACACCGGTGCGGAAATTACGATACGCAGTCCTGTCGGTAGATGACAATCTGATATATTTTGGTCATCTGGTGACGTAATTATGTCACTAGTTAATTACGTAAAGACAGAATGTTCTAAGCGAAGTAGCCTATATTTTACTGCATCTGAAATTGATGACCCTCTATTCGCAGTCAATGGTCCCATGAGGCAATGGTCCCATGATTCAATGACACTGAGGCATTGGCCCATGAATCACTGACACTAAGTCAATGTTCTCTTGAATCGATGACACTGAGTCATTGGTGCCATGAATCAATGATCCTGAGTCCTTGATCCCGTGAATCAATGACGCTGAATCATTGGTCTCATGAATCACTGACACTGAATCAATGGTCCCATGAATCACTGACACTGAATCAATGGTCCCATGAATCAATGACCCTGAGTTAATGTTCTCTTGTATCAATGACACTAAGTCAATGTCCTCTTGAATCAATGAGACTGAGTCAATGTTCTCTTGAATCAATGAGACTGAGTCAATGTTCTCTTGTATCAATGACACTAAGTCAATGTTCTCTTGAATCAATGAGACTGAGTCAATGTTCTCTTGAATCAATGACACTGAGTCATTGATCTCATGAATCAAGGACACTGAGTCAATAGTCCCATGAATCAATGACACTTAGTCAATGATCTGATAATTTAATGAACCTGAGTCAATGATTCCACGAATCATTGACACTAAATCAATAATCTAATGAATCAATGACCCTGAGTCAATGGGCCCTTGAATCCATGACACTGAATCTCATGAGTCTCATGAATCAATGATACTGAGGCATTTATCCCTTGAATCAATGATGCTAAGTAAGTGGTGCTATAAATCAATGACCCTTAATCAATGAAAGTTTGAATCAATGACCCTGAGTCCATGGTCCCATGAATCAAAAGCCCTGAGTAATTTCTCCCATGATTTATGTATCTATTCGGTTTCAGGTTCTGCGGTGAATATCACGAAGATTCAAGAGGTTGCCATCGGCAACTTCATTCCTCACCCTGCCAATGTGGTGGCCATCACTCTGACCACGATCCGGACTGACACAGGTAAGACTTTGGACAGCATGTCTTCACTCATAATTGGCGAAATAGAATTACGTGTGTTACCATCGTCTCGATGACGCCCAAAGACCTAGTGCTTCCTCCATCCGCACCTCTCGTTATGTGCATCATAACCTTCACTGCACTTTTTCTGACTTGTTGCAGCCTCTGTGAAAATTCCGCCCGAGCCGCACGAACCTGAGAGCATCATTCTCAATGTGGCCGGCAGGTTGTTAATGTTCCAGAGAGACCGGTCTGGGCCACAGGTTAAACCAAAAGATAACAAAGATCGACCCGTAAGTTTCCCTTGGATGCGCTGAATCAGTGATCTTGAATTATGGTTACGTGAATCGTCAGTCAGAATCAGCCATTAGTCAATGGTCCCATGAATCAATGACACTAAGTCAATGGTCCCTTTAATCAATGGCAGTGAGTCAATTATCCATTGAATCAGTGACGCTAAGTCAATGGTCCCTTGAATCAGTGACGCTAAGTCAATCATCCCTTTAATCAATGACAGTGAGTCAATGATCCCTTGAATCAATGACAGCGAGTCAATGATCCCTTTGATCAATGACAGTGAGTCAATGATCCCTTGAATCAATGACAGTGAGTCAATGATCCCTTGAATCAATGACAGCGAGTCAATGATCCCTTGAATCAATGACAGCGAGTCAATGATCCCTTGAATCAATGACAGCGAGTCAATGATCCCTTTAATCAATGACAGTCAGTCCATGATCCCTTGAATCAATGATGTACGCATGGCTCAAGACCATGGTACCTACTTAGCTAATTAAGAGCAGAAATACACATTGGTGCAGGAGCGCAGACCTTTCGTAATTGTTTGGCCTACTTTCCCGATATTACATTTATAAATGTCGGCTATGTTTCATCAAGGTGCGATCTCTGAACTACAAAATATCGACTCGACAAGAGTACGATAAATGATTATAAAAATGACCGGTAGGGTGTGCACTGTAACGAAGGGTAGGATGACGGCTCTTCCCTGCAGCTGCCGTTTTGCGCCCCAGTGATCGTAGCGTCCTCTGTGGAGAATATGTGGTTGTGCCCCTCATCCAGCGCCAACAAGCCTCACCTGACGGAAGCACTGTGGCTGGGCTGTGGAGCCTCGGGGGTCAAGGTCAGAGTTTCACTTAATCACTATAGTTGGTTGTGATTCTGCGCTTGCGGTTGAAGTTTTTATTCGTGGCCAGTTGCCCACAGAACGTCGCAAGTCGCCCGAAAGTGACGCGAAAGACGTTCTGTTGTCCTGGCACTCAGTGACACATGTCTGGTCACATTCCTTGAACGACGTCAGCTCAATCGTTCTGACAGTCAGGAGTCACTGGGTGCCCAATATATTACTTTTTTTGAGGAAAATAAACTGTTACCTAACTTGAAGTGATTGTATGAGTTGCTTGTTGACAAGCCATTGGTGACGGTTGGTGACTGCCTCTCATCCTGCCAGGCCTGGCTGCCGCTGCACCACAAGGACGAGCCTGGCAACACCCGAGCCTTCATGTCCAAGCGGATCATGCTTCCGTTCCAGGTCGACATATTCCCCCTGTGTGAGTACCAGCTGCCGCGGCATTTCTATATTTAGGTAGTTTGCGTTCATGTTTGGCTATGGAGTAACCTATGTATAGGTAAACACTCTCATTTATGTATAATGCTGCTACTAGTGCCGTTTCGCAAAATGGTATGTTACTCTCGTTACAACTAGGTGATGTTATTGCGGTGGCCACTGTTGATAGGCAGCTCTCCCACACTGCTGATGTGTAACTTAAAAACCAAACTGTAGATATTGATCACCGTACTGTTGAAAGCTTGCTCCTTGACATGCATGTTTTTTTTTGTTTTCAGCGTTACTTTTCGAATCCGGGATTTTGATTGGAGCGACCAGCGAGTCCATCTCTTACCACACATCCCACGCCTCAGAGGAGGGGTGGCCTTACTTACAGCTAGAAAGAACGGTGAGTCCATCTCTTACCACACATCCCACGCTTCAGAGGAGGGGTGGCCTTACTTACAGCTAGAAAGAACGGTGAGTCCATCTCTTACCGCACATCCCACGCTTCAGAGGCGGGGTGGCCTTACTTACAGCTAGAAAGAACGGTGATTCCATCTCTTACCACCCATCCCACGCTTCAGAGGAGGGGTGGCCTTACTTACAGCTAGAAAGAACGGTGAGTCCATCTCTTACCACACATCCCACGCTTCAGAGGCGGGGTGGCCTTACTTACAGCTAGAAAGAACGGTGAATCCATCTCTTACCACACATCCCACGCTTCAGAGGAGGGGTGGCCTTACTTACAGCTAGAAAGAACGGTGAGTCCATCTCTTACCACACATCCCACGCTTCAGAGGCGGGGTGGCCTTACTTACAGCTAGAAAGAACGGTGAGTCCATCTCTTACCACAGATCCCACGCTTCAGATGAGGGGTGGCCTTACTTACAGCTAGAAAGAACGGTGAGTCCATCTCTTACCACACATCCCACGCTTCAGAGGCGGGGTGGCCTTACTTACAGCTAGAAAGAACGGTGAGTCCATCTCTTACCACAGATCCCACGCTTTAGATGAGGGGTGGCCTTACTTACAGCTAGAAAGAACGGTGAGTCCATCTCTTACCGCACATCCCACGCTTCAGAGGCGGGGTGGCCTTACTTACAGCTAGAAAGAACGGTGATTCCATCTCTTACCACACATCCCACGCTTCAGAGGAGGGGTGGCCTTACTTACAGCTAGAAAGAACGGTGAGTCCATCTCTTACCGCACATCCCACGCTTCAGAGGCGGGGTGGCCTTACTTACAGCTAGAAAGAACGGTGAGTCCATCTCTTACCACACATCCCACGCCTCAGAGGCGGGGTGGCCTTACTTACAGCTAGAAAGAACGGTGAGTCCATCTCTTACCACACATCCCACGCCTCAGAGGAGGGGTGGCCTTACTTACAGCTAGAAAGAACGGTGAGTCCATCTCTTACCACACATCCCACGCTTCAGAGGAGGGGTGGCTTTACTTACAGCTAGAAAGAACGGTGAGTCCATCTCTTGCCACAGATCCCACGCTTCAGAGGCGGGGTGGCCTTACTTACAGCTAGAAAGAACGGTGAGTCCATCTCTTACCACACATCCCACGCTTCAGAGGCGGGGTGGCCTTACTTACAGCTAGAAAGAACGGTGAGTCCATCTCTTACCGCATATCCCACGCTTCAGAGGCGGGGTGGCCTTACTTACAGCTAGAAAGAACGGTGAGTCCATCTCTTACCACACATCCCACGCCTCAGAGCCGGGGTGGCCTTACTTACAGCTAGAAAGAACGGTGAGTCCATCTCTTACCACACATCCCACGCCTCAGAGGCGGGGTGGCCTTACTTACAGCTAGAAAGAACGGTGAGTCAATCTCTTACCGCACATCCCACGCTTCAGAGGCGGGGTGGCCTTACTTACAGCTAGAAAGAACAGTGAGTCCATCTCTTAGCACACATCCCACGCCTCAGAGGCGGGGTCGCCTTACTTACAGCTAGAAAGAACGGTGAGTCCATCTCTTACCACAGATCCCACGCTTCAGAGGAGGGGTGGCCTTACTTACAGCTAGAAAGAACGGTGAGTCCATCTCTTACCACAGATCCCACGCTTCAGAGGAGGGGTGGCCTTACTTACAGCTAGAAAGAACGGTGAGTCCATCTCTTACCACAGATCCCACGCTTCAGAGGCGGGGTGGCCTTACTTACAGCTAGAAAGAACGGTGAGTCCATCTCTTACCACAGATCCCACGCCTCAGAGGAGGGGTGGCCTTACTTACAGCTAGAAAGAACGGTGAGTTCATCTCTTACCACACATCCCACGCCTCAGAGGAGGGGTGGCCTTACTTACAGCTAGAAAGAACGGTGAGTTCATCTCTTACCACACATCCCACGCCTCAGAGGAGGGATGGCCTTACTTACAGCTAGAAAGAACGGTGAGTCCATCTCTTACCACAGATCCCACGCTTCAGAGGCGGGGTGGCCTTACTTACAGCTAGAAAGAACGGTGAGTCCATCTCTTACCACAGATCCCACGCTTCAGAGGAGGGGTGGCCTTACTTACAGCTAGAAAGAACGGTGAGTCCATCTCTTACCACAGATCCCACGCTTCAGAGGCGGGGTGGCCTTACTTACAGCTAGAAAGAACGGTGAGTCCATCTCTTACCACAGATCCCACGCCTCAGAGGAGGGGTGGCCTTACTTACAGCTAGAAAGAACGGTGAGTTCATCTCTTACCACACATCCCACGCCTCAGAGGAGGGATGGCCTTACTTACAGCTAGAAAGAACGGTGAGTCCATCTCTTACCACAGATCCCACGCCATAGAGGAGGGGTGGCCTTACTTACAGCTAGAAAGAACGGTGAGTCCATCTCTTACCACAGATCCCACGCCTCAGAGGAGGGGTGGCCTTACTTACAGCTAGAAAGAACGGTGAGTTCATCTCTTACCACACATCCCACGCCTCAGAGGAGGGATGGCCTTACTTACAGCTAGAAAGAACGGTGAGTCCATCTCTTACCACAGATCCCACGCCATAGAGGCGGGGTGGCCTTACTTACAGCTAGAAAGAACGATGAGTCCATCTCTTACCACACATCCCACGCCTCAGGGGCGGGGTGGCCTTACTTACAGCTAGAAAGAACGGTGAGTCCATCTCTTACCACAGATCCCACGCCATAGAGGCGGGGTGGCCTTACTTACAGCTAGAAAGAACGGTGAGTCCATCTCTTACCACAGATCCCACGCCATAGAGGCGGGGTGGCCTTACTTACAGCTAGAAAGAACGGTGAGTCCATCTCTTACCACACATCCCACGCCATAGAGGCGGGGTGGCCTTACTTACAGCTAGAAAGAACGGTGAGTCCATCTCTTACCACACATCCCACGCCATAGAGGCGGGGTGGCCTTACTTACAGCTAGAAAGAACGGTGAGTCCATCTCTTACCACAGATCCCACGCCATAGAGGCGGGGTGGCCTTACTTACAGCTAGAAAGAACGGTGAGTCCATCTCTTACCACAGATCCCACGCCATAGAGGCGGGGTGGCCTTACTTACAGCTAGAAAGAACGATGAGTCCATCTCTTACCACACATCCCACGCCTCAGAGGAGGGGTGGCCTTACTTACAGCTAGAAAGAACGGTGAGTCCATCTCTTACCACAGATCCCACGCCATAGAGGCGAGGTGGCCTTACTTACAGCTAGAAAGAACGGTGAGTCCATCTCTTACCACAGATCCCACGCCATAGAGGCGGGGTGGCCTTACTTACAGCTAGAAAGAACGGTGAGTCCATCTCTTACCACAGATCCCACGCCATAGAGGCGAGGTGGCCTTACTTACAGCTAGAAAGAACGGTGAGTCCATCTCTTACCACACATCCCACGCCATAGAGGCGGGGTGGCCTTACTTACAGCTAGAAAGAACGGTGAGTCCATCTCTTACCACAGATCCCACGCCATAGAGGCGGGGTGGCCTTACTTACAGCTAGAAAGAACGGTGAGTCCATCTCTTACCACACATCCCACGCCATAGAGGCGGGGTGGCCTTACTTACAGCTAGAAAGAATGGTGAGTCCATCTCTTACCACAGATCCCACGCCATAGAGGAGGGGTGGCCTTACTTACAGCTAGAAAGAACGGTGAGTCCATCTCTTACCACGCATCCCACGCCATAGAGGATGGGTGGCCTTACTTACAGCTAGAAAGAACGGTGAGTCCATCTCTTACCACAGATCCCACGCCATAGAGGCGAGGTGGCCTTACTTACAGCTAGAAAGAACGTTGAGTCCATCTCTTACCACACATCCCACGCCATAGAGGCGGGGTGGCCTTACTTACAGCTAGAAAGAACGTTGAGTCCATCTCTTACCACACATCCCACGCCATAGAGGCGGGGTGGCCTTACTTACAGCTAGAAAGAACGGTGAGTCCATCTCTTACCACGCATCCCACGCCATAGAGGAGGGGTGGCCTTACTTACAGCTAGAAAGAATGGTGAGTCCATCTCTTACCACAGATCCCACGCCATAGAGGAGGGGTGGCCTTACTTACAGCTAGAAAGAACGGTGAGTCCATCTCTTACCACGCATCCCACGCCATAGAGGAGGGGTGGCCTTACTTACAGCTAGAAAGAACGGTGAGTCCATCTCTTACCACAGATCCCACGCCATAGAGGCGAGGTGGCCTTACTTACAGCTAGAAAGAACGTTGAGTCCATCTCTTACCACACATCCCACGCCATAGAGGCGGGGTGGCCTTACTTACAGCTAGAAAGAACGTTGAGTCCATCTCTTACCACACATCCCACGCCATAGAGGCGGGGTGGCCTTACTTACAGCTAGAAAGAACGGTGAGTCCATCTCTTACCACAGATCCCACGCCATAGAGGCGAGGTGGCCTTACTTACAGCTAGAAAGAACGGTGAGTCCATCTCTTACCACACATCCCACGCCATAGAGGCGAGGTGGCCTTACTTACAGCTAGAAAGAACGGTGAGTCCATCTCTTACCACACATCCCACGCCATAGAGGCGAGGTGGCCTTACTTACAGCTAGAAAGAACGGTGAGTCCATCTCTTACCACGCATCCCACGCCTCAGAGGAGGGGTGGCCTTACTTACAGCTAGAAAGAACGGTGAGTCCATCTCTTACCACAGATCCCACGCCATAGAGGAGGGGTGGCCTTACTTACAGCTAGAAAGAACGATGAGTCCATCTCTTACCACACATCCCACGCCATAGAGGCGGGGTGGCCTTACTTACAGCTAGAAAGAACGGTGAGTCCATCTCTTACCACGCATCCCACGCCTCAGAGGAGGGGTGGCCTTACTTACAGCTAGAAAGAACGGTGAGTCCATCTCTTACCACAGATCCCACGCCATAGAGGCGGGGTGGCCTTACTTACAGCTAGAAAGAACGGTGAGTCCATCTCTTACCACAGATCCCACGCCATAGAGGCGAGGTGGCCTTACTTACAGCTAGAAAGAACGGTGAGTCCATCTCTTACCACACATCCCACGCCATAGAGGCGGGGTGGCCTTACTTACAGCTAGAAAGAACGGTGAGTCCATCTCTTACCACGCATCCCACGCCTCAGAGGAGGGGTGGCCTTACTTACAGCTAGAAAGAACGGTGAGTCCATCTCTTACCACAGATCCCACGCCATAGAGGCGGGGTGGCCTTACTTACAGCTAGAAAGAACGGTGAGTCCATCTCTTACCACAGATCCCACGCCATAGAGGCGAGGTGGCCTTACTTACAGCTAGAAAGAACGGTGAGTCCATCTCTTACCACACATCCCACGCCATAGAGGCGGGGTGGCCTTACTTACAGCTAGAAAGAACGGTGAGTCCATCTCTTACCACGCATCCCACGCCATAGAGGAGGGGTGGCCTTACTTACAGCTAGAAAGAACGGTGAGTCCATCTCTTACCACGCATCCCACGCCATAGAGGAGGGGTGGCCTTACTTACAGCTAGAAAGAACGGTGAGTCCATCTCTTACCACAGATCCCACGCCTCAGAGGCGGGGTGGCCTTACTTACAGCTAGAAAGAACGGTGAGTCCATCTCTTACCACACATCCCACGCCATAGAGGCGGGGTGGCCTTACTTACAGCTAGAAAGAACGGTGAGTCCATCTCTTACCACAGATCCCACGCTTCAGAGGAGGGGTGGCCTTACTTACAGCTAGAAAGAACGGTGAGTCCATCTCTTACCACAGATCCCACGCTTCAGAGGCGGGGTGGCCTTACTTACAGCTAGAAAGAACGGTGAGTCCATCTCTTACCACACATCCCACGCCTCAGGGGCGGGGTGGCCTTACTTACAGCTAGAAAGAACGGTGAGTCCATCTCTTACCGCACATCCCACGCTTCAGAGGCGGGGTGGCCTTACTTACAGCTAGAAAGAACAGTGAGTCCATCTCTTACCACACATCCCACGCCTCAGAGGCGGGGTGGCCTTACTTACAGCTAGAAAGAACGGTGAGTCCATCTCTTACCACAGATCCCACGCTTCAGAGGAGGGGTGGCCTTACTTACAGCTAGAAAGAACGGTGAGTCCATCTCTTACCACAGATCCCACGCTTCAGAGGCGGGGTGGCCTTACTTACAGCTAGAAAGAACGGTGAGTCCATCTCTTACCACAGATCCCACGCCTCAGAGGAGGGGTGACCTTACTTACAGCTAGAAAGAACGGTGAGTTCATCTCTTACCACACATCCCACGCCTCAGAGGAGGGGTGGCCTTACTTACAGCTAGAAAGAACGGTGAGTCCATCTCTTACCACACATCCCACGCCTCAGAGGAAGGGTGGCCTTACTTACAGCTAGAAAGAACGGTGAGTCCATCTCTTACCACACATCCCACGCCTCAGAGGAGGGGTGGCCTTACTTACAGCTAGAAAGAACGGTGAGTCCATCTCTTACCACACATCCCACGCCTCAGAGGAGGGGTGGCCTTACTTACAGCTAGAAAGAACGGTGAGTGCATCTCTTACCACAGATCCCACGCCTCAGAGGAAGGGTGGCCTTACTTACAGCTAGAAAGAACGGTGAGTCCATCTCTTACCACACATCCCACGCCATAGAGGCGGGGTGGCCTTACTTACAGCTAGAAAGAACGGTGAGTCCATCTCTTACCACGCATCCCACGCTTCAGAGGCGGGGTGGCCTTACTTACAGCTAGAAAGAACGGTGAGTCCATCTCTTACCACACATCCCACGCCATAGAGGCGGGGTGGCCTTACTTACAGCTAGAAAGAACGGTGAGTCCATCTCTTACCACACATCCCACGCCTCAGAGGAAGGGTGGCCTTACTTACAGCTAGAAAGAACGGTGAGTCCATGTCTTACCACACATCCCACGCCTCAGAGGAGGGGTGGCCTTACTTACAGCTAGAAAGAACGGTGAGTCCATCTCTTACCACAGATCCCACGCTTCAGAGGCGGGGTGGCCTTACTTACAGCTAGAAAGAACGGTGAGTCCATCTCTTACCACACATCCCACGCCATAGAGGCGGGGTGGCCTTACTTACAGCTAGAAAGAACGGTGAGTCCATCTCTTACCACACATCCCACGCCATAGAGGCGGGGTGGCCTTACTTACAGCTAGAAAGAACGGTGAGTCCATCTCTTACCAATCAACTACCGCTGTAGCGTTCTGAATGTCAATAATGTGATTCAAATCTGCTGACAGAAGTGTACTAAATGTCACTATGTCCATAGTAAGAATTATAAGTATAATATTAAACATAGGACACCAAACACAAGAAACCAGGTTGCGATGAAATGCCGTGATTACTATGGTACACATCAGGCCATGTTACGCTACACATATCAGTACATACCAGGCCATGTTATGCCACGCCTATCAGACCATGTTATGCCACGCCTATCAGGCCATGTTACACCACGCATATCAGTACATATCAGGCCATGTTACGCCACACATATCAGACCATGTTACACCACGCATATCAGTACATATCAGGCCATGTTGCGCCACGCATATCAGTGCATGTCAGGCCATGTTACGCCACGCCTATCATTGCATATCAGGCCCTGCTGCGCCACGCATATCAGTACATATCAGGTCATGTTACGCCACGCCTATCAGTGCATATCAGGTCATGATACGCCACGCCTATCAGGTCATGTTACGCCACGCATATCAGTACATATCAGGCCATGTTGCGCCACGCCTATTAGTACATGTCGGGCCATGTTACGCCACGCATATCAGGCCTTGTTGCGCCACGCATATCAGTGCATATCAGGCCATGATACGCCACGCATATTGGTACATATCAGGCCATGATATGTCACGCTCCAGAAAGTAGCACTTGAACATCAATCATTAGCGACTTATCCTTAGCTACACGCGCCAACACCACTATGGTGTGTTTATATTGACTGACAAACAAATTTGGCTTCTTTCAGAGCCAAGTTTATCTGCACCAGATTTTGCGTCAATTGCTGAGGCGAAAGTGAGTATCGTGTAAAAGAATGCACTTCTCCCACCACTAGTAGTGATACACAAGGTTTACCAGTGTCCCACCACTACTAGTGATACACAAGGTTTACCAGTGTCCCACCACTAGTAGTGATACACAAGGTTTACCAGTGTCCCACCACTAGTAGTGATACACACGGTTTACCAGTGTCCCACCACTAGTAGTGATACACAAGGTTTACCAGTGTCCCACCACTAGTAGTGATACACAAGGTTTACCAGTGTCCCACCACTAGTAGTGATACACAAGGTTTACCAGTGTCCCACCACTAGTAGTGATACACAAGGTTTACCAGTGTCCCACCACTAGTAGTGATACACAAGGTTTACCAGTGTCCCACCACTAGTAGTGATACACAAGGTTTACCAGTGTCCCGCCACTAGTAGTGATACACAAGGTTTACCAGTGTCCCACCACTAGTAGTGATACACAAGGTTTACCAGTGTCCCACCACTAGTAGTGATACACAAGGTTTACCAGTGTCCCACCACTAGTAGTGATACACAAGGTTTACCAGTGTCCCACCACTAGTAGTGATACACAAGGTTTACCAGTGTCCCACCACTAGTAGTGATACACAAGGTTTACCAGTGTCCCACCACTAGTAGTGATACACACGGTTTACCAGTGTCCCGCCACTAGTAGTGATACACAAGGTTTACCAGTGTCCCACCACTAGTAGTGATACACAAGGTTTACCAGTGTCCCACCACTAGTAGTGATACACAAGGTTTACCAGTGTCCCACCACTAGTAGTGATACACAAGGTTTACCAGTGTCCCACCACTAGTAGTGATACACAAGGTTTACCAGTGTCCCACCACTAGTAGTGATACACAAGGTTTACCAGTGTCCCACCACTAGTAGTGATACACAAGGTTTACCAGTGTCCCACCACTAGTAGTGATACACAAGGTTTACCAGTGTCCCACCACTAGTAGTGATACACAAGGTTTACCAGTGTCCCGCCACTAGTAGTGATACACAAGGTTTACCAGTGTCCCGCCACTAGTAGTGATACACAAGGTTTACCAGTGTCCCGCCACTAGTAGTGATACATAAGGTTTACCAGTGTCCCACCACTAGTAGTGATACACAATGTTTACCAGTGTCCCACCACTAGTAGTGATACACAGGGTTTACCAGTGTCCCACCACTAGTAGTGATACACAAGGTTAACGAGTGTCCCACCACTAGTAGTGATGCACAAGGTTTACCAGTGTTCCACCACCAGTTGTGATACACAAGGTTTACCAGTGTCCCACCACTAGTAGTGATACACACGGTTTAATAGTGTCCCACCGCTAGTAGTGATGCACAAGGTTTAATAGTGTCCCGACACTTGTAGTGATACACAAGGTTACCAGTGTCCCACCACTTGTAGTGATACACAAGGGTACCAGTGTCCCACCACTAGTAGTGATGCACAAGGTTTACCAGTGTCCCACCAGTAGTAGTGATACACAGGGTTTACCAGTGTCCCACCACTAGTAGTGATACACAAGGTTAACGAGTGTCCCACCACTAGTAGTGATGCACAAGGTTTACCAGTGTTCCACCACCAGTTGTGATACACAAGGTTTACCAGTGTCCCACCACTAGTAGTGATACACAAGGTTTACCAGTGTTCCACCACCAGTTGTGATACACAAGGTTTACCAGTGTCCCACCACTAGTAGTGATACACACGGTTTAATAGTGTCCCACCGCTAGTAGTGATGCACAAGGTTTAATAGTGTCCCGACACTTGTAGTGATACACAAGGTTACCAGTGTCCCACCACTTGTAGTGATACACAAGGTTACCAGTGTCCCACCACTAGTAGTGATGCACAAGGTTTACCAGTGTCCCACCAGTAGTAGTGATACACAGGGTTTACCAGTGTCCCACCACTAGTAGTGATACACAAGGTTAACGAGTGTCCCACCACTAGTAGTGATACACAAGGTTTACCAGTGTTCCACCACCAGTTGTGATACACAAGGTTTACCAGTGTCCCACCACTTGTAGTGATACACAAGGTTACCAGTGTCCCACCACTAGTAGTGATGCACAAGGTTTACCAGTGTCCCACCAGTAGTAGTGATACACAGGGTTTACCAGTGTCCCACCACTAGTAGTGATACACAAGGTTAACGAGTGTCCCACCACTAGTAGTGATACACAAGGTTTACCAGTGTTCCACCACCAGTTGTGATACACAAGGTTTACCAGTGTCCCACCACTAGTAGTGATACACACGGTTTAATAGTGTCCCACCGCTAGTAGGGATGCACAAGGTTTAATAGTGTCCCGACACTTGTAGTGATACACAAGGTTACCAGTGTCCCACCACTTGTAGTGATACACAAGGTTACCAGTGTCCCACCACTAGTAGTGATACACAACGTTTACCAGTGCCCCACCACTAGTAGTGATACATAAGGTTTACCCGTGTCCCACCACTGGTATTGATACACAAGGTTTAATAGTTTCCTACCACTAGTAGCAAGGTTTGCCAGTCTTTCGCCACTAGTAGTGATACACAAAGTTTACCAGTGCCCCACCACTAGTAGTGATACATAAGATTTACCCGTGTCCCACCACTAGTATTGATACACAAGGTTTAATAGTGTCCTACCACTTGTAGCAAGGTTTACCAGTCTTTCGCCACTAGTAGTGATACACAAGGTTTACCAGTGTCCCACCACTAGTAGTGATACACAAGGTTTACCAGTGTCCCACCACTAGTAGTGATACACAAGGTTTACCAGTGTCTCACCACTATTCGTGATACATAAGGTTTACAATAAACCCTTATGTATTAGTAGTAGTATCACTAGTAGTGATACACAGGGTTTACTTAGTAGTAGTATCACTAGTAGTGATACACAGGGTTTACTTAGTAGTAGTATCACTAGTAGTGATACACAGGGTTTATCAGTGTTCTACTACTAGTAGTGATACACAAGGATTCATAGTGTCCCACCACTAGTAGCAAGGTTTATCAGTGTCCCACCACTGGTATTGATACACAAGGTTTTTTAGTGTCCCACCACCAGTAGTGATACACAAGGTTTAATAGTGTCCCACCACTAGTAGTGATACACAAGGTTTCATAGTGTCCCACCACTAGTAGTGATACACAAGGTTTATCAGTGTCCCACCAGTGGTATTGATACACAAGGTTTAATAGTGTCCCACCATTAGTTAGTGATACACAGGGTTTACCAGTGTTCCGCTACTAATATTGATATACAAGGTTTAATAGTGTCCCACTACTAGTAGCAAGGTTTAATAGTGTCCCACCACTAGTAGCAAGGTTTACCCGTGTCCCACCACTGGTATTGATACACAAGGTTTATAGTGTCCCACCACCAGTAGTGATACACAAGGTATAATAGTGTCCTACCACTAGTAGCAAGGTTTACCAGTGTCCCACCACTGGTATTGATACACAAGGTTTAATAGTGTCCCACCACTTGTAGTGATGCACAAGGTTTAATAGTGTCCCACCACTAGTAGTGATACACAAGGTTTACCAGTTTCCCACCACTAGTAGTGATACACAAGGTTTACCAGTGTCCCACCACTAGTAGTGATACACAAGATTTACCAGTGTCCCACCACTAGTAGTGATACACAAGGTTTACCAGTGTCCCACCACTAGTAGTGGTACACAAGGTTTACCAGTGTCCCACCACTAGTAGTGATACACAAGGTTTACCAGTTTTCCACCACTAGTAGTGATACACAGGGTTTACTAGTGTTCCACCGCTAGTAGTGATACACAAGGTTTACCAGTGTCCCACCACTAGTAGTGATACACAAGGTTTACCAGTGTTCCACCACTAGTAGTGATACACAAGGTTTACCAGTTTTCCACCACTAGTAGTGATACACAAGGTTTACCAGTGTCCCGCCACTAGTAGTGATACACAAGGTTTACCAGTGTCCCACCATTAGTAGTGATACACAAGGTTTACCAGTGTCCCACCACTAGTAGTGATACACAAGGTGTACCAGTTTTCCACCACTAGTAGTGATACACAAGGTTTACCAGTGTCCCACCACTAGTAGTGATACACAAGGTTTACCAGTGTCCCACCACTAGTAGTGATACACAAGGTTTACCAGTGTCCCACCACTAGTAGTGATACACAAGGTTTACCAGTGTCCCACCACTAGTAGTGATACACAAGGTTTACCAGTGTCCCACCACTAGTAGTGATACACAAGGTTTACCAGTGTCCCACCACTAGTAGTGATACACAAGGTTTACCAGTGTCCCACCACTAGTAGTGATACACAAGGTTTACCAGTGTTCCACCACTAATAGTGATACACAAGGTTTACCAGTGTTCCACGGGCGGTTTCTGTTGCAGTCTTGGCGTGCACGCTTTGGAGGTGGCCCGGAGCTGCACGGAGCTGCCCTTCTTCCCGCACGTTTTAGAGCTCCTACTGCATCGAGTACTGGAGGAGGAAGCAACCTCAAAAGACCCAATTCCAGGTGATCCCGTTACAGCTGGTCTTGTAAAAAGAGATGCAGAATCCTACCTCAAAACTTGTAGCCCTGCGTGGTTCGAATCCCACCTGTGCAAATGTTTGTTAAGGATAATGACCCCCATATGTTTCTTCCCAAAGAGCTGGGACTGGCGTCAAAAGCGGCATCTGAAAACTTACTCTTTCACAATGTCATAAGATTGGAGTACATTTAAAATGTGGTGTCAAAGCAGTTCGGTCATGACGTGTCAAATCACTGACGTAACAATGATGCCATATCCCTCAAGGACTGTTGTGTGGCCACACCGCAATGATGCCATATCCCTCAAAGGACTGTCGTGTGGCCACACCGTGTGACCGGCGTACCTAGGGCCTCGGAGACCTGTCGTGTGGCCACACCGTGTGACCGGCGTACCTAGGGCCTCGGAGACCTGTCGTGTGGCCACACCGTGTGACCGGCGTACCTAGGGCCTCGGAGACCTGTCGTGTGGCCACACCGTGTGACCGGCGTACCTAGGGCCTCGGAGACCTGTCGTGTGGTCACACCGTGTGACCGGCGTACCTAGGGCCTCGGAGACCTGTCGTGTGGCCACACCGTGTGACCGGCGTACCTAGGGCCTCGGAGACCTGTCGTGTGGCCACACCGTGTGACCGGCGTACCTAGGGCCTCGGAGACCTGTCGTGTGGCCACACCGTGTGACCGGCGTACCTAGGGCCTCGGAGACCTGTCGTGTGGCCACACCGTGTGACCGGCGTACCTAGGGCCTCGGAGACCTGTCGTGTGGCCACACCGTGTGACCGGCGTACCTAGGGCCTCGGAGACCTGTCGTGTGGCCACACCGTGTGACCGGCGTACCTAGGGCCTCGGAGACCTGTCGTGTGGCCACACCGTATGACCGGCGTACCTAGGGCCTCGGAGACCTGTCGTGTGGCCACACCGTGTGACCGGCGTACCTAGGGCCTCGGAGACCTGTCGTGTGGCCACACCGTGTGACCGGCGTACCTAGGGCCTCGGAGACATGTCGTGTGGCCACACCGTGTGACCGGCGTACCTAGGGCCTCGGAGACCTGTCGTGTGGCCACACTGTGTGACCGGCGTACTTAGAGTCTCGGAGACCTGTCGTGTGGCCACACCGTGTGACCGGTGTACCTAGGGCCTCGGAGACCTGTCGTGTGGCCACACCGTGTGACCGGCGTACCTAGGGCCTCGGAGACCTGTCGTGTGGCCACACCGTGTGACCGGCGTACCTAGGGCCTCGGAGACCTGTCGTGTGGCCACACCGTGTGACCGGCGTACCTAGGGCCTCGGAGACATGTCGTGTGGCCACACCGTGTGACCGGCGTACCTAGGGCCTCGGAGACCTGTCGTGTGGCCACACTGTGTGACCGGCGTACTTAGAGTCTCGGAGACCTGTCGTGTGGCCACACCGTGTGACCGGTGTACCTAGGGCCTCGGAGACCTGTCGTGTGGCCACACCGTGTGACCGGTGTACCTAGGGCCTCGGAGACCTGTCGTGTGGCCACACCGTGTGACCGGCGTACCTAGGGCCTCGGAGACCTGTCGTGTGGCCACACCGTGTGACCGGCGTACCTAGGGCCTCGGAGACCTGTCGTGTGGCCACACCGTGTGACCGGCATACCTAGGGCCTCGGAGACCTGTCGTGTGGACACACACGACATTACATTACATGTATATTGTGAAATGTTTGCCAATGTATATATGTTGACGATGCCCAATGTTATTAGCGATGCTTTTGGGGGTATGCGCCATAAACACATAAATTTATACCAACCCTTGTATTATATGATCGAATAAACCTAGTTGCAATTTTCATTTCAAAGCGGTGTGCCGTGCTATTAAAAAGGGCCTTGGTAATTCATCTCATTATTGGGTGTTGTTTGGGTCACTGATGCCAACTCCATACAATAATAACTCTTTTCACGCAGCCTATGCAGGTCCTTTTTACAGTCGTCCCCTTATGCGTGTTCTGTATATGTTTGTGACGACACATCTTTTACGACATCGACGTATTTCAACTAGTATTTATAAGCCTGTGTAATAACATTGATAACGGCTTACGGCCACGCTTGTGAAGAGTAACTTGTCTATTTGTTGCTATTAAATAGTAATACGATCTGCATCAATGCGCTTCGATTTTCCATTTTGAATATGTCAGTGTAGTAACGCGTGCTTCCCGCCACACGTCAGTCCCAGGCTGGCAAACGACTGCCATCATCTTATCCGACATTTAGAAAATGTCCTCCAACGATTCTTAGCGCGGTCGCGTGTCACTGACATGGTCAGTTCTTTCTTTTCCCTTATCAACGTGACAATCATTAAATACGCTGTAGGACTACGAGAATACAGTACAGTGTAATAACCCTTGTTACGTTGCCAAGGGCCCAGTATGTTGGACGATTTCTTGTTTCTCTTTATTTTCGAGTTTGCGAGTTAAGACAATGGCGTCTACTTTTTCAAGTTTGTTTGTCTCCATTTGTTGTAAATGTGTTGACTCATTTATGTATGTTTGTGACGTATGAATTGAACAATAGTATTGCTAATATTGAATGTAGCTGGTCTCGTGTGTTTCGCCAGACCCATTGTTACCACGAGTCGTGGCCTTCGTCCAAGAGTTTCCCGAGTTCCTGCAGACCGTGGCTCACTGCGCCAGGAAGTCCGAAGTGGCTCTCTGGCAGTACCTGTTTGCTACAGTTGGAAACCCCAAAGATCTCTTCGAGGTTAGTACCATAAATGTGGAAACGCTAACAGCTACCAGTGACATTGTATCATATCAGATGACCGAAGCTGTGGGAGCGGCCACTTTATAGAAACAGTACTAAGCTTACACCTACTTGTCATTGCCATAACAATACAGTTCCGAACATTTAAATAGAAACAAAGTGGCCGGTTTTGTCCAGCTTAGAATCGCCAAACCGATGAGCTCCGAGATTCTTAACATTTTCACCTGGCGTTGTATTTTTGTTTTCTGCTCTTTTATTTAGTAAAATGATAATGATGAACCAATCACTGTTAGGATGTTTGCTGCGTATAGTGGAGCTTGGCTGATTAATAAACGACTCGTCATTTCCAGGAATGTCTGGTGTCTGGGAACTTGGACACGGCAGCCTCCTACCTTATCATCCTGCAAAACTTGGAGAAGCCCATGGTGGCAAGGCAGGTCTGTGAACCCTGCCGGACCTGGTTGCTGGATAAACTTATCTTGGTTATCTTGGTTACAACGAAAACGCCGTAACACCTTTCGGGGTCACCCCGTGGCCTAGTGGGTAGCGTGTTCGGCTATTGTCGAGTGTGCACTGCTAGGCCAGCCCAAGCGGCCTGTGCGGGGTTCGGATCCCCCCTGTGCAATTGTTTATGGTTGTGCAGGATGAAGGTCATTTTCTTGATGCCCATGCATTTCTTCGCAAAGAGAAGATGGTTACATGGCTCCTGCTCTCTTCGTTGACCCGTCCTATTATCCCCATAATCTATCAACCTACGAAGCTTGCACGGGTTGTCCGCGATATCCTGCTATCTGTTTAACGACGACTGAACTAGTTAGTCAACACACGATGCAAACCATTTATAATGTGCGCATTTGGTTCAGGTTGTAGGAACTAAACACTTACCGTAACAGATTCCTGGCTTACTTTTTGCATGTTTTTTGCATGTCAAGTTGTATATACATGTATGTATGTACTCAAAGCAGATAATATGAAGAAAATATAGTCTATTTGAATATGGGCATAGGTACCGTAGGGCGCTCAAGATCATGCTGAATTTCATGTGTATGGTCAGTGGGTATGTTTTAAGGGCTAAATTGGCTTTCTGGTGGGTGTATACAAGGCAATTCTTCCGTACAAAAAAGTGTATTGTATGCCTAATCCAGTCCACCGTACGCGTAGTAATATGCTCGTTTACTTCAACCATTGCCTAAAATTAGTTCCCTTATTCCGTGTGTATCCTTTAGTGTTTTGTTCAACGACTTCGTCTCCACTGACCGGTCGCCTTGGATTCTTAAATTTTTTGCCACAGCACGCGACACTACTTCTGGACGGTGCGTTGGAACATTGCAACTGGGACCTGGCCAGGGACTTAGTTCGCTTCCTGGGTGCCATCGGTAAGACGCTGGTCTAGTTCTCTGTACCTCCGGTAAGACGCTGGTCTAGTTCTCTGTACCATCGGTATGACGCTGGTCTAGTTTTCTGTGCTATCGGTAAGACGCTGGTCTACTTCTCTACCATCGGTAAAGGACTGGTCTAGTTGTCTGTACCATCGGTAAAGCACTTGTCTAGTTCTCTGTACCATCGATAAGACGCTGGTCTAGTTCTCTGTACCTCCGGTAAGACACTGGTCTAGTTCTCTGTATCATCGGTAAGGCGCTGGTCTAGTTTTCTGTGCCATCGGTAAGACGCTGGTCTAGTTCTCTGTACCATCGGTAAGTTTTCTGTAGAATCGGTAAGACGCTAGTCTATTTCTCAGTACCATCGGTATGACGCTAGTCTATTTCTCAGTACCATCGGTATGACGCTAGTCTAGTTCTCAGTACTATCGGTAAGACGCTGGTCTAGTTCTCTGTGCCATCGGTAAGGCGCTGGTCTAGTTTCTTGTTCCATCGGTAAGACGCTGGTCTAGTTCTCTTTGCCATTGATAAGACGCTGGTCTAGTTCTCTGTAAAAATCGGTAAGACGCTGGTCTAGTTCTCTGTACCATCGGTAAGACGCTGGTCTAGTTCTCTGTACCATTGGTAAGGCACTGGTCTAGTTCTCTTTGCCATTGATAAGACGCTGTTCTAGTTCTCTGTACCATCGATAAGACGCTGGTCTAGTTCTCTGTACTATCGGTAAGACGCTGGTCTAGTTCTCTGTACTATCGGTAAGACGCTGGTCTAGTTCTCTGTACCATTGGTAAGGCACTGGTCTAGTTCTCTGTACCATCGGTAACACGCTGTTCTAGTTCTCTGTACCATCGATAAGACGCTGGTCTAGTTCTCTGTACTATCGGTAAGACGCTGGTCTAGTTCTCTGTACCATTGGTAAGGCACTGGTCTAGTTCTCTGTACCATCGGTAACACGCTGGTCTAGTTCTCTGTACCATCGATAAGACGCTGGTCTAGTTCTCTGTACTATCGGTAAGACGCTGGTCTAGTTCTCTGTACCATCGGTAACACGCTGTTCTAGTTCTCTGTACCATCGATAAGACGCTGTTCTAGTTCTCTGTACCATCGATAAGACGCTGGTCTAGTTCTCTGTACTATCGGTAAGACGCTGGTCTAGTTCTCTGTACCATTGGTAAGGCACTGGTCTAGTTCTCTGTACCATCGGTAACACGCTGGTCTAGTTCTCTGTACCATCGGTAAGACGCTAGTCTAGTTCTCTGTACCATCGGTAAGACGCTGGTCTAGTTCTCGGTGCCATCGGTATGACGCTAGTCTAGTTCTCTGTACCATCTGTAAGACGCTGGTCTAGTTCTCTGTACCATCGGTAAGGCTCTGGTCTAGTTCTCTGTACCATCGGTAAGACGCTGGTCTAGTTCTCTGTACCATCGGTAAGGCACTGGTCTAGTACTCTGTACCATCGGTTAGACGCTGGTCTAGTTCTCTGTACCATCGGTAAGACGCTGGTCTAGTTCTCGGTACTATTGATAAGACGCTGGTCTAGTTCTCGGTACCATTGATAAGACGCTGGTCTAGTTCTCTGTACCATCGGTAAGACGCCATTCGAAAATACTACGCACAGGCATATATCTATTGGAGAACATACCATGGCCATAACCTCACCAAAACCTGCAACAATTGAAAATGATCCATAAGCGTATATATAAGACCCACTAACACTTTTATATGATCCGAAACACAGACCCCAGTGAGGTGGATGCGCCCCAACCGCCAGCCAAGGCCCGGATCAGCACCAGCTCGGTGTACCCGACCACCTACCCGACCCCGCCCATGAGCCCCTCCGACTCTTCCCCCTTCGTGTACCCGCCGACCGTGGTGCGGGGCCGCAGCATGAGCAAGGAGGAGCCGAGCGGCCGGGTCCGCACCGCCAAGCCTGAGGACACGGTCGACGGGCCCAAGTACAAGGAGAAGCTCAAGCTGACTAAAAGTGACTCTGCGCCTCTTGGGAAAAGGTCAGGGTACTGCTATAATTATGTTGTTTTCGTTTGTAGGTTTGTTTGCATTCTTTTATCACGCAGCCCGTTCAAACGCCTGCAGCTATCACCGATTATGAAGTATTGATTGTCAGAATCTCCACACTCGTTCGGCGCAAATGGTTAAAGTTGAATGCCATTGTGTCGACGATTTCGTGGATTAGCCACTTTACCAAGGAGGTCGCCACTTCTGCTTCATGAATCGTGCCCAAACACCACAGTATTGATATGGGAATTGTTCAGACACCATTTTACCCATAGTCGACATTATTGTTGGCATTGAAGAGTCCTCATAGCTGGTTTTGCTCATGTTTTCAGTCGTTCTCCCTCGGGCAGTAAGGATGACGGTACGGCCGAACAATTCTTCATCGACCAGATCCTTAGTCGCCACGCCCGCAAGCTGCTGGGGGCCTACCGCATCCGCGACTTGGCTTGTTTCGCCGCCAATCTAGAGGACTATCAGCTAATCGCCTGGCTGCGCAAGGAAAAGTACGTCAATAGGACAGTGCCGGTCATATTGATTGAAGTGTAACATATAAAAATGTGACCTCAGCCTCCTGGAATAGAATGTATGCTATTCTCGTAGGTCATTATGATCGTCACGTTACATAGCTGACGTACGTGTTTGATGTATGACACTGACAGGTCATTAAGGCCGTTACGTTACATAGCTGACTACGTGTTTGATGTATGACACTCCCAGGTCATTAAGGCCGCTAAGTTACATAGCTGACGTACGTGTTTGATGTATGACACTGACAGGTCATTAAGGCCGCTACGTTACATAGCTGACGTACGTGTTTGATGTATGACACTGACAGGTCATTAAGGCCGCTACGTTACATACCTCACATACGTGTTTGATGTATGACACTGACAGGTCATTAAGGCCGCTACGTTACATAGCTGACGTACGTGTTTGATGTATGACACTGACAGGTCATTAAGGCCGCTACGTTACATATCTCACGTACGTGTTTGATGTATGACACTGACAGGTCATTAAGGCCGCTACGTTACATAGCTGACGTACGTGTTTGATGTATGACACTGACAGGTCATTAAGGCCGCTACGTTACATATCTCACGTACGTGTTTGATGTATGACACTGAGAGGTCATTAAGGCCGCTGCGTTACATAGCTGACGTACGTGTTTGATGTATGACACTGACAGGTCATTAAGGCCGCTACGTTACATAGCTGACGTATGTGTTTGATGTATGACACGGGCAGGTCATTAAGGCCGCTACGTTACATAGCTGACGTACGTGTTTGATGTATGACACTGACAGGTCATTAAGGCCGCTACGTTACATAGCTGACATACGTGTTTGACGTTGTTTACCTGTAGGCTTCGGGCGGCGCGTGTCGACGACTACGTGGCGGGACTGAAGCGGCTACACGAAGACTTCCACTGGCCTCTGCCTATCCTGACACTCAGCTCGCTGCAGCGCATCTCCTCCAGTACGTACACTCTCTCCTACCGCACATTCACCCATGTTCGCCCCCCCCCACCCCCTCGCCTTCTTTTTATCCCTCTCGTTACCTCCCCCTCTCTGTATGCCTCGCTCTCTGTACCCCTTCGTGTCTGTGCCCCTCTCAACTCATCACTTAGCTCTCGCTCTCTGTAGCCCTTCGTGTCTGTACCCCTCTCAACTCATCACTTGACCCTCCCTCTCTGTAGCCCTTCGTGTCTGTACCCCACTCTCAATTCATCAACTTAACCCTCGCTCTCTGTAGCCCTTCGTGTCTGTACCCCACTCTCAATTCACCAACTTAACCCTCGCTCTCTGTAGCCCTTCGTGTCTGTACCCCACTCTCAATTCATCAACTTAACCCTCGCTCTCTGTAGCCCTTCGTGTCTGTACCCCTCTCTCAATTCACCAACTTAACCCTCGCTCTCTGTAGCCCTTCGTGTCTGTACCCCACTCTCAATTCATCAACTTAACCCTCGCTCTCTGTAGCCCTTCGTGTCTGTACCCCTCTCTCAATTCACCAACTTAACCCTCGCTCTCTGTAGCCCTTCGTGTCTGTACCCCACTCTCAATTCATCAACTTAACCCTCGCTCTCTGTAGCCCTTCGTGTCTGTACCCCTCTCTCAATTCATCAACTTAACCCTCGCTCTCTGTAGCCCTTCGTGTCTGTACCCCTCTCTCAATTCATCAACTTAACCCTCGCTCTCTGTAGCCCTTCGTGTCTGTACCCCTCTCTCAATTCACCAACTTAACCCTCGCTCTCTGTAGCCCTTCGTGTCTGTACCCCACTCTCAATTCACCAACTTAACCCTCGCTCTCTGTAGCCCTTCGTGTCTGTACCCCTCTCTCAATTCATCAACTTAACCCTCGCTCTCTGTAGCCCTTCGTGTCTGTACCCCTCTCTCAATTCACCAACTTAACCCTCGCTCTCTGTAGCCCTTCGTATCTGTACCCCTCTCTCAATTCACCAACTTAACCCTCGCTCTCTGTAGCCCTTCGTATCTGTACCCCTCTCTCAATTCACCAACTTAACCCTCGCTCTCTGTAGCCCTTCGTGTCTGTACCCCTCTCTCAATTCACCAACTTAACCCTCGCTCTCTGTAGCCCTTCGTGTCTGTACCCCTCTCTCAATTCATCAACTTAACCCTCGCTCTCTGTAGCCCTTCGTGTCTGTACCCCTCTCTCAATTCACCAACTTAACCCTCGCTCTCTGTAGCCCTTCGTATCTGTACCCCTCTCTCAATTCACCAACTTAACCCTCGCTCTCTGTAGCCCTTCGTGTCTGTACCCCTCTCTCAATTCATCAATTTAACCCTCGCTCTCTGTAGCCCTTCGTGTCTGTACCCCACTCTCAATTCACCAACTTAACCCTCGCTCTCTGTAGCCCTTCGTATCTGTACCCCTCTCTCAATTCACCAATTTAACCCTCGCTCTCTGTAGCCCTTCGTATCTGTACCCCTCTCTCAATTCACCAACTTAACCCTCGCTCTCTGTAGCCCTTCGTGTCTGTACCCCTCTCTCAATTCATCAACTTAACCCTCGCTCTCTGTAGCCCTTCGTGTCTGTACCCCACTCTCAATTCACCAACTTAACCCTCGCTCTCTGTAGCCCTTCGTGTCTGTACCCCTCTCTCAATTCACCAACTTAACCCTCGCTCTCTGTAGCCCTTCGTATCTGTACCCCTCTCTCAATTCACCAACTTAACCCTCGCTCTCTGTAGCCCTTCGTGTCTGTACCCCTCTCTCAATTCATCAACTTAACCCTCGCTCTCTGTAGCCCTTCGTGTCTGTACCCCTCTCTCAATTCACCAACTTAACCCTCGCTCTCTGTAGCCCTTCGTATCTGTACCCCTCTCTCAATTCACCAACTTAACCCTCGCTCTCTGTAGCCCTTCGTGTCTGTACCCCTCTCTCAATTCACCAACTTAACCCTCGCTCTCTGTAGCCCTTCGTATCTGTACCCCTCTCTCAATTCACCAACTTAACCCTCGCTCTCTGTAGCCCTTCGTGTCTGTACCCCACTCTCAATTCACCAACTTAACCCTCGCTCTCTGTAGCCCTTCGTGTCTGTACCCCTCTCTCAATTCATCAACTTAACCCTCGCTCTCTGTAGCCCTTCGTGTCTGTACCCCACTCTCAATTCACCAACTTAACCCTCGCTCTCTGTAGCCCTTCGTGTCTGTACCCCTCTCTCAATTCACCAACTTAACCCTCGCTCTCTGTAGCCCTTCGTGTCTGTACCCCACTCTCAATTCACCAACTTAACCCTCGCTCTCTGTAGCCCTTCGTGTCTGTACCCCTCTCTCAATTCATCAACTTAACCCTCGCTCTCTGTAGCCCTTCGTGTCTGTACCCCACTCTCAATTCACCAACTTAACCCTCGCTCTCTGTAGCCCTTCGTGTCTGTACCCCTCTCTCAATTCATCAACTTAACCCTCGCTCTCTGTAGCCCTTCGTGTCTGTACCCCACTCTCAATTCATCAACTTAACCCTCGCTCTCTGTAGCCCTTCGTATCTGTACCCCTCTCTCAATTCACCAACTTAACCCTCGCTCTCTGTAGCCCTTCGTGTCTGTACCCCACTCTCAATTCACCAACTTAACCCTCGCTCTCTGTAGCCCTTCGTGTCTGTACCCCTCTCTCAATTCACCAACTTAACCCTCGCTCTCTGTAGCCCTTCGTGTCTGTACCCCACTCTCAATTCATCAACTTAACCCTCGCTCTCTGTAGCCCTTCGTGTCTGTACCCCTCTCTCAATTCACCAATTTAACCCTCGCTCTCTGTAGCCCTTCGTGTCTGTACCCCTCTCTCAATTCACCAACTTAAAGTTGCATGTCGAGATCTTTCCCGCCCAAACCAAAGAGGTCAAAATACAAATAAAAATCAGTCCTTGAATCATTCAAGATTTCTTTCGTCTATACTCCACCCATGCCAGACTGCCAAATAGTGTCTCTTAACCTTGCGCGTGATATCAATTTACCACAAGTTTTCATTTTAGTGGTAAACGTCATCAGTTTGTGTGCTTCGCGATGCTTTGGTATAAGTAGCAGTGCCGCGACAAACTTCTGTGGTGTCCGAGGATAGACACGTTTGCCACACCACAGCCGAAACGGCAATGTTTATCAGGTTTCTGAAATAGAATGAAACATTCGAGTTTTCTGCAAATTTTGATATAAATTTCGCCTGGGCTTAGTTTTGGCGGGAAAGAACTCGACATGCAACTTTAACCCTCGCTCTCTGTAGCCCTTCGTGTCTGTACCTGGGCTATGGCTCCGTGCGCCGGGCTATGGCTCCGTGCGCCGGCTATGGCTCCGTGCGGCGGGCTGTGGCTCCGTGCGCCGGGCTATGGCTCGGTGCGCCGGGCTATGGTTCCGTGCGGCGGGCTGTGGCTCCGTGCGCCGGGCTATGGCTCCGTGCGCCGGGCTGTGGCTCCGTGCGCCGGGCTATGGCTCCGTGCGCTGGGCTATGGCTCCGTGCGCCGGGCTGTGGCTCCGTGCGCCGGGCTATGGTTCCGCTGCTATGGCTCCGTGCGCCGGGCTATGGTTCCGTGCGCCGTGCTATGGCTCCGTGCGCCGGGCTATGGTTCCGTGTGCCGGGCTATGGTTCCGCTGCTATGGCTCCGTGCGCCGGGCTATGGTTCCGTGCGCCGGGCTATGGCTCCGTGCGCCGGGCTGTGGCTCCGTGCGCCGGGCTATGGTTCCGCTGCTACGGCTCCGTGCGGCGGGCTGTGGCTCCGTGCGCCGGGCTGTGGCTCCGTGCGCCGGGCTATGGTTCCGCTGCTACGGCTCCGTGCGGCGGGCTGTGGCTCCGTGCGCCGGGCTATGGTTCCGTGTGCCGGACTATGGTTCCGTGCGCCGGGCTATGGTTCCGTGCGCCGGGCTATGGTTCCGTGCGCCGGGCTATGGTTCCGTGCGCCGGGCTATGGCTCCGTGCGCCGGGCTGTGGCTCCGTGCGCCGGGCTATGGCTCCGTGCGCCGGGCTGTGGCTCCGTGCGCCGGGCTATGGTTCCGCTGCTACGGCTCCGTGCGGCGGGCTGTGGCTCCGTGCGCCGGGCTGTGGCTCCGTGCGCCGGGCTATGGTTCCGCTGCTACGGCTCCGTGCGCCGGGCTATGGCTCCGTGCGCCGGGCTATGGTTCCGTGCGCCGGGCTATGGCTCCGTGCGGCGGGCTGTGGCTCCGTGCGCCGGGCTATGGTTCCGTGTGCCGGACTATGGTTCCGTGTACCGGGCTATGGTTCCGTGCGCCGTACTATGGTTTCGTGTGGGACACAATGTCCCCCATTTAAACATGAATCGCTATTCATATACCGTCGTTCGTACATACTTGCTGCGGTTTTTATCGCTCACGCAAGCAACACTTGCGGTTTCTTCTGTCGTAGATCAAGTCGAGGCTACCGATAGCGAATACACATATTAACGGCAACCCCAAACGTGAAACACTGTTCTGTGAGTTGCTGTTTTACCTTTTCAGTGAGTAGTTTGGACTCAGCCCAGAGATCCAACCTGGCCAGCCCCACAGGGGACGGCAGTGACCTGAACGGCCCCTCCCAGGCTGTGTACGCCCGAGAGGGAACCGCCAACCTCAGTCTACCGCGCCCTCTCAAAGGCTCACTCACGCCGGACTCGAGCCACTCTACTGCCGAGGTCGTGCTCGTGCCGCAAGTCAGTGCGGGTCAGTACTCTGTACTAATGCCGCCCCGTCAGGGTCGTGGAGCCTTCATACTGCTTTCGCCTGCATCACACATACCAGCAGTGCGGCGGCCCCATAAAAAAAACGCCTCCGTGGATGTATGGTGTATGGTGTACAATGTTCTGTGGCAAAATGTGTGATTGTTCTTGCCCGAGTTGCTGTTTTTGCTTGGCCATGTGGGTGATGAGACGTGAAAAGACACATGACGCATGTTGGTTGCTGTTGTTACACACTGATCGGTCTCCCTCACGCTGCCTCCTGTTACAGACACAGAGAGTCACGCGGGCACGGAGCAGTCAGACGCCAGCTCCTTTGCCGGGGAGGCTGACAGCGCCGACTCAAGCAGTTGGTCGGAAGCGGCCTGTTTGCAAGAGCTCGAACAGCTCTCGGCCGAACTGGCCAATCAGGGCCCACCGCAGTCACAGTTAGAGTTGAGGTCAGTATGCAAGTAAGCCCACAGCTGTTACAACTGGAACTAACATATCTAACCAATCGAGCCCCACTACTGTTACAAGTGTGGGGGGCCACGTTGGGGTCATTCTTCCATGTTAGGGCGAACCATTATTTCAGCATAGCTCACGTATTACTCACGCCTAACGTTTACTGCAATAATACATTTCGTGGGTACTAACATGGAAGATGGACCCACGTTGGCGTCGTGTTCCCAGATCACGAGGAATTAAAAGGAGAACTTCCCGCATACAAAGGAAGGGCAGATACATGGTGGTAAATTGATTTCCCGATTCACGGTTATTTAATATTAAAATTCCCAGTTCACGATTCTCGATGATCACGGCGGTCGGCTAATATCCCATTCCCAGTTCACGAAGAATTATTTTCCTCATTTTCAGTTCATAGTAAAAGCAAAGCCCATTCCCGAGGAACGGAAATACCCCTCCCCCCCCCCCCCCCCACCCCCTTACAACTGGAACTAGTAGATCTTGCCCATCAGTGCGCACTACTGTAACAACTGGAACTAACAAGTCTTGGCAATCAGTCACGTTGTCCCGGGATAGACACGTTTGCCATATCACAGCCGAAACGGCGATTTTTTTTAGGTTTCTGAATTTATAGAATGAAACAATCAAGTTTTCTGCAAATTGTGATATATATGTCCCCAGGGCTTAGATTTTGTCAACGTTAACTGGCCTAAAACATCAACAATACATTTCATTTGGATAACGGATTCCTGAATTCGGCTACCGATTTCAAACCTGATTCAGGGGGTGGGGCGCGTTTGCCCCTAACGCCGCGCCCGTGTCCACGGCCCTCATGATGTATGCATGATTACATTAGAAAAAAATAACGGTAACTTCTCAATATCGTATTAAAGATTGATCTGGGTGTACATAGTAAGTAAATACGAGTATACGGGTATCATTGGAAATTGTGGCTATTGACTTGTACAGAGCTATAGGTCTTGTTTATTGTCATGATCTACAGCAACGGAATTTGCGGTTTGGATCCCACGGAGCTCCAGGTGCCCTAAAATATAATACCTATGTGTCCGTCCTACAAGTGTAGTCCCCTTGCATATCGTCCTTCACATATTGTATTATGTTCATTTGGCGTAATGTGTATCAGGGGAATACAACCACAAGTCTGTACTTACCAAACTAAGAAGTTCTAGCCATCAATAGCCATAAAAAAGGTTTTAGCGGTTGTATTTTTAGAGGGAACAGATACTGCAGTTATTGATTAAATCAGAATGTAAATGTCTGTAAAGGGACTAGGAGAAGAGTTTCACTTTGTCATGGAGTGTCCGCAATTTTATGATATACGAATCAAGATGCCATGTAACCTAGCAGCATACAGTAACATTGTTTTAAGATTTTGGACGACTGTGCACTGTTACCAAATAAAGTGTAAAAGTGTTTTACCATGGGCCCATACCCCAAGTTGTACGGAAAATAAACATGTATATTTCTATGTGGTTCGCCTGGTGTATGTTTCAGGTACCTGTTTCACATGCTGCTGGAGGCCGGCTGCCTGGAGTGGTCCCTGCTGGTTGCCATGGTGTTGCGGGACGCCATGTCGGTCGTTAGGACGGTGAATACAGCCAGCATGACAGACGTCCCTTTGGAAATGGTGGCTCGCATGAGAGAAGGGCTTTCCTACCTTGAATTATGGGCCAACACAGAATGGTTAGTACCTACTAACCACTACTACTACTGGCCACTCTATCTCACAGGCTCGCACTAATGTAGCACCAGACAACAGCTTTCTTGCCGGTGATAAAAATAAAAATAACGTCGTTGATGTTTTCACCTTTATTTAATACCAACATAGCCATCAACCATTCGACTTCTCATTTGCAGCTTGCTTTTCTGAAAATAGCCGTTATGCGTGAATCGCTGGATTTGAGAACGAGAGCCTAACGTATACACGGACCGCTTGGGCGCCAGGACTGTTTTCAACGGTGTACCGCGTACTTTTTTCGCCGACCTGAAACCAGGCAATTGAAGACCACATGTGACACGCTGAGTGGGGCACTAACATTGGACAGTTTGGACAAAAATGAGCGTCGAGGCTTTGGCAAATATCACCGGAACTATTGGACATATATTGTTGAATTATAAAAGTTTTTTTAGTTAGGCAGGTATTGATATTTAGGGGACATCCCCATATATAATTAGGCGAATTTATGCCAACTCTCACTGCTGGGGGGGGGCCTCCCTGGTGTAGTGGTTAGCGCACTAGACCGCAGATCAATAGGTCCTGGGTTCGAATCCGGGCTCGGGCACCTAATCTGGGGCATGTTTCATTCCTTCATCCTTTATCGTCTCGGGAGGTTCCTTGGCCCAATTTAGCCTGTATGTGCACAAAAGTGGCCTAAAACACCAACATTCCATTCCTCACTGCTGGCCGCTCTGGCCTTAATAACAGATTTAGGCAAGCTCTGCTAAAATAGGAAATTTGAATGGAAATGATGTATTTGGGTTCTAGATGTGTAAGTACACATCGTGTGTAATAAGGTGTGTTGCTGACCTTTTTGGCCAAACTGGTGAATGTCATGTGGCTTCCGTGTGCTAAGTCATCAAATATACCATCGCTACCGTTTTTTGCCATTTAACATGTAACACATCCATTTCGTGCAGTTAACGTTCAGTCAGATAGTGTGTCCAGGACGTTTCTCCAAAAGATTTTAAATTATAGGTGAAAATTTGTTGAGCAATAGTAGCAACTTTAGATATTTCTTGAACTTGAGAGACAAAGAGCGAAACCGGTGCCATAGGATTACAGTGTCAATAGTTATGGCAAATCCAAGGGTTTCTGGAAAAGTTTGGCACACAGCCCTTGTGGTGCTTCCGTTGGTCAAAACAAATAACTGTATCGCTGCAAATATACAGAAATGTGCCGTGTCAATATCGCTTTTTCAGATCCAGTGTCGGAATTTGAGGGTCAATGTCGAATGTCGATTTTTTATATATGCCTGTGTCGCGTGTCGCCATTTACCCCTTTCAGACTATCTATCTGCAGCTAATGATACTGAGACATCGTCATTTGTTATGATTTCAGCTTTGGCTACAAACCCTTCTTCCAAGTGATCGACCGGCAGGCCAAAGTGTTGCAGAAGATTGGGGAACAGACCGGTCCCGGGGGTCCGGGGCGGGTGCCTGTATCCCCGCGACTGAGTACGTCCTCCACAGAGAGCGTGGCCACCAGCACCCTGGACCAGCCACCGCACGTGGAGCGCGAAGTCGGGCCTCCAACCACGGACACTGCAGCCAACGGACACCCTGATGCGTCCGCGCCTGCGCAGGACGACGTCAGCGATAGCCCCTCGAACGCGGAGGGCGAGAAGAAGGAGGAAGGACGATACGACTGCGTGTTGTCCTAACGGTGTATACTCGGAATGGCCGAACTGCGAAACGGCCGAGGTATTTAAGGGGGGTGGGGGGAAGGTGGGATGGGGTGGTTTGGTGGGGGGGTGAATGGGGTGGGGGGGTGGTCGTCGAGCCCGAGCCGCCAGCGGATTAGTCTGCGCCTCGACGATTGGGTGTCTGGCTTAATTGGCGTCGGCCAAGATGGCTTCGGCATCGGGTGGGGGAGGGGGGAGGGGGCTGCGTCCGGCACGCGTGGATTATTCTGGTGTTTGGTGTCACTTGCGTTTGTGGTGCTGGCTGCTGGGTGTGTGGGACCAATATTTACTGATTTTTTAGGAGAAATCTTCACGGCCGGGCCACTTAAGTAATCACTAAATTTTGGGGAATTGTCAACGGCCCAGTAACGAGCATGGATAACGTTTACGCGGCCCGTAATGAGCATTGATAACGCGGAATTTGCACGCGGCCCGAAACATTTTTCACACGGAAACTCAGCTTCATTCATTCTGATTTCACGCGATTTTCATTACTCAATAATAATAAGCAATGATAACGCGGAAATTTGGTGTGTCAGTTGGTTTATGCAGCGAAAGATAACGGAAACTTATAAAGATTTAATAATATCTATACTAATAAAATGAAGCTGTCTGTCCCACTATGCCGCGGCATGCAAGAGCCCATTGACATCAGCAGCCGCCTTGAACCTAGCCGCCTTGAACCTATTAATATCCAGCCGCCGCTCTTAGATGTGTCAAAGCTATCGCATGTGCCAACACAACCGCTGGGTGCTTATCACCTTATCCCGCGACCATGCCTGCGGCAGGCAACCTGGCTTGGTGCCAACAGTAATAACATTTCTCCCAACGCCTTATCGCCCGAACCGTCATCAAAACAAACAAATCACGTACTGTCTCGCGTCCACAACTTCCCATCAGTAGCAAATTTTTTCCACTGAAGGCACGTTAAATGACGAACAACGGGCGGGAACAGCCCCTTTTTTTTACTCAATCCTTTTCTTTACTCAATCAATGTATGAGCTTGGGCCTTAGTGTTACTGGACTGATATTCGTTTATTAGCGTGCTTTAGCCGCAATTTGAGTATTCTGTACAAACAAAATAGTCATACTGTTATTTCTTTCGCTTATTAGTACGAACGCTAGACGTCCCGCGAGCGGAGCGAGCGGGGCGGCTAGTATTATATATATATATATGTTACCGTACCGACCAGAAGCCGAGGCTTCACAAGTTGTTATCAAAGGCCGCTGTTGCTGATTGCTAAAATCAGAATTGGGGCCTCGTGAATTAGGATTCACAAAAAGTTATAAGTTGTTATCAAAGGCCACTACACATGTGTTGTGGATTCCTATAATACCAACCAAAAATTAAATGGCCGTTGAGAAAGCCACGAAAATGAAATCGCGTAAAATCGGAATGAATGAAGCTGAGTTTCCGTGTGAAAAATGTTTCGGGCCGCGTGCAAATTCCGCGTTATCAATGCTCATTACGGGCCGCGTGAACGTTATCCATGCTCGTTACGGGGCCGTTGACAATTCCCCAACATTTAGTGATTGCTTTAGTGGCCCGGCCGTGAAGATTTCTCCTAAAAAATCAGTAAATATTGGTCCCATCCCCGCCCCTTCACCCATACACACCCAGCAGCCAGCAACACAAACACAATTGACACCAATCGCCAGCTTCATCCACCCCGAGCCAGACCCCCCCCACCCCCCCATCCCCCAGCCGATGCCGAAGCCGACACCAAGCCAATCGTCGCGGCGCAGACTAATCTGCTGGCGGGCGGCTCGACGACGCCCCCCCCCCCCCCCACCCCTCCACCCATGGTAGGGGGTGGTGAGAGCGGCTCGGCCGTTATGCCGTTCGGCCATTCTGCATGGCATTCGTCCTAACACCCGTACACAAAGCCAATAGGTCCTCTTGGTGTAGTAGGCGGCTTATATCCAAGCCTCTATCCATTACGTGACGAATGGATATAACAGCCGCAGTCTGCATTCCGTCAATTTCAAAGTCACCAGTTCCATGGTCTCGCACAGTTCCGGGATAAACTATGTAGCCCTGGTCTCCACCTAGAAACTGGACGTTCAGGGACCCAGTGTCCAATCACTCCCGGTTTATCCGGTCTGTTTATGTCAATGCTCTAAAAGTGGTCAATACTGGTCAGTATAACGCTATATGGAACAACCGGATGATACTTTCGCAAGCCATCTGAGTCTGCCAACGCTACTCACTGCATGGCTGCCGACAGCTACTAAATTGGGAAATCTAATTATCACTGCAGTAACATATAAATATAACAAACCGTAATATACAATCGCTTTTAATTAAAAGCGTTAGGAATTGGGCAAGGTGAGGCAGGGAGTGTTACTGCCTGTTTATGTGGTAAGATAGTGAGTGTTACTGCTTGTTTGTATGTGGCTACCTTTGTGAGGTAGTGAGGGTGTCAATATTTAGTGGTAATATGAAAGTGTAATGGTAGCAGACCGGGGTCGACGTCACTGTAACGTCACTGCATCATACTTAAAATAAACACGTCTGGCCTGGAGCGTTGTCCTGGTTATGTTTTGTAATTAAAGCAACAGATGGAGGATTAGCTTTATGTGTAGCTCCTTATTCATAACACTTAAAGGATTAGCCATATACCAACACAAAGAATTAGCTTTATGTGTATCTCTAAATTGACATGGAGGATTAGCCATATACCAACACATGGAGCATTAGCCATATACTAAAACATGGGAGTATTGGATTAGCCTTACCAACACCTGGAGTATGGGATTAGCCTTAACCAACACATGGAGTATGGGATTAACCTTAACCAACACATGGAGTATGGGATTAGCCTCAACCAACACATGGAGTATGGGATTAGCCTTTACCAACACATGAAGGTCCAATGATTGTAGTAGGGACGCTCTATCCATTATTGTAGGGCGTTAAGCACGGATTACCGAGTGTAATTATCGGTGTCTACATACCCAGTAACTATGTGAAACAGGTTTCACGGTAATGCAGTTTTGCGGTTTCAAATCTCGAAAGTTTCTCCCGTCGACCGTCGCACGCGAATAGGGAAACGTATGGGCCGCCGTGACCGCCAAAAATACAAACAGGCAATGACTTAATGAAAGTTCAAATCAAGCAGACAACAATCACCAAACCAAACATACTATTTCGGCATCAAGTATGGTAACTTCAAATAAAACAGTCATCATTTACCAATCCATGTGTACAAGAAAGTAACGGACGAGTCAACAATGAATTGGAGAGGTAAGACATGTCGCCTAATCTACTTCCAATTGAACAATGATCGAATTGCCAATCCATCGAAGCTACTTTCGAACCAACGAGGGAAAACCATATCCAACAATACAGTTCCCAAACCATTTCATGTTAACCCAAGTCATACAGTCATCGCATGCCACACAAAGTAGTCAAACGCCGAATGAATGAGCGACGCGCAAATATCATAACGTCGTTTT